>CM067373.1:148294176-148626676 GCA_034401795.1 Chaetoderma sp. LZ-2023a | reverse complement strand
ATGTAAGTATAGTCTGTGGTATATAACCTGATAGAGACACAATGTAAGTATAGTCTGTGATATATAACCTGATAGACACAATGTAAGTATAGTCTGTGGTATATAACCTGATAGAGACACAATGTAAGTATAGTCTGTGGTATATAACCTGATAGAGACACAATGTAAGTATAGTCTGTGATATATAACCTGATAGACACAATGTAAGTATAGTCTGTGGTATATAACCCGATAGAGACACAATGTAAGTATAGTCTGTGGTATATAACCTGATAGAGACACACAATGTAAGTATAGTCTGTGGTATATAACATAATAGAGACACAATGTAAGTATAGTCTGTGGTATATAACCTGATAGAGACACAATGTAAGTATAGTCTGTGGTATATAACCTGATAGAGACACACAATGTAAGTATAGTCTGTGGTATATAACCTGATAGAGACACAATGTAAGTATAGTCTGTGGTATATAACCTGATAGAGACACAATGTAAGTATAGTATGTGGTATATAACCTGATAGAGACACAATGTAAGTATAGTCTGTGGTATATAACCTGATAGAGACACAATGTAAGTATAGTCTGTGGTATATAACCTGATAGAGACACAATGTAAGTATAGTCTGTGGTATATAACCTGATAGAGACACAATGTAAGTATAGTCTGTGGTATATAACCTGATAGAGACACAATGTAAGTATAGTCTGTGGTATATAACCTAATAGAGACACAAAGTAAGAATAATGTAACCTGCTTCCAGAAAACAAAATAAGACGTACTTTTGACTATTTTGAAGTTAATGCCTTCCAATCAAATTAAGGTCGAAATAGTGAACAGAACATTTCTTGCATCGTGTTCAAAATTGTACTAACTAAAATGTTTCCGTTTTTGTTTTTGGCAACTTGTTAACTTAGAGCTCTACTGTAGAGTCTGTGATACAGAACCTGAGAGAGACAGTACACGGAATGTACATATAGGCTGTGATATATAACCTAACAGTTAAACCTGCCATAACGACCACCTCAGATTTAGACCAACATGTGGTAGTGAAAGACGTACATGTGGTCACTTAGTATGAGTCAGTTGCCATAAGTCTTCTGGAGCCACAACATGATGGTTCCTTAAATCACGTGTCTTATAGAACCACATTGATCTGGCTCCAATGAACGGTAGTATTAATGATGGGATCCGATCCGTCACTCAAATATATGACGTCATATGACGAACCATAAAATCCCAGAATCCCAATTTCAATTGAACTAAACAGGTAAGCTATTGAATATTTTGAAACTAATTTATCTTGGGGCTTTTACTACCTATAGGACAATGTTTAATAACTTTTAATTTCGTCAAATTACCACATTTAACGGACGTCTTCTACTTAATGACGGAGCTAGTATAGGTCATAATGAGTGTAACGTTAGCTTACATATGACGTAATTGATTATGGCATCATATGCTTGAGTAACATATTGGATCCATCAATTGAATTTTATTTGGGAGGGATGCCTAAGATGCTTAACTGTTAAATCAGCATTCGTCGGTCGTCAATTAATTTGTCCCTTGTCGCTTCACAGTGCTGTCTTGGTCGTCAGGGAAAGTCGACAAAGAGATTCTGTTTGATGAGATAATGGACAGTTTCGCGCGCACTGTATTGCCAGCTATGGGCACAAGCTCCACCTCAGATTATAGGTAAGAATAGGTTTATTATTGCTTAGCGGTAGACTACTCGTAGCATTTGTCAAACAAAACACTGACGTCACTCAAGAGATAACTTGAGTGAAACTGCTGCACTGTTATCTAAGACCACGATATCTTTCCGTAAGAGCCTTTCAACATAGATATAGAACCCTATAGATGTAATGCATTGATTCACGGAGCTGTCAATCAAGCAGACTTCCATTATTTAAATTATGTCACTTCAACTGACTTCACAATCTTAAAACTCTTCGAGTTTGTACATAATCGCTTAGCCTATTAGATACTCTCCTAGGCTATTAGATAATCTCTAAGGTTCGTAGATAATCTATAAGGCTAGTAGATAATCACTAAGGTTTGTAGATAACCACTAAGGCTAATATATAATCACTAAGGTCAATATAAGATAATCACTAAGGCTAATAGATAATCGCTAAGGTCAATATAAGATAACCACTAAGGCTAATAGATAATCACTAAGGTCAATGTAAGATAATCATTAAGGCTAATAGATAATCACTAAGGTCGATATAAGATAATCACTAATGCTAATCGATAGTCACTAAGTTTAGTATCCTTATTTTCTGGTCACTGCTCCGCTCCTGCCTAGTGGTTCGTCCATGTTAATCTGAAGACCTGACCGAACACTTAATTCGTATTTCAGTGGCAGCTCACTTTCACAGTTGCACAACAAAATCAAGCGATCGATCAATATAGAGAGAAAGTTCCAATACAAAGTGGAAACTCTGAAACAGGTGAGATATGATTTTAATTCCCTTTCTACTAAAACCTACCTTAAGTGACTACATTATTAAGCACGCACAATAGAGGAATCCATTTCTAGCTATGCTCCGCCCATTTCCAGGTGCGCTCGATTTATATACTTTGAACCCTAAATTCTCAGAATCACAATTTAAATGTATCTATACTGGTAAGCTGTTGCATATTTTAAAACTCATTTGACTTGAGGTTGTTGCTGCCTGTCTGTATTAAATTATAAATTAAGCAAAAAATGTATACAATTCGTACACTTGACGGACCTTTTCTGTTTCATTACGGATACATAATGCGTCATAATGATTGTGACGTCAGCATACATGTGATGCAATTGTATGTGTGTGTTGTAATATTTAAGGCGTTTATATGCTAGTTCCCAATGCTAGGGTCTAGACTCACGCCTGCCTTGTGATGCAATTGATGGTGCTGTCATATACTTGAGTATCAGGCCAGATCCCTCCATTAATCGGAATAGATAGCTGCTTGCTTATTACAAGTGATCTGTTAGGCCTTTAGAGCCAAAATTATAATCAGGTGCCGTATGTGAAACCAGTTCATTGAATATAAAAATTGGGACAGCATTATCTAGTTTTCATTGTCCTGTAACTTTGAGCTACTTTTAACCCTTATCCCTCTGATGTCAAAATATTAAACTTTCAAATTAAATTAAAAGATGAACTGGTTTACATTTTTCAACAAATTTGGTGGTAGATGGTGCTGTCGTAGACAGCAACATCTTCTAGCAAAATTGTTGAAAAATATACACCAGTTTCTTTGATATTGACACAGTAAAATATAGAATATTGACATCAGAGTGCTAAGGGTTAACAGCTGGTTCTCTATGTGTTTCTTTCCCAGAATTGTATGAATAGTAACATGGAAGTTGTAAAGCAGCTTAGAGACATTCTCTTGCTTGACCAATGTCAGCGCGGTCAAAGCACTAGCACAATCCCTTGGCCTCGAGGCGCTATAGAGGCCAGAAAGGAACGAGTCCGAGAAAATCTTAAGACAATGGCCAGAACGGCCATTAATGATCAGAGGAGCTACCTGAAGTACGTGGAATATAGCCGCCTGCATCTCCACATTAGTAAACAGGTAAGCTCATCGATTGATTGTTCAATTATTAAATCATCGTCGTCATCATCATCATCATCATCATCATCAGCAACATCATCATCATCATCATCATTATCATCATCCATCATCATCATCATCACCACCGCCACCGCACCGCCACTACCACCACCACCACCACCACCACCACCACCACCACCACCACCACCACCACCACCACCACCACCACCACCACCACCAACAACAACAACAACAACAACAGCAACAACAACACAAATAATAAAAACAACAACAATAAAAATAACAACAACAACAACAACAACAACACCGCTGCTGCTGATGCCGCCACCACCACCATAATCGTCAGCAGCAGCAGCATGGCCACCACCATCACCGACAACAACAGCAACATCAACAACATCATCAACAACAACAACACCGTTGCTGATGCCGCCACCACCACCAGAATCGCCAGCAGCACCAGCACCAGCACCACCATCACACAACCACCTCACAACCACCACCATCGTCATCGCTGTCGTTCAGATGTGGATACATATTAATAAAGTTTTATGTATTGTAACGTAGTATGTATTGTAATTTTTAAAGAAGGACTGTTGAGACGGTGTGACATATCAGTGTTATATACAGCTATCTGTTCAAGCTCGCTTCATGACTCAAAGACTGGGAACTAGAAACTGCACCTTAAAAACAGGCATGATCAGTCACTATGCGTCTGCTATGTTTAAATTGCCGAACTGTGTAACGGTGTTATCTCCTTGTGATGCAAATTCGCCATGAATTGCAAGTCAACCAAAGACAGTGCTCCACACACATGATCATCGAAAGATTCCATTCCTGTTCTCTGGAGATTGTGTCTGGAAGAATCGAAACCTGGACATATCATCGACTATAGCCATATTTATCAACAACATCATGAATTACATCGAGGTAAATTTTCTTTGATTTTCGAGAAGTGTCGAATACATTAAACTAGATAAAGCTTCACAAAGTTACTATGCAGCCGACAATACGTCACCCTATTCCTACATTCTTACGTCACTATAGATACGTCTATCTCAACATGTCACTCTACTCCTAAATCCAGACGTCATTCGACTCTTATATTCATATGGCAGTCTGCGTCAGTCTGCCCCCGATATACACACGTCAATCAACTCCTATGATCATATGTCACTCTACTGCTATATCATACGTCGCTGTATAGTACTCCTATATACACACGTTAATTTACTCCTATATCTGTACACCACCCTGAATCTGCATTACTCATATACCCATATACCACTCTGCTCTGTCACTCCTCCATTCATAGTGCCCTTCACCCTTCCATTCGCACGCCCTTTACGCCTACATTCATACGGCCCTTCATTCACACCGCTTTCACCCCGCCGTTCATGCGCCCGTTCACCCTTCAATTCACTCCGTCAAACCACACAACCTCCACCCACCCACCATTCTTAACTCCACCACCATTCATCCATCCCTTCATTCTACTAATCATCCGCTCCGTCGTCCCCTCATCCTGTCGTTCATATTCCCCGTTATTCTGCCGTTCATTTCTCCCCTCGTTCCGCCGTTCCCCATCCCATCCATTCAACCGTTCATTACTGTGGCTCGTCAGTCCTCGATTTATACACCCATGTCCACACACCTTGAATCATGCGCCCTTGCATTGTTCCAATGAGGCCAGTCATACCGTCTACAGCTTATCTCATGTTCCTTCACTTCAACATTCATGTGATATATGCGCAGATTGACTGGGAAGGGTAGAATAGCTAATCAGATTGTATTACGTCGCTAACCTATGGCCTTTAGCTATGCCCCGCCCATCTCTAGCTAATCTCCGCCCACACCTCGCTCGTGTTGAGATCGATCGATCTCTGAACACCCTGCCTATCAATTTCCAAAAAACTACACAGGTAAGCTGTTGAATATTTTGAAACTAATTTGACTGGGTGCTGTTGTTGCAGAGGTCTGCAACAGCGCCCAGTCAAATTAGTTTCAAAATATTCAACAGCATGTTTATTAAATAGTAAAGACATACAATTCATACAACCATTTGAGATTTGATGACGGTCTATATGGAACCCTTTGTGATGTAATGATTGTGACGTCATCTTACACGCGCCGAGTTGATTATGACATCATACGAGGGCAGATGATTGATGGATACTCTGAAAAGGTGAATTAATTCGTGTAATTGCACAGCAGCTGATTCGAGTGGATAAATTATCTACATTGTCCTTACTCCCATCCATTTCTGAGCCTCGAGTTTCTAACTCACAAATCCTTTACACATCCATATTCACAATACTTCAGTGCAGCTCATAAATAACTGAAAATATTTCTAAAACAAAAAAGAAACATTAGATAGTAAACAATGTGTTGAATATTTTGAACATAATTTGATTATCTTCCAATCTGATCAAAATATTCAACAGTATATATTATTTTGGGATTTTTTTGGGGGGAAACATAAACTTATTTCTGAGCTGTCCTATAGCATTATTCACTACTATCCATGTCACCTACTTTTACATCATTATATAGGCGAATTATGTCCCTTGGCATATGTGTACTTCATTCATTTCCTACAAACGGCGGTTACAATCGGGAACAATTTATCTTTTATCTTTCGATTATCTCTACAACACCTAAGATAGATGCTCGCATCTTCATTGGCTTTGTGCAAATAAATCAGTAATATTTTCAAACCCATCTTTCAATTCGCAGATACTTAATCATTCGCCAGGGGACATAGAGAGTGTGGGGACTGGATGGGTTCACCTGGCTAAAGATATGCTGGCAGAGGCATTGTACAACACACAAATGCAACCAGCCTTCACGTAAGTAGTAATAAGTTAAACTCGTATTCAAAACACTTTAAAAGTTATTTTGTAATGAGAGATTATAACACAGCAATTCCGTATCACTAACTTGCTGATGCATTCCTTAATTTATTTAAAACTCAATAATTAGCCTTTGAATATCTTGTTTATCCGTTATATTGACGCAATGTTCACCATGTCCGTTGCTGGTGACGTAATTTAGATGACAGATATTGATGACGTAGTTAGAATAACGGTTATTGATGACATAATTTGAATGACGATTACTGATAACGTGATTTGTAAGGCAGATATTGATGACCGAATTTGAATGTTAGATATTGACAGTTATTGTTAATGAACTATTAAACAAATTCCATGTCGAAGTTTCTTGAGATCAGTTTTCTGGCAATTCAGAATGAAATTGATTAATCATTTCATTTCTGACGTCCAAGAATATCATTTTCAAACCAACCATACAGGTACATTAATGATCCTTCAAGCCCAAGATAGTTTCGACATATTCATCAGCCTACCTGTATGGTTGTTATGGAAATGATATGCTTGGACATCGGGAGTGGGTGAGGGTGGGGGGGGGGGTGAGCGATTAATCAGTTCATTCAGTTAATCCGTTCATTCTGAATTGCTAGAAAACTAATCTGAACAAACTTATGGACGTTAATTCAATATTGTCTAAAAATACTTTGCTGTTTCTATTCGCAGGATCCATGCAGTTATTGAACAACTATGCCTACTTGAACAGACATTGTCTCATGAGAGCCATTCAGCGGGCAGTTATTTTGTACAGCCCCTTTCTATGAAGGAGCACTCTTCTCATCTTCAACGTCCTTCAGCTCATCATCCAATTTCTAATCAGAGCACGTGTATAGATACAGAGCCTCATTCCACGTATGAGTCAGGTTCCTATCCTCAGAATAATTATGCTAAGGAGACAAATTTCACCAACGAGTCAGGTTCCACACCTCCTGCTCCATTCAATCATCATTCGTGTTCCACTCCACAGCCTGCTTTCAACAAACGTGCTTCAAAATGGTGTGCGTTTGCCAAGACCCTTTGCAGTAGTGAACCGTATTCTGAGCCTGCTGCAGATCATCAACCTATATTCGCTCATGATATATCCATGCATGCAGTGCCTAGTTCCGAATCCACATACCCGTCGTTTTCCATCCCTAACGATGAGTCTATCAGAAACAATTATTTCACTGATGAATCCTGTTTAAGTCATTCAGCTTCTTTCAGTCGTGGGCCATTTTCAAATCACCAAGCTGCTCTGATTCGTGAGTCAGGTACCACTACTACTCAGGGCGTCTTCAGGCGAAATTCATGTTCTAGTCAGCAGGCTGCTGTTATTCAAGAATCACGTTCTACTCGACAGGCAGCGATTATTCATGAGTCAGGGTCCACTCAACAGGCTGCTCTGATTCAGGAATCCTATTCCACTAAAGAGGCTGCTATTATTTTGGAGTCAGGTTCCACGAAAAAGATTGCTGTTATTCACGAGTCGCGTTACACTAAACAGACTGCTTTCATTGATAAGTCCAGATCCACTCAGCAGACATCTATCATTCATGAATCATGGGTTACTCAGCGGGCTGTTATTATTCACCAGTCATCTTCTATTCATCGGTCCGATTTAACTAATGACTTTGATGTGGTACATCCTGCTACTTTGCCTCATGAGTTAGATTCCATTCCTCAGCCTGCTCATCATAGGCGTGCATCTGAATGGTGTGCATTCGCGAAGTCCCTTTCAAGTGACGAGCCGTCTTCTGTTCCTCAGTCTTCTACAGCCCAGCAGCCAGTTTCCACTAACGATATGTGTATGGATACGGAGCCGCGTCTCGGCTATGAGGCATATTCTACACCGCAACCTAATTTCGTTGAAAAGTGTGAATTCCATAGTGTGCCCTCTCGCCATGAGGCTGTCAATAACCAGTCATGTTCCACTGCTCGAACTAACTTGCCTAAACCTGCTTCAGCATGGTGTGCGTTTACAAAATCTCTTAGCAGTGATGATCAATGTTCTGTCCCTCAGCCTCCTGCAGATTATCAGTCTGTTTCAGGGAACGATATGTTTATTGGAACAGATCGTCGTTGTGCCTATGATTCGAGTTCCAGCACTCAGAATTTTGCTAAAGAAACTGATTTTGTCAATGAGTCATGCTCCACTCCTTTAGTCGAGTTGTGCTGCACTCCTCAGCTTGGTTTTATTCATGAACAGTGTTCCACTCCTCAGACAGCAGTCATCAATGATTCTCAATCCGCTCCTCATACTACCTTCAAGTATGAACCATGTGCTAGTCTGAAAGAACCACAAATATCACCGTTAGAAGAGCACCAAAAGCGATCATACATTAAGGCTATTAGGGAGAAAATTCCATCAGTTCTAGCATTTTGTGTTATTCAGGCATGGGCACTCTACCTGTGGGTTCCTGATCTTCCTTTTAGACAGTGGTATACCTAAATTCACCATGTCTTTTGTCATCTTATTATCTATGAGACTTTCAATGTGTCATTTGTTTTCTTATGCAATTTGTGTGATTAATTCTAGGACTACTTATAGTTTTATTTCATTTTATTTTATTTTATTCTGTTGTATATTGTTCTGTTGTATTATGTAGTTGGTTTGCTTGTTATTTCTATATTTGATTTCATCCTTCTTATCCTCTCTCTTTATTAGTATTTTATTTGTGTTATATTGTGATGTTTGTTTTATTGTTATAATTCTATTTGACTCAGCTTTTCATCTTTTGTGTGTAGATCTTTCATGTGTTTGTGTATTTGTGCATTTTAGGCTAGAGAACTGGTGTATATGAAAAGGAACATCAGAGTGATATACTTGGCATGTTTCACAAAACAATAAGCAGGTCTAGGGCTCTAGTTTCATTTTTGCTGTGTTTTGGGTGTTAGTGATGTGTTTATTCTGTTTAATGACTATTCTATTTTCCATTTGATGCTTTCTATGTTATGTTGCTGAGTTTGTTTTAGATAATTTACATTTGATGCCTTGACGTGTTGTTTAATCAGTTGTTATTTAGCTTTGTTACATTGTCTGATGATTTTGTTTTAATTATTTGCTGTATTCTTATGTTGCTTTGTTTGTTTGTTGTTTTGTTTGTTTGTGTGTTTGTTTGTTTATTTATTTGTTTGTTTGTTTGTTTATTTATTTGTTTGTTTGTTTGTTTATTTATTTGCCATGCCAGTTTGTTTGCTATGATCATTTAGCTGATATTTGTTTGCTTTGCCCGTTTTATTGTATTGATTTCTTTCTCCAAAGGTTTTCGTAGTTTGTTAGTTATTAGATGTGATCATTTTGATGATGTATTTATTCCCGTCATCCAGAGTTGTCTTTGCTTGTTTATTTTGTTTTCTGTGTCATTTATTAATTTGTTTATGCGCTCGTTTTGATAATTAATTTCATTGTCCAGCGCTTTGTGTTCATATTATTGTTTTGTTGAATTGGTTTCTTTCATGGTAGTTTACATTGTTTGTATTTGTTGTTGGTGTTTTTATCTATCACTTATTCGTCCTTGTTTTGTATGTTGTTTTCAATGTTTGACAGTTTGTCTTTGTATTGACCTTGTTTATTATTTAATATTTAGTCGTCCCATTGTATTTTGGTGGCATAATGTTTTGTTTTCTTTTTGCATCGGTGTTGATATAATTCCCTGTTTTTGTTTTATTTGCTTCCTGTGTTGTTGTTGTTGTTGTTTGTTTGTTTGTTTGTTTGTATCTTTTGTCTGCTTTGTATCATTTGCTTCCGATATTGATTTGTACTTTGTTAATTTTTGCTGATACCCTGTTCTATGTTGTGCGTTTTTGATTTGACTCACTAGTTTATTTTTATTAGAATTTTACATAATATTTAATTCAATCAAAGATCAGCTTTCTTATGTTAGAAATAACAATAGCAGTATAGTAATAACATATGTTCAAATAATATATTGTTATAATAATACAAAATTCATATGACTCGATTACAGCAGCTCAATAATAAAATATTCCTCAGTAAAAAATGTGTGTTTTATTTTGCCACTCCATTGGTCATCATATAATTTACATAGTCTATTCGTTAAATTTGTCAGACTTCATGCTCCTTACCTTTTCACTTTACTGCCTCGTTGATCTCTAGACTGGGTCCATGTAATCTTGCATTACTTGCTGGATACAGTCTACAATCGAAATCCAACACATTTTACCCCCACTTTGACGCGGCCGCTATGATTTTGAATCGATTGTAAACAATGAATGTTGCTGTTTTTAAACTAAAGGACGCTTGCGCTTGTTGGGATCGATTTATATACTTTGATTTCCAGCTTCCCAATTTCATGGCAAATGTACTCTGGCCTATGGCAGCAACAGCGCCCAGTCAAATTACTTTCAAAGTATTCAGCAGAATGCTTATTAAATAGTAAAGACATACAATTCGTACAACTGACGGACTATTTCAGGCTCCTGTCGGAGTATTTCTGTCAAATATGAGTGTGACGTCAGACTACATGTAACGTAATTGATTATGGCGTCATATACTTGACTGACATATTGGATGCATCCATTATTATTCTCGCCACAACGTATTACGTAACTATTGAGATAGCCATATGAGTGCCCATCTATGGACCATCTTGCCGTCCATCCACCAATGTGTCTACCCATCATTCGGTCTGCCCATGTGTGCGTGTGCGCGTACATGTGCATGTGCGCGCGTGTGTGCGTGCGTGCGTGTGAATTACACAATAACTCCATTTCTACTGAACGGTTGTTTGTCAACACTTTTAGACTTGGGATTCCTAAGAAATATGTCGATAACGTCCAGATCGTTCATGTTCAAAAGTCCAGCAGAATCACTCAGGTTTTATTGACCAAGCGTGGCTGGCTGATTGCCCTGGTGATTATAAGGAAACTGTATTAATTTTGAGTTCAAGATGTCAAAGATCAAGGTCAACTAAAAGGGCGGTTAGCGAGACACCAATTTCTCTGGAATGGTTTTTAAACATAGAAATTCATATTCAATAGAAACAGTAACTCTGTATTTCTATAGTTTAACACGAAGCGCTGCCAATGGCATACTATATGCAGCAATGTTTGTATCTGACTCATATTCTGACCCTGACCTTTCTGACAAGAACATTGGTTCCAGAGCAAAGGTATTGTCTACTAAAGTAGATGAATACAACCTTTGGTATTTTATGGACTTACGCCCTATTTATGCATTTTACGCGCTCTTAAAGTACGCTTCGTCAATACAGACCCAGATAATCTGCCTATGGCAGCAACAGCGCCCGGTCAAATTAGTTTCAAAATATTCAACATAATGTTTGTTAAACAGTAAAGACACAATTCGTACACTTGACGGACTCTTCAATGTTCATGACGGAGCTAGATACGTCATTCTAAAGGCATTTTGGTTGTCACGTCAGCCTAAATGTGACGTAATTGAATATGACGTCATATATTTGAGAGAAAGATCAGATCTAACTAATATATATATGTAGTCACTCGGAGTGGTCAGTGGTAGTAGAATGATGTGAAGAGGGTATACCAGAACAGAAGATCGTGATAGCAGTTTGGCCGTCCCATGATTATGGACCTTTCTATTTTTAGCTATGCCCCGCCCATCTCTAGCTAAGTTCCAGCCACACTTCGCCGTGTTGGGATTGATCGATCCCCGAATGTCCTAACTATCAATTTCCTGAAAACTCTACGGGCAAGCTGTTGAATATTTTGTAACTAATTTGACTTGGTGTGGTTGCTGCCTATGGTAGCAACAGCGCCCAGTCAAATTATTTTCAAAATATTCAACAGAATAGTTATTAAATACTAAAGACATGCAATTCGTACAACAACGCATAGCCCGTCTTCAAATATGCGTTCGTGACGTACTTATCGACGGCATTCATGACGTCATTAATTATGATGTCATTCTACACGTCGCGTAGTTAATTATGACGTCATAGGATGGGTTGATAAAGTGGAAAGTTCTATTGTGTGAGAACGAATAGAGGGATCCATTTCTAGCTATGCCCCGCCCAGTTTTAGCTAAGCTCCGCCCATTTCTAGCTAAGCTCCACCCACCTAATGCGTGTGTTGGACTCAATTTATAAACTCTGAATCAGAAATTACCAGATTCCCAATTTCAAGGTAACTATTCAGGTAAACTGCTGAATATTTTTAAACTGGCATTGGCAACAACAGCACCCAGTAAAAATTGGTTTCAAAATATTGAACAAAATATTTATTAAGTGGTAAATCCATCAGAAGACACATTTCGTACGCTTGACATACTTTTCCATGCCCATGACAGCGCTAGATATGTCACTATGTATTATGACGTCAGACTACATATGATGTAAGAGAGGGATCCATTTCTAGCTATACCATGTCCATTTCTAGATAAGTTCCGCCAAACATTTTGCGTTTGTTGGGATTGATGTCTATACGGTGAACCTTGAATTAGCAGAATCCAAATTTCAATGTAACTATACAGGGCTGAATCTTTTTGAAACTAATTTCACTGGAAGGTGTTGCTGCCTATGCCTAGTCGAATTACTTTCAAAATCTGCATCAGAATGGTTATTCCATTGTGAATAAAAAAAATACAATTCACACACTTTCGTGGCGGACTTTTCAACTTCGTGACTGACTTTTGTCGTTTTGATTTTGACCTCAACTAACACGTGATGTCTTTTACTTATGACCTCAGATACTTGAGCGACAGATCGGACCCGAGCAATATACCGTACCATTACATTTCACATCCTTATTCGGAGAATGAACCGTTCCAGTTTTAGTTTTGCCACACCCGTCTCTATCTGAACTCCACCCACACCTCGCTCGTGTTGGGATCCATCGATTCTCTGATCGAACTCCCTGATTATCACTTTCCAGAAAACTATGCAGTTAAGCTGTTGAATATTTTGAAAATAATTCGACTGGCCGATGTTGCTGCCTATGACAACAACAGCGCCCAGTCAAATTATTTTCCAAATATTCAACAGCGTGTTTATTAAATAGTAAAGACATACAATTCGTACAACGTGTCGGAATATTAAGCGTTAAAGACGGACTATTCCGAATCATTTATGACGTCATAATTATGACATAAGCGTACACGCCACTTACTTGATTATGACGTCATATGATGGATGGATAAACAGGAAAGGTGAATCGGATGAGAAAATTATTAATATTTTGTGCAAATGAATATGTATACCAGACCCCCTACGAAGGGGAGGGCGGAAGTGTGTGATCTAAATGAATGAAAATGTTACACTTTGACAACATGTTACCCTCTGAGTTCAATAGTCTATATAAATTATCACGATAGGTTTACAGTTCAAGGAATATGAGTGACACGTTGCGTAGCTTAAGATATTTTATAATGTAATTAAAATCAGAATTTCGAAAATTCTACAAAATTTGTTTGATGGTTTCACTACCTCCTCTGGTCGATGCCATCTTCATCTGAAATTCACACGACTATTAGGCTTGTGTTTTCATCACAATTGCATAAGGTCTAGTTCCTGTATTAGTGAACAAACGTTCCGGTGATTATCAGTAATTCTCCACAAAGAGATTCGTCAATTCATTGATCAAAAGTCATGGTCATAGTAATACAGAGTTCACATTCTCGAGCAATATCTAAAGACGGGTTGTCTTGAAAAATCTCCATTTGCAGACCAAAAGAAGCCTGTATTTAAAAGATTACCACTGGAATGACTGGCTCCGGAATCGGGCCAGTCATTCCAGTGGTAAATGTTCAAAACGTGTCTTCTCTTGATCTGAAAATGCACATTTTCTATGGAAAAATGGAAATTTGATATTCAAACGGCCTGCCGGTCTATCCAAAAACTTGGAAACAGAGCAGCCTCGGATTAATTTGGGACAAGCGTTACTATAGCGAGGTGTAAATAAATCTTTGTACCATGCATAGTGCCGCAGTAGGCAACGGCATGTGCTGTACCCCAAAACAAGTAACTCAAGATCACATGGGTAAAGTATGTGACACCGCCCCCCCCCCCCATCCCATCCCCACCTCAATAGATTTCTTTGAATGGAAACGTGAAAATACATAGTGTGCCTACATACGAATGCTAAGCATGTTATAATAGGGGCTGTGTTGGCATCCACTAACGATACAGTGAGAGGGGTGATGGCACTGGAGACAGTTACCTCCAGTCATGCAATACGATAGTGCACTAGTGAATATATGCTTCATCACATAACCAGCTTGTATGCCATTGCATAACAGTCATGAACCCATTACATATCATTTGTTATCATATAAACACACCTTTCAGTCCGTGTAATTCCATCTTACTTTATACTAACTAACCATTCAGCTGATAGAAGTTGCCACCCATAATCCATCCCTGATATTTGAGCTTTCTATCACTCTGACAACGAAAGATATTTAGGATTTAGTACCTAAAGGTTGATACGTTTCTACAGCCTATGATGGTTGTCATGACATACTATTTAACCAATCAGAAAAACCCCATTTATAATAACGTATCTGCTTCGGTATACGCGCTCAGTCATAGAGGTGCCAGCTATAGTTTGCCATTGTTGTATAAAGCAATCATACAGGTAAGCTGTTTAATATTTTGAAACTAATATGACTTGAAGTTGTTACTGTCTTGTTGCTGCAAACTTCCAGTCAAATTAGTTTCAAAATATTCAACCAGATGATTATTACAAAATAAAGAGTGTGATACATTGGCACACACATGTCATCACCAGCTATCGCTTGAGGAGACAAAATGGTGACGCTCACTGTTCAACATTTACGCGACGAATGTGACAGGATACAGAAATAGAATGTGACAGTATATGAATATCTATCAGTGCAATGCAATACTTGGGATGAGATTAGCATCCCTTTAATATTTCTCGATATGAACACAAATATTAAAATTAGCATACATGTATTAATAATATTTCACTTTCATTATAGTTTTTAAACTCGCACCGTAAATGGTAGAGTGAATTGAATTCGGTACGTGCGTGCTTGCGTGCGTGCGTGCGTGCGTGCGTGCGTGCGAGCGTGCGTGTGTGCATGCCTGCCTGCCCGCCTGCCTGTATGCATGCATGTCTGTCCGTCCGTCCGTCCGTCCGTCTGTCTGTCTGTACCTGCCTGTCTCTCTCTACCTGCCTGCCTGTCTGCATCTACCTGCCTGCCTGCCCGCCTGCCTGTCTGTCTGTCTGTCTGTTTGGTCTGTCTGTCGGTTGGATGGTCTGTCAGTTGGACGGATGGTCGGTCAGTCAGTCAGTCAGTCAGTCAGTCAGTCAGTCAGTCAGTCAGTCAGTCAGTCAGTCAGTCAGTCAGTCAGTCAGTCAATCCGTCAACTCTCTCCGGAAGACTTATTCTCATTAACCACTTAACCAATGTTAATCAATATTGGGTGGTAGGCTCTTAGGGTGATAAGCCTCAGAACGTCCTTATAGTGGGGGCAGATATGTAACAAATTTGAGGTAAGATGTTCCATTCTGGCAGAAAGCATAAAATTTGGCGTATAGGTGGTTTAAGGTATGCTGAACATAATTAGATGCGGTGCCACGTGATTCTACCAAGGGAACCCATTCAAAATGGCGGATTCAAAATGGCCGCCTTCCCAGCGGAAAATCTGCATTTCTCAAGTTCTAGATGGAGTAGAGGGCTGGAATTGATGTCAAATTAAGGGTTTCTTGGGTCACTGGTTATGATTTTACCCATTACAATACTCTAAATAGATAAACATGCTGAAAAATATATTATTATTATTATTTTTGTTGTCGTCGTCGTCGTCGTCGTCGTCGTCGTGGTCGTCGTCGTCGTTGTTGTGGTCGTCGTCGTCGTTGTTGTTGTAACATTTGTAAATTAGTAGTATTATTGCTAAACGTTTGTACACACATGTTCAGGGCGGAACATTTTAGAAACAAGATTTCGCTACTCAAAACAATTGGTCTACACGTTTTCTCCAGTAAAAGTAATTGCATGCCAGCCCCTCGCTTCGCCAAGCATTATTTCGTTGCGGATTTCCATGTAATTGTTGTAGTTTCCTAAACTCACACTGACTATTGAAATATATCAGGAGAATACGTAGCTGCATAGCAATCACGCACACGCGTATTGTGCTCTGCTTATAGACAGAGACAATAGCCTATTATATTCTCGCATTCAAGTCAATATGTCAAAGAATGGAAATTGACATCTGATCCCACAGTGGATTTAGCACACACGAACTGGTCCCTGTGTGTTATTTGCCAGCAGTCCACAACGGAGCATCTCATAGATCCATGTATTAACACAAATCGTGACAATGTGATTACGAGTTATAGGTCATTAGCTGATAACCTTGATAGGCTACAGCAACTCCATGCCATTCCACCATACCTGGATCTATGTAGGTTGAATGATGGATCTGGAATTGTGGAGACGCTCATAGAAAACTGTGCTAGGTGGCACAAATCTTGTTGGCATCTCTGTAGCCGGACTCGGGTTGATCGCACCGTGAAAAGAAATGCGAAATTAGAATCCAGCGAGGATCTCAAGTCACCAGTCAAATCTCGATTGAGGTCTAATTTCACTATGCCAAGTATAAATGACCACATTCAACCACTGTGCTTTTTCTGTGACCAACCGATAGAGCATGACATTCATAGAGCCGCAGCAAAAAGAACTGGCCAAAACATACACACAATGGTGACAGCACTGAGAGATACTAAACTTCTTGCTAAAATGTCATCTGGAGACATGACAGCATTGGGTGCTATTTACCACAAGACTTGTTTGACAACACTATACACACGACATAGATCTCTCTCGAGAAGTGCATCTGATATTGCTGACGATATGAAACCTGACTCTGTTGCTCGTGCAGAGCTAATATCATACATGGAAAAGAGCAACGCAATGCGCCAAGGCGGCAAATCAGATCTGATGGGATGTTTGGAAGCATTAGTAGCTCGTGCAGCTGATTGACCAGAGGTTGAAGTGAAGATCATTGACGGAGCAGCTATGATGCATAAGCTGGATCCCAAGAAATCAAACGTGGTTGTGAACACATTTGGAGATTTTGCAAGGCACGTCTTCCTCCCACACATTGCTAGACAACTACAGACGATTAAAAGATTGGATGTTGTATGGGACGTGTATAAGGCGGGAAGCTTGAAGACACACGCTATAGAGAATTATGGGGACATGGTGAAGCTCCTCGTGTTGCATCGAGTACAAGACTCCCTCAAAATTGGAAAACTTTCCTACGAGTTGATGCAAACAAAACAGGCCTCTTCACCTTTCTCGCACATACATTGGAGTCATTCGAGCTACCAGAAGGAAAGATACTCGTCACAACACGTGAGGAAAACGTGCTGATGAGGCCAGAGCATGACGTCTCACAACTCGTGCCATGCATGCAAGATGAAGCAGATGGTAGAATGTTGCTCCACGACTTCCATGCATATCACCAAGGTTATCGAACAATATTGATTCATGCTACAGATACAGACGTCGTAGTCCTAGCCATACGGACAGCAAACTTTCTTCATGGGTGTGATCTCTGGGTCGCATTTGGCCATGGGAAGACCTTCCGCTATGTATCAGCTCATGGCATTGCAACAGTTTTGGGTGCAGAAGCGTCACAAGGACTGCTATTTATGCGTGCTTTGTCTGGGTGTGACACTGTGTCTGCATTTTGTGGGATTGGCAAGAAGACTGCATGGGAAGTTTGGAGGACTTCAGATCTATTCAAGTCACTATTTAGGAGACTGTCTGATGCCCCGGCGTCTCTGTGTGACAATGGCATGGAAAGGCTGGCGAGGTTTGTCATACTACTGTACAAACGCACATCACCATTGTCAAAGGTTAATGAGGCACGAAAACGGCTTTTCGCTTTTGGCAACAGGCAGCTAGAAAACATTCCTCCGGATAGTGCAGCTCTGCTGCAACACACCAAACGTGCTGCGTTCCAGGCAGGTCATCTTTGGGGCCAATCACTCCACGTAAATGCAAAAACGCCATCGCCAGCTGACTGGGGTTGGGTCAGAGATGGAGACACTTGGTCACCGCAATGGAGTTTGCTTGCAGACGCATATAAGGCATGCCGGGAACGCATGAAATGTGCTTGCAAAAGTAATTGCACTGGCAGATGCAAATGCTATAAATCCAACTTACCTTGTACACAGTTGTGCGCATGCGGTGCACAGTGCGTGTGACGTCTGTGAATCATGATTCAACAATCAACACCATCATGTATAGCCTTGCATACTCTAATAGGATAATTGAACGTATCTATAACGACCATTACTTGATTCGATATTAAGAAATCAAGTAATTAAAACTATTTCTAGATGCTATATTGCTTTTGTTCTCAAGAGATGGATCTTTTAGATAATACAACTTAAAGAGCCACCGTCTTTTGACATCAAACACAGGTTGTCGCTATGGAAGGATTGATATTTACATATTTAGAGTATTGTAGTGAGTAGAATTATAACGATTGCCCCATGAAACCCCTAATTTGACATTAATCCCATCTCTCTACTCCATCTAGAGCTTGAGTAATGCGAATTTTCCGCTAGGAAGGCGGCCATTTTGAATCCGCCATTTTGAATGTGTTTCCTTGGTAGAATCACGTGGCACCGCATCTAATTATGATCAGGATACCTTAAACCACCTATATACCAAATTTCATGCTTTCTGCCAGAATGGAACATCTTTTTCACATATTTGCCCTACTATTACAGAAATGTTATGCTTGAAATTTGTTCGATGACCATCTTGAATTTTCGTAATGGCCAAGAAGTCATTCAGACTAATAGCACAACCACACATTGTAACATGTTAACTACGTTGTAAATAGTTTGCAGGGACAACTACCCGTCAAATTATCTTCAAAAATTTGCCAGCGCTTTTCCTGTATCCTTACGAAAACCGTTGAGATCAAGATACTGACTTTCACTGTGTCCACAGTACGTTCTATTTTATATGCTGATCATCTTAATATACAACGGCTATTGCTTTTTAAGATTTTATTGCAAATATATACATTACAAAAAGATAGCGATACATCAATAGTTAAACTAAATTAATCTGTGCCTCAACCCCACCCCTCTTATACCCAATATACTCCCATCCCTGCCTTTTACCTCGTGCCTACAGATCCCTAATACCACCACCACCACCACCCAAACCTCAACCCAATTCGCAAACCTACCTCGCCCATCTCCACCCATTACAGCATATGCTTTAATATCCCCACCCCAACATGCATCTCAAACCACACCCAACCACTACCCTTGCATACGCCTAACCCAAATCTGCAATCCTCCCCCACCAACTACACCCATTGTCCACCCTTCAGAGCATGCGCCTGGATAATCATAATAGCACACCCCAACTTAGCCATGCTCCCACTCATTCCACTATTTCCACCGATATGTATAATCATGTCACCCTACTCTCACCAGCCTCTGTCTAATACAACATGTGCCTCAATAATCCTAACTCTAATCTTCAAGACTATCCACACATCACTCATCCTGCCCATTCACAACATATCTTCACAGCACACACCCTAACACAGCCACTACTCCTAACGCTGTCTTTCTTCACAGCACATACCCTAACACAGCCACTACCATACTGATAATGCTGTCGTTCTTCACCGCACCCACCGTAACACAGCCACTACTGCTAAAGCTGTCTTTCTCCACCACACACACCCTAACACAGCCACTACTGCTAATGCTGTCTTTCTTCACCGCACAGCACACACCGTAACACAGCCACTACTCCTACTGCTGGCTTTCTTCACCGCACACACCGTAACACAGCCACTACTCATAATGCTGTCTTTCTTCATAGCACACACCCTAGCACAGCCATTATTGCTAATGCTGGCTTTATTCACCGCACACACCGTGACACAGCCACTACTCCTAATGCTGTATTTCTTCACCGCACACCGTAACACAGCCACTACTCATAATGCTGTCTTTCTTCACCGCACACACAGTAACACAGCCACTACTCCTAATGCTGTCTTTCTTCACCGCACACACCGTAACCCATCCACTACTGCTAATCTTCACCGCACACCTCCCAACACAACCACTACTGCTAATGCTGTCTTTCTTCACCGTACACACCCTAAAACAGCCACTACTACTAATGCTGTCTTTCTTCACCGCACACCCCCTAACACCGCCACTACTGCTAATGCTGTCTTTCTTCACCGAGATATTTCTTCATTCATTGCTTCATCCCTTGCTGACCGACTCTAGTTGATCGGGCACCGCCCTGTCTGAGGTAGTTATGCCCTGTAGGCATAATCACGGGCTGCATTGGGCGTCTTGGCCGTTTAGTCGCATTAGAGGGGTTGCAAATTGTATGGGTATCTGTAACTTCACGGTCAATCTCTGTTACAATGTCATTACCCTTCTCAAACGCTCCAGGAGCAAGTATTTCGCCGATGACAGTCTGGATCCAGGGCGAAATGGTATGACGGCGTTTTGCGGCATAGGGTCGATTTCGTTTGGCCACACGTCGCTCTTGATTTGACAATAGTGTGAGACAACCGTCACTTGATATTGTAGCGAGAGTTTCTGCAAAGGAGGATGTCGAGAACAGCTGCGAAATTGAAGTCCCATCATTCTTGCGCTTGAGAGTGTCTATGTAATTAAGCATAGGAGACTCACTGAGAGTTGCTATGTTATTAAGTATAGGAAGCTCACTGAGAGTTTCTATGTATTTAAGTGTAGGAAGCTCACTGAGAGTTTCTACGTGATTCAGTACAGGAAGCTCACTTGGCGTAACTAGATTAGGCGTGTGAGAAGAAGGCGGCGTGTGATATGATCGGTAACTTTTGATATTCGGATTCTTGAAGTTTAAAGATGAGTTACCACTGTCATCGCTATCGTTGTCAAAAACTGGTATCTCCATGCTTGTCATGCTGAATAAAGACTCTTCATCACTGTCCCCAGACAACAGGATAGTCGCCTCTTCTTGTCCATCATCACATTTGTGGAGATTAGAGGAGACATCGGAAATATCCACACCTGACAAGATAACGAATGAATGATTAACCTTTTAACACTCATATCAGCCAAAAAATGACGTCAGCAGTGGCCTTGAGAAATGTCCATTTTCAGACCAAGAGAAAACAATTTTTGAAAATTTACCACTGGAATGGCTGGCTGGTAAATTCTCAAAATAGTCTTCTCTTGGTGTGCAAATAGACATTTTCTATGAGAAATTGAATAAATTTTAGGTTTAAAGGATTAAACATTGTGCTTTATATAAACTCACACAGATCCAAGAGAAATGATATATTGTCTCAGAGACATAAACACTAAATGGAGGGAACTGATCTGTCACCCAAATATCTGACGTCATAATCAAGTACATCACGTGTTATCTGACGTCACAATCATAATGACATGTAGCGCGTTCATAAAATTTTAAAAGTTCTGTTGAATATTTTGAAACTAACAATAGGCGGCAATGGCCCCAGTGAAATCAGTTCCAAAATGTTTGAAATTTATTGAAATTTATATTGGCAAATTAGTTAATAAAATATTCAACAGCTTACCTTGAAATTTATCTTCCGGGAATTCAGGTTTCATACTAGATAAATCGATTCTAACATGCATAATACGTGGGTGGAGTTTAATTAGACATGTGACCCTCCAGTTGTTGATATTGTCGCCATGAATTTGCTTCGTAGTCTCTATGTTATCTGGTTAGATTATTATTGGTAAAACATAAACGTGAAAATGCATTCCCATGATCCAACAGGTTTTAATAATGGAGGATTCCAGGTTAACAATCAATCATATGACGTCATAATCAACTGTCACGTGTAAGACGGCGTCATAATGAATTACCCCATAAATGACGTAGCTAAGTTCGTCACGAACGCCCTTTTTATAACGGACTATGCGTTGCTGTACGAATTGTATGTTTTACTATTTAATAAATATGCTGTTGAGTAATTTGAAACTAATTTGACTAGACTATGGCAGCAACAATACGCAGTCAAATTAGTTTCAAAATAGTCAACAGCTTACCTGTATAGTTTTCTGGAAATTGATAGTCAGGGGTTCAGGGATCAAGTGATCTATTTCTAGCTATGCCCCGCCCCTAACTAGCTATGCCACGCCCCTTTCCAAATATGCCCCACCAGTTTATTGGTAAGCTCCACCCATTTATATCGATGCCCCATCATTTCAAGTTAAGCCCCACCCGTTTCTAGCTATGCACCGCGCATTCCCTGATAGCAAGCAAACATTGGCCCAACGTTGGCCCAACGTTTAGCATTGCGTTGGCCCAACGTAGTTTTGCTCATCGGCTCTACGTTGGCCCAACGTTGGCAATACGTTATTGGACCAACGTTGAGCCAACTGGCATACATCTATGAAAATGTTAAAATAGCACACCAGAGAACAGAATTTAACAATTTAAAAATGAATTTGAATATTATGTTGATTTTGTTTGATTTAAGTTGAAATTTCCAATGCTGGCCCAACGTTGGCCCAATGTTGGCAAGCAATTGATAGAGCCAACGTTAGGCCAACGTTGTAATGCTAACTGCGATCTGCCAACCTGTTGCCAACGTTGGCCCAACGTCTACATGTTACCAGGGTTTCTAGCTAAGCGCCACCCACGTTTTATGTGTATTGTAATCAATTTGAAACCTGAATTCCCAGAATCTAAATTTCAGTGTAAGCCGTTGAATATTTTGATGACTAATTTGATTGCTGGCTGTTGCTGACTATGGTAGCAACAGCTCGCAGCCACTTTAGTTTCCAAATATTCAACATAATGTTTGTTAAATTCTAGATCCACTATACACTTAGCTATGCCCCGCCCACATTTAGCTAATCTCCACCCATACTTCGCCCGGGATCAATCGGGCCCTGAACTGCTCAACTATCAATTTCCAGAAAACTATACAGGTAAACTGTTGAACATTTTAAAACTAATTTGATATGTTTGTTGTTGCTACCACAATTACTCCAACAGCGTCAAGTCAAATTAGTTTCAAAATAGTCAACAGTATGTTTATTAAATAGTAGACATACAATGCGGGCAACAACACGTAATCCGTCATCAATTAAGCGTTCGTGATGAATCTACTTGTAGTTATGTCATTCATTACCCAATTCATTATAACGTCAGCATACGTCGCGTAGTTGATTATGACGTCATATGATCGATGGATGTAACTGAAATTATCCATTTGATTGCTTACTGTCTGGCCGTTTCCCATTTCGTGAGGTACCTTACGTCATTTGTGACATTAGCGAATGCTCTAAATCAGTGAACATTTGCAAGAACTTGTCATCAAAAGCGCAGATAACCTGACAGGTCAGATCACTTCCACTGACGATTACCGTAAAACAAGAGCAGCCAAAACATCTAAGAATCAGTACCTCACAGCAAATCCGCCCTACAGAATGGACCTTTCCGGTTTTAGTTGTGCCCCGCCCATCTCTAGCCAAGCAATAGCGGTCAAATTAGTTTCAAAATATTCAACTGAATGTTTATTAACTGACATACAACAATCTTTTGGTTTTTCGACATGGTAATTTGCTTGCTGTTGTAGAGTTTTGTAGAACAGAATAAGGCGGATTTATTTCCTTCTGCCTGACTCTACGATATAATACGGATTATTTTGTTTTAATTATTTTTATTTATAGTGCCGCGTTATATTCGCGACATAGTGTTAGAAATGACAAAAAATCAACAGACCGACCAACCAACAGACAGATAGTAAGACAGCCATACCTACATACAGACAGGCAAACAGATAAAGATAATAGTTTACGCTTAGCCGTACTGCTCAGCTTATATTTCAGGATTGGTTAATGATGACGATGATGCATAACGTTGAAAAAGCGAAGATCATATAGTAAGTCAAGGTCAGAGTGACCGTGCCATTTTACCGGGTCACCTCGCTGTCGCCATCCTGCATTCACTTACCATATACAACCGTGTACCCAAGTCTGGTCCATTATGGTTAACAAATCGCGAAATATAAGCTGACAAATTTTGCAAAACGCAGCAAGCGATATCAGAAGGTGCCAAATATCTCGCCTTCTTCTGTTGCCACAGGACCTGGCCTGCCCGGATTAAATATTCAGTGAGAAAAAATAACTTCCAAGCCATACATTTACATATATAGAACCAAAACTATATGCATAGTTACAGGATATGATTGACTACCGGATACTGTCTCCTTTTGAAATGATAATCTACTTATTGAATCAAATTGTCCATGGTACTACCAAACTGGCAAGCATTTGTAGAAGCATAGCTTGGAGACTGAACCATAAAGCCTTCCAATGACTACTGGCACACCAAGTCTGACCGAAAACAAACAACCAAAGCCTGAACAAAAGTAGAAACATTTTGAGAATTAAGTACATTAATATGATGCAGGCTACATCTAAGCAGCCTATAGAGCAAACCAAAACATGTTATCTAAATTGGATACGCCTTTGCTGATTAAATTGTCATTTGAAAAACCACAACACAATAAGCATTCTTTGTCATGCAGACAATGTGGAATCATATCAGAGAATAAATCTGTGAAACTTTAATCAAATCGGATAAATCTTTGTTCATTGAATTATCATTTGAAAAAGCTTAACCTGGATGCAAATGGGTCAGAAAATAATTGGTAAAAATGTGGAAAATTATGGAAAATCAATTTCATTTCGATGCAGACTAGATTATTCAAATCTGATAATCCCTTGTTGGTGTAAATGTTTGAAAAACCTTAACCAACGTAAAAATCCTTAACGTGAAGCCATACAATTATCTAAGTTCAAACGCAGAAAAACCTTTGAGAATAGATTTTTTGACAGGCCCTACACCTAGTCCTAATATATGTAGGCCACAACAAATCTGTGAAGTTTTATTGAAATTTGATAACTCTTTGTTGATGAAATTGTCATTTGAAAAACCATAGCCCGCAGCATAATAATTATAAATTAGAGACAAATCAGCCCTAAAATAATCAAAGTTCAAATCCAGTAAGCATAGGTCAAAATTTTAAAAATAAATTTCTTTTCGATGCAGACTAGTTCTAATCATCGTATAGAACGAATCTGACAAGTTTTATTCAAATCAGTGAAACCCCTGCTGATGAAAAGCAAAAATCCTCCAGCAAAAACCCTTAGCCTCAAATCAAATTGTCTACATTCAAACGCTGACAATTTTTTATACACACTAGTCCTAATGAGCATGTAGAACACGTCTGTTAAGGTTTATGGAAATCCGTTCAACCTTGATATAGTGAGTAAATTGTCATTTTAAAAACCTTAGTGGTGGTTAATTCTATTCGCAAAAGTAAAAAAATAAAAGTCCAAGCTGCGTAAAAATACTGGAAAATTTGGAAACTCGAGTTCGTTTTGATGGAGGCTAGTTCTAATCATTGTACAGAACTATTCTATAAAGTTTTACGGAAATCCTATAACTCTGTAAGGACGGAATTCTCATTGAAAAAGACTTAAACATAAACTTAATGTTGACGCCGTCGTTATCGGAAAAGTGATACTTATGTCTCGCTTTCTGCTTATTAGGCGAGACAAAAACAAAACATTTAGCGGATTATTAATAATATTCCCCACCTATCCGATTGGACTTTCTCGCGGTGCGCCTATATCGGGTACTATCCAGCGGCGCTACACGATTCTGCCTTGTGAACATCTTTGATAATTCACAACCCATGATAATCACGTCTTAATTTTGAGTGCCAATGCACGCAATAACTTGGAAAATACTCGGAAAATCGCTAGGAAAAACTTTGCTTGGCTTTCGAGGTCTAGTCGTGATGACTAAAATGCAAGCACAATTTTGATGACGTCATAAACGCTAATCATTGTACAGAACTATTCTATAAAGTTTTACGGAAATCCTATAACTCTGTAAGGACGGAATTCTCATTGAAAAAGACTTAAACATAAACTTAATGTTGACGCCGTCGTTATCGGAAAAGTGATACTTATGTCTCGCTTTCTGCTTATTAGGCGAGACAAAAACAAAACATTTAGCGGATTATTAATAATATTCCTCACCTATCCGATTGGACTTTCTCGCGGTGCGCCTATATCGGGTACTATCCAGCGGCGCTACACGATTCTGCCTTGTGAACATCTTTGATAATTCACAACCCATGATAATCACGTCTTAATTTTGAGTGCCAATGCACGCAATAACTTGGAAAATACTCGGAAAATCGCTAGGAAAAACTTTGCTTGGCTTTCGAGGTCTAGTCGTGATGACTAAAATGCAAGCACAATTTTGATGACGTCATAAACGCTAATATATGGTGATTTCCGGGCGGAACATTTTAGAAACAAGATTTCGCTACTCAAAACAATTGGTCTACACGTTTTCTCCAGTAAAAGTAATTGCATGCCAGCCCCTCGCTTCGCCAAGCATTATTTCGTTGCGGATTTCCATGTAATTGTTGTAGTTTCCTAAACTCACACTGACTATTGAAATATATCAGGAGAATACGTAGCTGCATAGCAATCACGCACACGCGTATTGTGCTCTGCTTATAGACAGAGACAATAGCCTATTATATTCTCGCATTCAAGTCAATATGTCAAAGAATGGAAATTGACATCTGATCCCACAGTGGATTTAGCACACACGAACTGGTCCCTGTGTGTTATTTGCCAGCAGTCCACAACGGAGCATCTCATAGATCCATGTATTAACACAAATCGTGACAATGTGATTACGAGTTATAGGTCATTAGCTGATAACCTTGATAGGCTACAGCAACTCCATGCCATTCCACCATACCTGGATCTATGTAGGTTGAATGATGGATCTGGAATTGTGGAGACGCTCATAGAAAACTGTGCTAGGTGGCACAAATCTTGTTGGCATCCCTGTAGCCGGACTCGGGTTGATCGCACCGTGAAAAGAAATGCGAAATTAGAATCCAGCGAGGATCTCAAGTCACCAGTCAAATCTCGATTGAGGTCTAATTTCACTATGCCAAGTATAAATGACCACACTCAACCACTGTGCTTTTTCTGTGACCAACCGATAGAGCATGACATTCATAGAGCCGCAGCAAAAAAAAACTGGCCAAAACATACACACAATGGTGACAGCACTGAGAGATACTAAACTTCTTGCTAAAATGTCATCTGGAGACATGACAGCATTGGGTGCTATTTACCACAAGACTTGTTTGACAACACTATACACACGACATAGATCTCTCTCGAGAAGTGCATCTGATATTGCTGACGATATGAAACCTGACTCTGTTGCTCGTGCAGAGCTAATATCATACATGGAAAAGAGCAACGCAATGCGCCAAGGTGGCAAATCAGATCTGATGGGATGTTTGGAAGCATTAGTAGCTCGTGCAGCTGATTGACCAGAGGTTGACGTGAAGATCATTGACGGAGCAGCTATGATGCATAAGCTGGATCCCAAGAAATCAAACGTGGTTGTGAACACATTTGGAGATTTTGCAAGGCACGTCTTCCTCCCACACATTGCTAGACAACTACAGACGGTTAACAGATTGGATGTTGTATGGGACGTGTATAAGGCGGGAAGCTTGAAGACACACGCTATAGAGAATTATGGGGACATGGTGAAGCTCCTCGTGTTGCATCGAGTACAAGACTCCCTCAAAATTGGAAAACTTTCCTACGAGTTGATGCAAACAAAACAGGCCTCTTCACCTTTCTCGCACATACATTGGAGTCATTCGAGCTACCAGAAGGAAAGATACTCGTCACAACACGTGAGGAAAACGTGCTGATGAGGCCAGAGCATGACGTCTCACAACTCGTGCCATGCATGCAAGATGAAGCAGATGGTAGAATGTTGCTCCACGACTTCCATGCATATCACCAAGGTTATCGAACAATATTGATTCATGCTACAGATACAGACGTCGTAGTCCTAGCCATACAGACAGCAAACTTTCTTCATGGGTGTGATCTCTGGGTCGCATTTGGCCATGGGAAGACCTTCCGCTATGTATCAGCTCATGGCATTGCAACAGTTTTGGGTGCAGAAGCGTCACAAGGACTGCTATTTATGCGTGCTTTGTCTGGGTGTGACACTGTGTCTGCATTTTGTGGGATTGGCAAGAAGACTGCATGGGAAGTTTGGAGGACTTCAGATCTATTCAAGTCACTATTTAGGAGACTGTCTGATGCCCCGGCGTCTCTGTGTGACAATGGCATGGAAAGGCTGGCGAGGTTTGTCATACTACTGTACAAACGCACATCACCATTGTCAAATGTTAATGAGGCACGAAAACGGCTTTTCGCTTTTGGCAACAGGCAGCTAGAAAACATTCCTCCGGATAGTGCAGCTCTGCTGCAACACACCAAACGTGCTGCGTTCCAGGCAGGTCATCTTTGGGGCCAATCACTCCACGTAAATTCAAAAACGCCATCGCCAGCTGACTGGGGTTGGGTCAGAGATGGGGACACTTGGTCACCGCAATGGAGTTTGCTTGCAGACGCATATAAGGCATGCCGGGAACTCGTGAAATGTGCTTGCAAAAGTAATTGCACTGGCAGATGCAAATGCTATAAATCCAACTTACCTTGTACACAGTTGTGCGCATGCGGTGCACAGTGCGCGTGACGTCTGTGAATCATGATTCAACAATCAACACCATCATGTATAGCCTTGCATACTCTAATAGGATAATTGAACGTATCTATAACGACCATTACTTGATTCGATATTAAGAAATCAAGTAATTTAAACTATTTCTAGATGCTATATTGCTTTTGTTCTCAAGAGATGGATCTTTTAGATAACACAACTTAAAGAGCCACCGTCTTTTGACATCAAACACAGGTTGTCGCTATGGAAGGATTGATATTTACATATTTAGAGTATTGTAGTGAGTAGAATTATAACGATTGCCCCATGAAACCCCTAATTTGACATTAATCCCATCTCTCTACTCCATCTAGAGCTTGAGTAATGCGAATTTTCCGCTAGGAAGGCGGCCATTTTGAATCCGCCATTTTGAATGTGTTTCCTTGGTAGTATCACGTGGCACCGCATCTAATTATGATCAGGATACCTTAAACCACCTATATACCAAATTTCATGCTTTCTGCCAGAATGGAACATCTTTTTCACATATTTGCCCTACTATTACAGAAATGTTATGCTTGAAATTTGTTCGATGACCATCTTGAATTTTCGTAATGGCCAAGAAGTCATTCAGACTAATAGCACAACCACACATTGTAACATGTTAACTACGTTGTAAATAGTTTGCAGGGACAACTACCCGTCAAATTATCTTCAAAAATTTGCCAGCGCTTTTCCTGTATGTTTTCGTTGAGATCAAGATACTGACTTTCACTGTGTCCACAGTACGTTCTATTTTATATGCTGATCATCTTAATATACAACGGCTATTGCTTTTTAAGATTTTATTGCAAATATAAACATTACAAAAAGATAGCGATACATCAATAGTTAAACTAAATTAATCTGTGCCTCAACCCCACCCCTCTTATACCCAATATACTCCCATCCCTGCCTTTTACCTCGTGCCTACAGATCCCTAATACCACCACCACCATCACCCAAACCTCCACCCAATTCGCAAACCTACCTCGCCCATCTCCACCCATTACAGCATATGCTTTAATATCCCCACCCCAACATGCATCTCAAACCACACCCAACCACTACCCTTGTATACTCCTAACCCAAATCTGTATCCTCCCCCACCAACTACACCCATTGTCCACCCTTCAGAGCATGCGCCTGGATAATCATAATAGCACACCCCAACTTAGCCATGCTCCCACTCATTCCACTATTTCCACCCATATGTATAATCATGTCACCCTACCCTCACCAGCCTCTGTCTAATACAACATGTGCCTCAATAATCCTAACTCTAATCTTCAAGACTATCCACACATCACTCATCCTGCCCATTCACAACATATCTTCACCGCACACACCCTAACACAGCCACTACTCCTAACGCTGTCTTTCTTCACAGCACATACCCTAACACAGCCACTACCATACTGATAATGCTGTCGTTCTTCACCGCACCCACCGTAACACAGCCACTACTGCTAAAGCTGTCTTTCTCCACCACACACACCCTAACACAGCCACTACTGCTAATGCTGTCTTTCTTCACCGCACAGCACACACCGTAACACAGCCACTACTCCTACCGCTGGCTTTCTTCACCGCACACACCGTAACACAGCCACTACTCATAATGCTGTCTTTCTTCACAGCACACACCCTAGCACAGCCACTATTGCTAATGCTGGCTTTATTCACCGCACACACCGTGACACAGCCACTACTCCTAATGCTGTCTTTCTTCACCGCACACCGTAACACAGCCACTACTCATAATGCTGTCTTTCTTCACCGCACACACAGTAACACAGCCACTACTCCTAATGCTGTCTTTCTTCACCGCACACACCGTAACCCATCCACTACTGCTAATCTTCACCGCACACCTCCCAACACAACCACTACTGCTAATCCTGTCTTTCTTCACCGTACACACCCTAAAACAGCCACTACTACTAATGCTGTCTTTCTTCACCGCACACCCCCTAACACCGCCACTACTGCTAATGCTGTCTTTCTTCACCGAGATATTTCTTCATTCATTGCTTCATCCCTTGCTGACCGACTCTAGTTGATCGGGCACCGCCCTGTCTGAGGTAGTTATGCCCTGTAGGCATAATCACGGGCTGCATTGGGCGTCTTGGCCGTTTAGTCGCCTTAGAGGGGTTGCAAATTGTATGGGTATCTGTAACTTCACGGTCAATCTCTGTTACAATGTCATTACCCTTCTCAAACGCTCCAGGAACAAGTATTTCGCCGATGACAGTCTGGATCCAGGGCGAAATGGTATGACGGCGTTTTGCGGCATAGGGTCGATTTCGTTTGGCCACACGTCGCTCTTGATCTGACAATAGTGTGAGACAACCGTCACTTGATATTGTAGCGAGAGTTTCTGCAAAGGAGGATGTCGAGAACAGCTGCGAAATTGAAGTCCCATCATTCTTGCGCTTGAGAGTGTCTATGTAATTAAGCATAGGAGACTCACTGAGAGTTGCTATGTTATTAAGTATAGGAAGCTCACTGAGAGTTTCTATGTATTTAAGTGTAGGAAGCTCACTGAGAGTTTCTACGTGATTCAGTACAGGAAGCTCACTTGGCGTAACTAGATTAGGCATGTGAGAAGAAGGCGGCGTGTGATATGATCGGTAACTTTTGATATTTGGATTCTTGAAGTTTAAAGATGAGTTACCACTGTCATCGCTATCGTTGTCAAAAACTGGTATCTCCATGCTTGTCATGCTGAATAAAGACTCTTCATCACTGTCCCCAGACAACAGGATAGTCGCCTCTTCTTGTCCATCATCACATTTGTGGAGATTAGAGGAGACATCGGAAATATCCACACCTGACAAGATAACGAATGAATGATTAACCTTTTAACACTCATATCAGCCAAAAAAAGACGTCAGCAGTGGCCTTGAGAAATGCCCATTTTCAGACCAAGAGAAAACAATTTTTGAAAATTTACCACTGGAATGGCTGGCTGGTAAATTCTCAAAATAGTCTTCTCTTGGTGTGCAAATAGACATTTTCTATGAGAAATTGAATAAATTTTAGGTTTAAAGGATTAAACAATGTGCTTTATATAAACTCACACAGATCCAAGATAAATTATATATTGTCTCAGAGAAATAAACTCTAAATGGAGGGAACTAATCTGTCACCCAAATATCTGACGTCATAATCAAGTACATCACGTGTTATCTGACGTCACAATCATAATGACATGTAGCGCGTTCATAAAATTTTAAAAGTTCTGTTGAATATTTTGAAACTAACAATAGGCGCCAATGGGCCCAGTGAAATCAGTTCCAAAATGTTTGAAATTTATTGAAATTTATATTGGCAAATTAGTTAATAAAATATTCAACAGCTTACCTTGAAATTTATCTTCCGGGAATTCAGGTTTCATACTAGATAAATCGATTCTAACATGCATAATACGTGGGTGGAGTTTAATTAGACATGTGACCCTCCAGTTGTTGATATTGTCGCCATGAATTTGCTTCGTAGTCTCTATGTTATCTGGTTAGATTATTATTGGTAAAACATAAACGTGAAAATGCATTCCCATGATCCAACAGGTTTTAATAATGGAGGATTCCAGGTTAACAATCAATCATATGACGTCATAATCAACTGTCACGTGTAAGACGGCGTCATAATGAATTACCCCATGAATGACGTAGCTAAGTTCGTCACGAACGCCCTTTTTATAACGGACTATGCGTTGCTGTACGAATTGTATGTATTACTATTTAATAAATATGCTGTTGAGTAATTTGAAACTAATTTGACTAGACTATGGCAGCAACAATACGCAGTCAAATTAGTTTCAAAATAGTCAACAGCTTACCTGCATAGTTTTCTGGAAATTGATAGTCAGGGGTTCAGGGATCAAGTTATCTATTTCTAGCTATGCCCCGCCCCTAACTAGCTATGCCACGCCCCTTTCCAAATATGCCCCACCAGTTTATTGGTAAGCTCCACCCATTTATATCGATGCCCCATCATTTCAAGTTAAGCCCCACCCGTTTCTAGCTATGCACCGCGCATTCCCTGATAGCAAGCAAACATTGGCCCAACGTTGGCCCAACGTTTAGCATTGCGTTGGGCCAACGTAGTTTTGCTCATCGGCTCTACGTTGGCCCAACGTTGGCAATACGTTATTGGACCAACGTTGAGCCAACTGGCATACATCTATGAACATGTTAAAATAGCACACCAGAGAACAGAATTTAGCAATTTAAAAATGAAAATTTGAATATTATGTTGATTTTGTTTGATTTAAGTTGAAATTTCCAATGCTGGCCCAACGTTGGCCCAATGTTGGCAAGCAATTGATAGAGCCAACGTTAGGCCAACGTTGTAATGCCAACTGCGATCTGCCAACCTGTTGCCAACGTTGGCCCAACGTCTACATGTTACCAGGGTTTCTAGCTAAGCGCCACCCACGTTTTATGTGTATTGTAATCAATTTGAAACCTGAATTCCCAGAATCTAAATTTCAGTGTAAGCCGTTGAATATTTTGATGACTAATTTGATTGCTGGCTGTTGCTGACTATGGTAGCAACAGCTCGCAGCCACTTTAGTTTCCAAATATTCAACATAATGTTTGTTAAATTCTAGATCCACTATACACTTAGCTATGCCCCGCCCACCTTTAGCTAATCTCCACCCATACTTCGCCCGGGATCAATCGGGCCCTGAACTGCTCAACTATCAATTTCCAGAAAACTATACAGGTAAACTGTTGAACATTTTAAAACTAATTTGATATGTTTGTTGTTGCTACCACAATTACTCCAATAGCGTCAAGTCAAATTAGTTTCAAAATAGTCAACAGTATGTTTATTAAATAGTAGACATACAATGCGGGCAACAACACGTAATCCGTCATCAATTAAGCGTTCGTGATGAATCTACTTGTAGTTATGTCATTCATTACCCAATTCATTATAACGTCAGCATACGTCGCGTAGTTGATTATGACGTCATATGATCGATGGATGTAACTGAAATTATCCATTTGATTGCTTACTGTCTGGCCGTTTCCCATTTCGTGAGGTACCTTACGTCATTTGTGACATTAGCGAATGCTCTAAATCAGTGAACATTTGCAAAAACTTGTCATCAAAAGCGCAGATACCCTGACTGGTCAGATCACTTCCACTGACGATTACCGTAAAACAAGAACAGCCAAAACATCTAAGAATCAGTACGTCACAGCAAATCCGCCCTACAGAATGGACCTTTCCGGTTTTAGTTGTGCCCCGCCCATCTCTAGCCAAGCAATAGCGGTCAAATTAGTTTCAAAATATTCAACTGAATGTTTATTAACTGACATACAACAATCTTTTGGTTTTTCGACATGGTAATTTGCTTGCTGTTGTAGAGTTTTGTAGAACAGAATAAGGCGGATTTATTTCCTTCTGCCTGAATCTACGATATAATACGGATTATTTTGTTTTAATTATTTTTATTTATAGTGCCGCGTTATATTCGCCACATAGTGTTAGAAATGACAAAAAATCAACAGACCGACCAACCAACAGACAGATAGTAAGACAGCCATACCTACATACAGACAGGCAAACAGATAAAGATAATAGTTTACGCTTAGCCGTACTGCTCAGCTTATATTTCAGGATTGGTTAATGATGACGATGATGCATAACGTTGAAAAAGCGAAGATTATATAGTAAGTCAAGGTCAGAGTGACCGTGCCATTTTACCGGGTCACCTCGCTGTCGCCATCCTGCATTCACTTACCATATACAACCGTGTACCCAAGTCTGGTCCATTATGGTTAACAAATCGCGAAATATAAGCTGACAAATTTTGCAAAACGCAGCAAGCGATATCAGAAGGTGCCAAATATCTCGCCTTCTTCTGTTGCCACAGAACCTGGCCTGCCTGGACTAAATATTCAGTGAGAAAAAATAACTTCCAAGCCATACATTTACATATATAGAACCAAAACTATAGGTATAGTTACAGGATATGATTGACTACCGGATACTGTCTCCTTTTGAAATGATAATATACTTGTTGAATCAAATTGTCCATGGTACTACCAAACTGGCAAGCATTTGTAGAAGCATAGCTTAGAGACTGAACCATAAAGCCTTCCAATGACTACTGGCACACCAAGTCTGACCGAAAACAAACAATCAAAGCCTGAACAAAAGTAGAAACATTTTGAGAATTATGTACATTAATATGATGCAGGCTACATCTAAGCAGCCTATAGAGCAAACCAAAACATGTTATCTAAATTGGACACGCCTTTGCTGATTAAGCTGTCATTTGAAAAACCACAACACAATAAGCATTCTTTGTCATGCAGACAATGTGGAATCATATCAGAGAATAAATCTGTGAAACTTTAATCAAATCGGATAAATCTTTGTTCATTAAATTATCATTTGAAAAAGCTTAACCTGGATGCAAATGGGTCAGAAAATAATTGGTAAAAATGTGGAAAATTATGGAAAATCAATTTCATTTCGATGCAGACTAGATTATTCAAATCTGATAATCCCTTGTTGGTGTAAATGTTTGAAAAACCTTAACCAACGTAAAAATCCTTAACGTGAAGCCATAAAATTATCTAAGTTCAAACGCAGAAAAACCTTTGAGAATAGATTTTTTGACAGGCCCTACACCTAGTCCTAATATATGTAGGCTACAACAAATCTGTGAAGTTTTATTGAAATTTGATAACTCTTTGTTGATGAAATTGTCATTTGAAAAACCATAACCCGCAGCATAATAATTATAGATTAGAGACAAATCAGCCATAAAATAATCAAAGTTCAAATCCAGTAAGCATAGGTCAAAATTTTAAAAATAAATTTCTTTTCGATGCAGACTAGTTCTAATCATCGTATAGAACGAATCTGACCAGTTTTATTCAAATCAGTGAAACCCCTGCTGATGAAAAGCAAAAATCCTCCAGCAAAAATCCTTAGCCTCAAATCAAATTGTCTACATTCAAACGCTGACAATTTTTTATACACACTAGTCCTAATGATCATATAGAACACGTCTGTTAAAGTTTATGGAAATCCGTTCAACCTTGATATAGTGAGTAAATTGTCATTTTAAAAACCTTAGTGGTGGTTAATTCTATTCGCAAAAGTAAAAAAATAAAAGTCCAAGCTGCGTAAAAATACTGGAAAATTTGGAAACTCGAGTTCGTTTTGATGGAGGCTAGTTCTAATCATTGTACAGAACTATTCTATAAAGTTTTACGGAAATCCTATAACTCTGTAAGGACGGAATTCTCATTGAAAAAGACTTAGCATAAACTTAATGTTGACGCCGTCGTTATCGGAAAAGTGATACTTATGTCTCGCTTTCTGCTTATTAGGCGAGACAAAAACAAAACATTTAGCGAATTATTAATAATATTCCTCACCTATCCGATTGGACTTTCTCGCGGTGCGCCTATATCGGGTACTATCCAGCGGCGCTACACGATTCTGCCTTGTGAACATCTTTGATAATTCACAACCCATGATAATCACGTCTTAATTTTGAGTGCCAATGCACGCAATAACTTGGAAAATACTCGGAAAATCGCTAGGAAAAACTTTGCTTGTCTTTCGAGGTCTAGTTGTGATGACTAAAATGCAAGCGCAATTTTGATGACGTCATAAACGCTAATATATGGTGATGTCACGTCTTTTGCTGTCGAAAACCTTTGACGTCACAAAACGTCAAAGTATAACATAGACAGTTCTTATCACTCTGCCTTTACTTGGACGGATCACCTGATTATATAGGTTAATTAAAAATGCAATATGTCATTCAGACAACATTGCACTAACATACAAAAATGGAAAGTTACAGTAGCCTGCAGCTTAGAAATAACTTAACATATTTCCAAAACAAAATAAAACGTACTCTTAAATATTTCGAACAAAATATGATTGGAAGACATAGGCAGCCATGTCTTCCAATCCAATTATGTTCGAAATATTCAACAGAACATCTCTTACTACCTAACATGTTTCTGGTTTTGTTTTGGGAACATATTAACCTATTTAGGCCTACTAACATGTTGCCATTTGCTCTGTTATCATAACAGCCGCCATCTTCAATTTAAAAATGGCTAGTGGTGTCCAATTCATTAAAAATAATCACGGACACTTTGGCTTTCAAGATACATCTGAAAAATGTATTTTCATATCTGTAATTACTAATTACATGACGTCATTCGGATCTGTCATGTTCTGGTATGGCTTCATGTCTGCTTTGTACTGACAAAGGGCTGTGCACATCAAATCACATAGAACTGACTATCTACCTTTTGTAGATGAACATTTATTCATTTATTTTGAGATTTACTGGCAAAGGCACCTTATTAGCTCAACAACTTCAGATGATGTCCGTGTATCCTCTATCACCTTGGGTACTAGGTGGTTACCTTCTTTTCTCCAGTTGCCTTTGAAACAGTCTGGTAGGGCCTACTACATAATGGAAAATATAATCCTGCTTCCAAAAATACGACAAACACTTCTGATATTTTGTGTAAAGGCGACACAGTGTTGGCGGTAGTAAGTCCCCAGCTCTTTCTGTTACAAACAAATGTGGATTTATTAGTGTCGGCACCAGGAAATGTGCGTGTGTGCGTGCGTGCGTGAGCGCGTGCGTGCGAGCGAAGTGCTTGAGTGCGTGCATACGTGCTTGCGTGTTTTAGCGCGTGCGTACGTACATAGGCGTGCGTGCGTGCGTGTGTGCGTGTGCATAGGGCGCGTGTGTAGGCGCGCGCGTGAGTGCGTGGGTGGGGGGGGGGCAAGAGACGGTCATGTAGGTTGCATGCGGGTGACGGGGGTGGGTGGGGGATGGGGGCAGACTGGCAGGTAGTTGACATGCGGGTGATGGGGGTGGGTGGTGTTGGGGTGGTTGGGGGATGGGGGTTGGGGGTCGAGGATCGAAGAGGAGGTACCCCTACCTAATGGTAGGCCGGAGGTCTTCCATGGGAAATTTTGAAAATTAGATGCTCTAAGAAGACATTTCCGGTAGTCTGAATGATAAACAACTTAAATGGTTATTTAGTTTCCTGAATAAAGTAACTACATATAAAATATCTTCATGTAAATTTTAGGGGGTGAGAGCAATTGAGGGAGAGAAACGCATTCTTGGAAGGGGGTCTCACCCACCACATCACATACACACGCACACACACACACACACACACACACCATAGACAGCAATTAGCATTCTATCTAAATTGTTTTATAATATTCAACAATTTATCTGTGTGGCTACCTTCAGATTGTGATTCTGTGAATTCGTGGAGCCCAGGTTAGTATGCAAATTAAGCGGCGATGGACTCATTCTCATGAACTAGTACAGCACGCCTACGACCCCACAGACCAACACAATTAAACGTTAGATGTCATAACAATCAAATCAAATTTGAGCCTCGACATTTGTGATGGAGTGAATAAGCTACAACAGTGGACAGAAGACTAGAGGCTAGAACTCAATGGAGTCAAGGACTGCATCCAGCATCTTCTCACTCATGCTTGGAGAGAGTACCCGACCACAGATCGGCACACCCACCTTTTTGCATCAATCTAGATTACCGTCTGACATGAAACCCCCGTATCGAGGCGATGGAGGCGAGGACCATCAGAAAGCTTGATGTCATGAGGAAGCTCCTGGGAATCACATGGGGATCAAACTCCAAGATCCTGAGAACAGTCTATACAGGTGCAGTACAATCTGTGTTGGAGTACGCCTAAAGCACTTGGAACACTGTATTAAAGTTGAACAGATCAAAACTAGACATGGTGCAAAACCTTGGACTCGTAAGCATACTTGGTGCAATGCAAATTTCTCCCATCCATGAAATGGAAAATACGTTCAGCATCCAACCACTGGAAACCAAAAAGCAGAACAAATCTTGTGAGATAGGGCGAAAATTTCAAGTGACTCATGGATCACCCTTTCCACATGAAAATGCCCACACTCCGAAGCGGAGGAAGAGAGATGGGTAAAAGGGCCACTCTCCTATTCAAACTATGCTAAAAATGAAAAAGTGTGCTTGCCTAGTGTAGCTAAAAGTATTTGGATGCACACTGGTTTACGTGAAGATAAGGCGGACGATTTCAAGAATTCAAGAGTAGATATATGAGTAGATATTATTATTTTGTAGTTGCCGCTTTATTTATGCGGGCCTTCTTACTAGAGCCATTCTCCAGCTGGCAGAGGGTTAATCCTCTGTGACGTCGTAACTCCAGACGATGAATTACGACGTAATTAGTACGGTCCGATGGTGTTGCGAGAATGACTAGAGTCTACTCTAACAGTTGGTTTTTAGTTCTACACATGTCTAGTTTTGGCGCAAGTGGCTGTGTTTTTTCTTTCACATATGGGTCGGCCTGGCGAAAATGCTTGGTATCTGCTATGGTTACCACCGCGTGCAAACATGTCATCTAGTGGCAGCTTCAGAATCAAATAACGATCCTGTCACACACCGCATCATGACCACAAATAACAATACAGGGACACGTCACATTACACAAGCATTTGAAAAACATGTATCTATTTATGAAGGGTTGAGAGCGACAGATATCCAACTATGGTGACCATCATGTGAAGGCGTGGTGGGCTTCACGGCTGCACCCAGTCACCGTAGAGTTAGATAGCGATCCCTGTCTCTATCCGTCAACTAGCGTTTCGAGTGTGGATCATGTGAGATCCGTACATGGAACCTAACATTTATCTGTCTTTAGGATTGAGTCAGAAAGCCCAAACAATGCACTGCGGGAGTATAAAATTATTTTGCAGCGATTCCTACTTTGGCATGGAAACTAGCTAATAGATATCCAGAGATACTGGGAGTGGGTGGGAGCGGGGTGGGGGTGTGGTGGGGGTGGGGTGGGGGCGTGTATGCGGTCAACGACACTTTGATTCTAACTGCTCAGAAACCCCAATAGTTTCTTAGAGGCTTACACAAATGTCTCCTAAAGAGTAGTCGTCCCTAACTACTATTAAACCTTAAACCTATCCTATCGAGCTAAAATAGCCAGGTTTAGTCCGCCGCATGTCAGGTTCGCGCATTGTGAACATGAACAACCTCAGTGAAAAATTGATGTTATGCGGGGAACAAGGTGGTGTGTTTGTTGTTGCTGTATGGTATAACCTGTAGCACGGATCGACCGGAAGGGTGTCGGCCATCCCAGCTAAGCTGGGTACGGGACGGCTGTTCCCGATTCGCTCCAAGCACGCCCCCTGGGTAGGATAGTACGCGTATATAAGCCCTATGAGAGAGGTGTTTGTTAAAAACGGCTGTCTGTTAGACCGCGCGGTGCGCATTCACGCGTGTCAGAGCTTCCCTGACAACACGTCTCGGAATCGGAAGTGAGTGCATGCTTATAGTGTACCGAGTAGGTGCTCGTAAATGACTTTAACTGTATCATCCTCGTTGTTCTTGGTAGCGATCAAGACCAGAATAAAACGAATATTTCAAAACCGTTTAAATTATTAAAATCGTCCCGGAAACGGCTGAGTTATCGTCGATGCATAAATAAATAAGGAATGTGAATGTACGTAAAAGCCACGTCACCACTTCTGTTTGCACGCTGATTGGCTACTGCTCGGCCGCTGACTGGCTGAAATCCCTAGCCCTGACGTCACGAGTAGTATAAAAGTGGTGAAAAATCGAGAATCAGGAGCATCACCGGCGTGGAAGCCGGCCTGCGCAGGACGACTGGACCATCGGGATAGACGTGTGTAACTGCTTACCTACGATGATACCTACATCATCTGCTGCCAATCGGATTTCAGCTCATCCGCGGTGGTAAGGAGTCCTCGGCTTCCACAGTTTTTGGGCGCCCCTGGACGGCCATCCGGGGGTAATAAACTAACTTAAAGTAATAACCACCCGCATGCCGACCTTATAATGGAGTCTTTCCGTTGGAGGGAGGTGCGGGCCCAGATGTAATTCTACGGAATGTAGAGCTGATGGTGATTCTTGGTGGATGACTCGTCGGATCTGCCAACCATGCTGAAAAGTGGACTTCAACTTCTGCACTGCATGTCGGGTGTGTAATAATTAACTTTTCGACCAGTCTGCGTGAACTTTTCCCGGTGCACCACAAGAGCTATGCGACGTACCCCGCACCGTGTGCCAGTTATTGTGCATGCATAAGTTATATAAGCAGCCCTCCCTGTTAATGGGTTGCTCTCAACTTTCATATTACCGTCGCCGGACGGAGACTTTACAATAAACCGTTTCTATTCTGTATGAGTGAAATGACTATCTAATGGACATCTTTTGAATGGTTCCATTATCTGTCCAGAGAATGTGCCGTATCCAACCTGCCTGGAGAAGTCAGCTTGCGGAGACCTGCCTGCAGATACCTGCCTGCGGATACCTGCCTGCTGATGTCTTCCTGCAGAAATCTTTCCAGCTTTAGAGATCGGTCCATCTCGCGCTACTCATATGTTAGCGCCTCAATTTCAGTAACTCGTGAACTTGTTCCATACCGATGACTATTAGGTACTCAAGTAGCTATACTATTGAAGATTTAATTATTATTTCCGCATACTGGTACTAATAACTAATAGGTTCCTTACCGGTCTTGGGACTGCATCTTTATAATTTCTGTTATTGTGAATATTATCCTTGTTTACTGTGGGTAGTTTCACCTAGCCGCACAGAATGGTCCAATGACCTGTGATACTTTATAATCATTATATTCGTTAAATTGTGTATTGGTTAGTTGTGTATATGGCAAGAAGTCATCTGGTTAATATATTTTGTTTATTTATAAAAACTCTAGACCGCAGTACGCTAGGAAATACTATACAGCAACATTTATATCCGCATCACAATTCCTGCCAGCATCAATTTTACACTGAGGTCGCTGATCATGCTCTAAATGTTTGAGCCTGCCATGTTACCGACTAAACCTAGCTATTCAGCTCGATAGGATAAGTTTAAAAGTGGTTATGGGCAATTTCTCCATTAGAGACGCATAGTGTACGCCTCTTTTCCGGTTGTTGTGGTGATGTATCCCCTGAGTGATTGTCTCTTTCCACGATCCACCAGCTGTATGGCTTATCAATTGTCTGGATTCCTAATCGACACGTTGACCGGATTTGACCCTGGGAAACTATCTGAGGTTTCCGAGCGGTGATAGTTAAAGTGCCGATTTACGTACACGCCCCTCCCCCCTTGTGTCTTCCGATACTTATTAGGTAGATTCCCCGCCAAAGTAGGAAGCACTGCGAAATGGTAATAATATTAATTTATATGTTGTGATGCCGGCCTGCCGTGCATCTCCGGGCATCATGGAAAATAAAAATGGTCAAATGTTAGCTCTGTAGCACTCGGTGACTAGATGCGGATCTTCATCCAATTCGTTGTAGTGTCTGGGTCAGGCCTTAGAGCCCACCATGCCCTTATGGGAAGGACGCTGGCGATGGATATCTATCTCTCTATCCCTACCATAATGACATGTCAGTGTTTAAAATTTGCTTGTGTGAACTGTGAAAACTCATCAAGTGATGTTATATATGGTTGCGGAGCCGGGTAGCCAGATCGTTATTTGATTTGGAGCTTTGTTCCGTGACATGTACGCACACTTTCCTTGGAGGTAGATGCTATGCGGGACATCCTTAGGGAAGTCGGGAATCTGCGCCCAATGGATAAACGTATCTAAAAGTTAGGTAGTAAACCCTGCCACTTGCGGCCAAAGCTTATTTATGTTACTAACAACCAATTGGTAAGTTAGGCTGTAGCAGAAGGCCCGCACAAATAAAGCGGCAACTACCAATGCAGTAACTTTGGAACTACATAAGACGGTGACCTGGGAATTCTTCGGAAATCGTTCGTCCCGTCTTCACGTAAACCAGCGTGCGACACCTTAACAGTAGCTTCACTAGGATTTTCAGCACTTAGCATTTTCTGTTGAACAAAAAGGTGGCCTTTTTTTGCCAGCTCTTTTCCTCCGCTTCAGCATTGAAAGCATTTTCCTGTGACGGAGGCCCGCGCGAGGCACTTTCCTCTCGCAACAACATTATTTTCTTTGTGTGTGTGTGTGCGTCCGCGTGCGTGCGTGCGTGCGTGCGTGCGTGCGTGCGTGCGTGCGTGCGTGCGTGCGTGCGTGTGCTAGGGGTATACTGGTTTATATTAAACTATCTAGTGACTTCGATGCGGAAACTGTCACTTGCGGGGATACCTCTGCGGATTCAAGGATCTGTATGGTACCTCCGGCGAAACCACATGGAAAGAACTCTGAATGGCTCTACGTTATGTATTATTGTGCTCATTTACTGTCAAACGCATAAAACTGTTTGTATAGTATATTAAGTTTCTCATTGTTTAATTATTCTTTATTCCTTACCTAGAACGACGAGGAGGGCCTATTTTTAAAGAAATACGAATACAGACCCGGAGTAATCAGAAGATGCCATTCTCCCCACACGCTAACGCGTGTTGGTAGGCAATCTCTGACGCCCACGCATGCACGTTTGGCGATCTCTCGGCGTCTGTCATTCTGAGCCTCTCCTATATGGCTTTATATACCCTTATCGTTCTACCCAGGGGGAGGGGGGGCGTGCTTGGAACGCACCCGGTCCATCCCTTCCGTACCCAGATTGACTGGGATGGGCCGTACCTTACGGGTCGATCCACACTACACTATTTCACGTAAAACGAGATGATATAAGCCTATAGCCTATTGTAGTCTGTATGACAAGTAGTTAACACAAGAATAGCTCCTCATAATTCGTTGTAAAATTCAAATCTGTCTCACACAAAATGAGGGGGCGTATACTCGAATGAATGAATCCAAAACAGAGTACACCCACATATACCTATCCTTCCTTCTGGAAGCTATGGATTCATAGATTAAAGATGCCCTTGATTAAAAGGCTACGTTTATACAATGCAACCTGCGTATCCTTGATGCTGTATAACTGTAACAGCTGGGCAGCTCCAAAGACAGCTCTAAACAAACTCGATGCCTGCCACCGCAACCACCTACGCACCATCACTGGACACCGATGGCCAGACAGCATACTTTCCAATGATGCATTATACAAGATGTGTAATACGGCGCCACTGTCTGTAAAAGTCACCCAGTAAAGATGGTCCATGCTTGGCCATGTGCTAAGGATGCCAGAAGAGGCACCAGCACAGAGAGCTTTGGAATGCGCCCTACTCGGAGCCAGCAAATACAAAGCCAAAATACAAAGCCAGGTGAGGACGTCATTGCATAAATCTGCTAAGCGCGCTACGAGGTGACGTCAAGAAAGCGGGACTCGGTACAATCAAGTCAACAATGGACCTGAGGAATCTAAGGATTTCGGTTGAGGACAAGACACAGTGGGCAAAAGAGAAGAAGGCCTGATTGCAGCTGTATGATGTTTCTACTACTATAGCCGCAGAATACAGTAATCATATATACATGCATACTTGAACGAAGCCACTGCTTTATGTTTAGATTGTGGACCAGTTAGGGCTTCTAGGTGAAAGAATGTGTGCGAGTCATATTATTTACCCAAAAATAGCTGCTTCTACTTGGGGCCTAAACTCGCCCTGAAAGGATAAATACAGTTATTAGAAGCTAATAAGAACAATAGTTCAGGTGTATAGAATGATCCACTTCGGGTTATTCCCGCCAATTTCTAACTAAGCACCGCCTACTTTGCGCGTGAGCTTGGAATCGATATGAAATTGACACCTAGCTGATATCCCAGACCCTACATTTTAAGGTATAGTACGGGTAACTATGCACGGAATCGGTATCTATGCACGTAACCTGTTGAATACTTTGAAGCTAATTTGACTGGAAGTAGGCAACGACAGCTTCCAGATAAATTAGTTTCAAAATATCCAACCGAATGATTATTAAATTGTAAATTAGACAAAGACCTACAATTCGTACACTTTCCTGACGGAACAAAGCCATTTTGTATATGACGTCTTCTAAGGTGTGACGTATATGGCTGTAACGTCAGCTATTTGACTAACATATCGTGTCTCTTTATTAGTTTCGTTAAAGGTGCATATTCACAGCAGAATGCGTAAAAATAAAGTTGTTAAAATTGTATACTTTTAGATGTAATGAAACGAAATAAATCAAAATGAGGATTTCATTATATATAAATTAATATAATCTTTAAGTTGTAAAATTGAATTAGAGACACGAGTCCCTAATTCAGCTTTACAACCAAAAAGTTACATTAATTTATACAGAATGAAATCAGCATATGCTAAGGTTTATTTTGTTTCAATATATTGATGTACACAATTTAAGCTACTAAAATATACAATTTAAAATAATTTTACTTTCAAGCATACTGTTGTGAATATGCACGTTTAAGTAGCACAATGCGTAGTGACGTATCTACCTCCGCCATGCACATTGAAAGATCCATCAAGCGTACGAACTCTATGTCTTTGGTAGATTCACTATTTAATAAATATTATGTTGAATATTTTGAAATTAATTTGTCTGGGCGCTATTGCTGCCATAGTGTACCTTTATAGCTACCTTGAAAATTGTGATTCTGGCAATTCAGGATTCAAAGTATATGAATTGATTCCAACAGGCGGAAAAAGCAGGCGGAGCTTAGCTAGAAATGAGCGGGGCATAGAGAGAAATTGATCTGTCTATTAACAGATGTTCTCCTCCCCAATATGTGTGGTACGGTAGAAATCATTAGTTGGATATTAATTACTAAAAGTTCTCGTGACCCATTAAATATAGACCCTTTTGCACGAGATATGAGATGCCTGCTGATTTATCTTCCATTTACCCAGCATGCTTTGCTACCCAGCATGCAATGCTACCCAGCATGCAATTTCCTGACTCCATAATCGTTGCAACTATTGGACGCCATATTCGTTTAGTCTATTGTCTGTATAGGTCAATATTTCTCAAACAAAACCAACCCGCCTGCACGTGCAAATAGTCATTTGTCCTCCAGCTCTGGAAGCGTCAGCATGCACGTATGGCGCATTCGTGGTAGTACATTCGAAGTCTGTATTTCAATACTGTTCAGCGCAAGTGTGTCAATTTCCAGAAAATTAGATAGAGCTTTTATATGTATTTTGACAATAATTTGCGTGAAGCTTATTGCTATCAATGACAGTAACAATAGGTAGTACAATTATTGTCAACATAATTATTAGGTAATGTGATTACTACCTAGTACAGATTTGATACTAATTAAATGAAAAATGTTGGTACAACAGCTTTCAGTCTATATATTCTAAAATAATCATCATAATTTTAGTTGAATCTCGCTGCGGATTTGAATATCAATTTGACTGCAAGTTGTGGATTTCTAAGGCACCTGGGTTGCATTGCACTTCGGGTAGCATAGCATGCTGGGTAAATTGAACAGGCATCTCATATCTCGTGCAAAAGTGTCTATATTTAATGGGACACGAGAGCTCTAACCTCTCTTGCGTCAACAGCGCCTTAAAGCGCTCAAAATACTACTTGATACATAAATTAAACATTTTGATGGTTAATAATTTTTAAGATATTTTACTTTTAGAAGACTATTTTTGTAAATTTACCACTGAATTTTTTTCTCGCCGGCTTGACCATTAAAGGGGTAATGGTAAAGAAAATTGTAAGTTTTTACTTAGCCAGTGTCTAACTGCAGGCCGAGAGACGAGTATTTTTGATAATTTACCACGAGAATGACTGGCTCGGTAACCGAGACAGTCATTCTAGTGGTAAATATTAAAAAAATACTCTTCTCTAGGACTTTCAAATAGCCATGTCTGAAGACCACTGCAAAGTATTTTTTTGGTCAGTTTGACCATTAAACAGTTAAGTTGACATAAGCGGGGTTAAGACAAGTTTATAATGTGTGTCACGTGGAATCAGCAGGTCATGGATTGCCGACATAAGCTGGGTTAAGACAAGTTTATAATGTGTGTCACGTGGCATCCGCAGGTCATGGATTGCCGACATAAGCGGGGTTAAGACAAGTTTATAATGGGTGCCACGTGGAATCAGCAGGTCATGGATTGCCGACATAAGCGGGGTTCAGACAAGTTTATAATGCGTGCCACGTGGAATCAGCAGGTCATGGATTACCGACATAAGCGGGGTTAAGACAAGTTTATAATGGGTGCCACGTGGAATCAGCAGGTCATGGATTGCCGACATAAGCGGGGTTAAGACAAGTTTATAATGTGTGTCACGTGGAATCAGCAGGGCATGGATTGCCGACATAAGCGGGGTTAAGACAAGTTTATAATGTGTGTCACGTGGAATCAGCAGGTCATGGATTGCCGACATAAGCGGGGTTAAGACAAGTTTATAATGTGTGTCACGTGGCATCAGCAGGTCATGGATTGCCGACATAAGCTGGGTTAAGACAAGTTTATAATGTGTGCCACCTGGCATCAGCAGGTCATGGATTGCCGACATAAGCGGGGTTAAGACAAGTTTATAATGTGTGTCACGTTGCATCAGCAGGTCATGGATTGCCGTAATAAATACTGCTATGTACCAGGCATCAATATATACATCATTGGAAGGACCTCGCCAGTATTTGGCAGCAACAGCGCCCAGTAAAATTAGTTTCAAAATATTCAGCCGCATGTTTATTAAATAGTAAAGACATACAATTCGTACAACAACGCTTAGTCCATCGAAAGGTCCGTCTAGTGCACGAATTGCGTGTCTTTGATTAATTAACAATAAACATAAATATAAACACAACCACCCGACCCCCAGTCAAATTAGTTTCAATATAGTCAACAGCTTATAACAGTAACCTTGGAGTTAGGAGTCTGGTAGTTCAGGGTTCAGAGTATATAATTCGATTCCAATCCACATAAAAAGTAGGCGGAGCCTCGCTAGAAATGGGGTGGGTGGAGGAATAGTTAGAAGCGGATCTTCTATATGGTTGTGTTAAGCCGCTGTAGCCTATAATTAACCAGTACATCAGTGCCGCTTGTAATTCAAAGGGAGATAATCCATGCTGCTATTTTTTACGGGCATTGCTTGGCATCCATGCATTCTCAGGAAACGACTACGTTTCTTCATTTTTCCGGAAGGGGAAGAAAACTTGGTGGACACTGATAAAAGATGATGAAAATTTGCAGAATGTATTCCCAGAACTAGGTAATGAGCAACAAGTTTCCAGCGCAGTGTTTGATGGACTTCAAAGAATGTACTTGTGCATTCTACGATCAAAGATATAAAACACATTAATGAAGCCAGAGTTAATATTCTCTGGAATCGCTTTCATGATGGCAAGGTATCTGATCTGTGCCCATTACCGCCGCGTGAGTCCGCACTGGCATTTCATTCAGCTCTAAGTAACTATGTAGCCAGAATGTGGCGTCTGGCTCATAGGTCCATGCAGTTCTTGGATGCTCCAGTAAATCATGGGTGGATTGAAGCTTTAACGATCCATTGAGTTGACATACCGTATCTTGTAGATGTTATGGAACTTCGGTGTAATACTTCTGATGAAGATTGTGAGGACGTATTGTCAGACTACAGTGAAGACAGTGACGGCGATGAAATGTCAGACTAACATCAGAGTAGTCGGTGTGTGTTTTGCTGCCACAATCTTTAGATTAGATAAATGTAAGTAAATGTTGATTTATCTGACTATACCTGATTGAAACATATATTAGTGCTGTGGAACTTCTGATGAAGATAGTGAGGGTGAATTATCAGATGACAATGAAAACAGTGACGGTGATGAAATATCAGACTACAATTAGTGTAGTGGATGAGTGTATGGCTAACACTGTCTTTAGATTTGATAAATGTAATTAAATGTTTATGTTGGTCCACATGAGTGAAACATATTAGTGTTCTGGAACTTCTGTGTAAGTGTGAGCCCGAGATTGTCAGACTACAGTGAAGACAGTGACAGCGATAACACTGACTTTATATTGCATAAATGTAATGGAGGAATCCAGTTTTTCGATCAATCATATGATGTCATAATTAACAACGTCACATGTAGGCTGACATCATAATCAATTACGCCATGAATGCTTCGATTTAGTCCGTCTTTGATGCTTAATAGTCCGTAAGGTTGTACGAATTGTATGCCATTACTATTTATTAAATACATTGTCAATATGTTGAAACTAATTTGAGTGCAGAGAACGACTGATCCGAATACGGGTAAAGCATGGGAGGAGTTTAACTAGAGATGGGTGGGGCATAGCCAAAACTGGATTCCTCCATTAAATATTGATTCACATGACTCTACCTGATTGAAACATATTAAGAGTGTTCCATACAAAAGCATCAATATTTTGAGCAATATAGCGAAGTGATAAATTATATATAATCGGTTTTTGAACTGGTTATTATTTGTTGAACTTTGACTCTTGAGGTAAGGTCGGTCAGCCAAGACATCTGAAAGCATAATGGACTGAGAAAAGGCACTGCATTTTAGCATTCAGAATTAGTTATATTATATCGTAAACTGTTATAATTGGCCAAATTTGACCTTTGTTGATATTTGACGCGGGATATCTCAGAAACGCCCCCGAAGCTGGCTGATCACCTTTCAGATTCGTAATCTACACAAAAAACTAGTCTAAGAAAAGTTGGATGAAATTGTGTCCCTCTTTCGGTGGTGATTCGCCCCCTCCTACCACCGGTCTAAATTTAGTGATATTTGAAGTTTTAATATCCTATTTTTCACAATATGCCTCTTAGATGTGGATGTTGTTTATGTAGAGGTGATGCCACCGCCATCTGACGACTTTTATAGAAGTAGTCCTGGAGTTTCAGTGATTTTATAACTATTTTCTATAAGTACTATCCTATTCCCGCCTGTTTTGATAAAAAGGAAAGGTATTACATTCACCTGTTCATCCTAATCTGTATGTACGTTTGTCTATGCAGCTGACTATCTCTCTGCAGCAGTTTATTGGAATTTAAGCAAGATTTTATGTGAGCTACATATATGATTTGAAGTTTTTCATACGGATTAGACATCTGAAAGCATAATGGTCTGAAAAAAGCACTGCATTTTAGCATTCAGAAAAGTGGTAGGTATACATGTTTTACTCCAAATGGCAGCAGGGTCGTTGATTATGTATTGGCGTCAGAATCATTGTTGAATGACATATTATATTTTAGCATCTCACCATTCATAGCAACGCTAAGTGATTGCCACTGCACACTCTCCTGAAGTATTGCAGCGAATTATATATAAGGTAGAAAGCAAAGAGAAGAATTACAGAAAAGTACCAGCCAAATTTGCATGGGATGAGAAGTCTCCAAATCTTTATCAGTCAGCTATCTTATCAGCAGACATTCAGACCAAAATTAAACACCTTTTAGACAGAGATATTACTGAAACTAACTCTGCTGCTACTGATTTGAGTGATATCTTTTAGAAGCAGCAGATAAATCATTATATAAGCCCAAGGTCACGAATTCTAGGAAAACACCGAGCAAAAGAAGAAAAAGTAAAAAGTGGTTTGACAATGATCTGAGACATAATATGAGGAAAAGATTAATATCCCTAGGAAAAGTCTATTCCAAATATCCAAGTGATCCTCAGATTCGGGGAAAATACTATAAATTACAACGTGAATACAAAAAATGTAGAAAGCGGAAGCATTGGGAGTTTAGGACCAAAATTTTTAATGAGATAGAGAATTTGTGCAAATGACCTAACCCTAACCCTAGTCTAACCCAAAGTCATATTGGAATTTATTATCCCAGTTAAAAGACTGTAAATACTCCAAAACTACTTCAAATATCAATACTGATGCCTGGTTAGACCATTTTAAATCTTTGACTAGTATTGATGAATGCTTTAAACAGAGATGAGGGTTTGCAAGAATGTGTTTGCCAATTAGAAAAAGTCAGTTGCTCCAATTGGATTGATGGAGCTATTACACTACAGGAAATTTACAATGCAATCTCACATTTAAAGAACAAGAAAACACCAGGTCTTGACTTGATTTGTAATGAAATATTTAAATCATCTCAAAGTGAGATGGGTCCAGGTTTGAAAAAATTGTTTAATGCATGTATGCACACAGGTATTTACCCTGTTACCTGGTCAGAAGGTTATATCATACCACTGCACAAATCTGACGACCCTGATAATCCCGCTAACTCTAGGGGAATCACTATTGCAAGTGCTATAGGGAAAGTATTTAATGCTGTCTTAAATGAAAGACTTAATAAGTTTCTTGAAGATAATGCAATCATTGATAAGAGTCAAATCGGTTTCACAAAGAAAGCTAGAACTACAGACCACATGTTCATATTAAAGTGTCTGGTTGATAAATACTGTAATGGCAGTGGCGGTAAATTGTTTGTCTGTTTTGTTGATTTTCGTAAAGCTTTCGATTCAGTTATTCATTCTGGATTATATTACAAACCTCTGAAATTGTGCATGGGAACTAAGTTCTACAGCATTATAAAAAATATGTACTCTACACGCAAGTTGTGCATCAAATGTGAGCACGGTACCACATAATTCTTTAAATTAAAACTTGTTGTAAGGCAAGGTGATAGCCTTAGTCCTAATCTGTTTAAAATATTCATAAGTGACCTTCCCGAATACATGCTTGAAACAAGAGATCCAGTTACTTTAAACAATATTGAGTTACACTGTCTTATGTATGCTGATGATGTGGTGTTATTGTCTTCCACACAACAAGGATTACAGTCAAAATTAGATAAATTGGAACAATATTGTAAAGACTGTTTGTTTGAACGAGAATGTGGATAAAACACAAATTATGATATTCAATAAAACTGGTAGGCTATTGAAGAAAAACTTTAGTTTTCAAGGACGGCCTGTTGAATGCACACTAAATTAAAAGTACTTCAGTTTTCTGCTTCAGGTACATTCACACAAGCAAGACAGGACCTCTACAAAAGAGACTTAAAAGCATATTTTAAGCTTTGTAAAGACATACTTTTACTGCAACCAATGATCAAAACTAGTTTACCTTTATTTAACCATGATATGATAAAACCTACTCTGCTGCATGGAAGTGAAATATGGGGAACGTTTAATCCTTGTAGCCCTAAGTTTAAAAACGGATTCACTTTAGACAAATGCTTTGAAAGATTAGAGGGAGAAGGAATTCAGCACAAATTTGCCAGATTTGTTCTGGGCGTGCATAAAAAGAGTATTAATTATGCATCTTCTAGTTATAGGATCTGTTATCAGTAAATGGTTTAGTTGAATAGTGTTCAACATTTCGTACATTTCCTGTCTTAGAAATTGGTTAGAATAGTTCTACTCGCATCTATGAATATATTGTTATTATATTTGGCGTAACAAATGACATTGCACGTCTCTGTCAGAGGTGTCTTGAAGTTAAACTGAACGCGTAATGACCCTGTCTTGGTAGGGAACTGGTGAATCGAAACGATCAAGTCTGGTGAAAAATCGAATGGGAAGAGTGTTTACCCATAGCGGAAATTATTTGTCCTTGAAAAGTCCTCCAGTACCTGAGAATAAGGCTAGATATGCCTCTGAATAATTTATCTTGCCTTCACTGAAATTTGGCTTAATCGGGCTATTAGTGACTTGTTCCCAATTAATATAGCAAGTACAAAATGTCAGATCAGTGTGATGGAAATTATATGGATTTTGGTGGTATTGCCATTATAAGCAGTGTTTGAAATCATTGCAATAATAATAATAATAATAATAATAATAATAATAATAATAATAAGTACATTTATATAGCACAAAACTCTGTGCAATAGTATGCTCTAAGCGCTTGAAGATCTATGGAATAGAAATGTTTTGAGACTTGATTTGAAAGAATGTAGAGTATGACATGTTTTGATATCTAAAGGAAGTCTTCTGTCCATATGTTACCAGTTTTGCTTTCGGAACTTTAAGATTTCTGTTGTTTTGTGATCAGAGAACGTGACCTGGAGCGTAGGGCTGTATGAGATCTGACAGGTAAGTCGCCGCCGTGTTGCTTACACATTGGTAGGTCAAGCAAATAATCTTGTAATTGATTCTCTGCTCTATTGGCAGCCAATGCAGGTCACGAAGCATTGGGGAGATGTGTTCGTATTTACCGGAGAGTGAGATAATTCTAGCTGCGGTATTCTGTATGGACTGGAACTTATGAATACTCGCCTTTGGAGCGCCAGCGAGCAAACTATTACAGTAGTCCAGTCTTGACAGCACCAACGAACGAGCGAGTGTAGTAGTTGCTTCTTTCGTCAAGTATTTTCTGATATTGCTGATGCTCCTCAACTGAAGGAAACAAGTACTTCAAAGATGTCTAACTTGCTTCTCAAGGCTTAGCTCACTATCCACAGCACAATACTAAGGCCCTTTACACTGCTCGACAGTTAAATGGGGCTAGAACCTATTGTGATATTATTGGGGTAGGTTTTAGCCAGCCTAGCCGATGGGCCCACTAACAATAGTTCAGTCTTATCATCATTTAATTTAAGCATGTTTGATGACATCCATGCTTTAATGTCTCGACAGCCGGTTGTTATATGATTGATTGCTTCATCGGCTGCAGGCACTGAGGGCTGGAAACTATGTATGAGTTGGGTATCGTCCGCGGAAAGATGGTGATCAAGGCTATGGTTCTTAATAACAGATCACAACGATTTCGTGTAAAGTGTGAAAAGTGCCGAGTATGGATCCCTGTGACACGCCGCATGCGAGCTCTACTGGGTGAGAACATGCGCCGTTTACGTAAACCGATTGAAATCTATCAGACAGATATGATTGAAACCAGATTATGGTGGTCGATTGTGTTGAAAGCGGCTCTAAGATCAAGCAAGAGTAAGAGAGCCACGTTTCTCTTGTCCACAGCCCAGCGAATGCCATTAAGGAATCTGAGTAGTGCAGTCTCTGTACTATGGCCCTGACGATAGGCTGACTGGGAAGGTTGTGGATAGACACATGATCTGACAATTGCTTAAGCACTGCTCGTTCAACAACTTTGGATAAGAATGACAGATTAGACACTGGTCTATAGTTCTTAAGAGTATCTTGGTCAAGATCGCATTTCTTCAGCAGAAGATTGATGAGAGTACACTTGAATATCTTCGGCATGATACCTGCTTCCAAACTTGAATTAACCATTGAGATGATGACGGGCAGTAAAATGTCAATATGCTCGTAAATCAGTTTTGTAGGAATTGGGCCGAGAGAGCAAGACGTTGGTTTAGAAGCTTTTAGGAGCAACAAGATTTCGTTCTCGGAAAACGGTTGAAAGCTTACAAGGCATTCATCGCTGAAAGTTGCAGGATCGGGAGAAATGTCACTGAAAGGACTTAAACACAGCAGCTGATTATGAATTACCGCGATTTTGTCATGAAAGAAATCAGAAAACGATTATGCGATGCATGAAGAGTCAATGTCCACATGCACATCATTGAGTGCCAAAATTATTAAAACCACATCTAATCCCAAGGCATTGTTTAAACTAATATTTTCAATTATGTTTATTAAAACGAAGCCCAAACAGTGGTACATTCATATATTAATGGACCATTCCATTTTAGCTATGCCCCGCCCATCTCTAGCTAAGCTCCACCCATCTCTAGCTATGCCCCGCCCATCTCTAGCTAAGCTCCGCCCACACCTCGCTCATGTTGCGATCGATCGATCTATGAACTCCCTGACTATTAATTCCCAGAAAACTATACAGGTAAGCTGTTGAGTATTTTGACATTAATTTGACTGGGCGCTTTTTCTGCCTATGCAACAGCGCCCAGTCAAATTAGTTTCAAAATATTCAACAACATGTTTCTTAAATAGCAAAAACATACTCTTCGTACTATTAGGAGTTAAAAACGGGCCATATCGAATCATTTATGACGTAATGATTATGACGTCATCCTACACGCAGCGTAGCTGATTATGACGTCATATGTTGTCAAACGATAGATGGATACTCTGGAAAGGTCCAAATTCTAGCATCTGTAATCTTTGTCCCGGGTCCTCTCTTATTATCTTACCGATTCTGTAAGCTGCTTAGTCTCCTAACTATTCACTTCCTGGAGTATGTCTTCTTATTCATGGTACATTGCCATAGCCTTATCTCCTCTTATTGGCTCTGTGCTATTTCTCAGGAACTTGTTTCATTTACTTCATTTAAATCTTCTTATATAATTCCTTGATCATTTCCTGACTCTCTCTCTCTCTCTCTCTCTCTCTCTCTCTCTCTCTCTCTCTCTCTCTCTCTCTCTCTCTCTCTCTCACTTGCGTACGCACGCACGCGCGCTCGCGCACACACTCCCACATCTCCACCTCTCTCAACCTCTCTCTCTCATCCCTCTCGCTCTTGCTCTCCCTCGCTCTCCCTCGCTGCCCTTCTCTCCCGCCTCTCCATCTCTCTTTCAAGACTTTTCATTCAGCTCCCTACATATTCTACTATCAAAATTATTTAATGTTTGATTGATATCTAAGATGATTTCTTATTTCGAGCTTTTATTATTTCTTACCATAAGGTGGTAAAATATGATATTAATTTATACCGAATGAAATCATAATTTGTTAAGACTCATTTCATTTCAGAATCTAAATGTATACAATTTAAATAACATTATGTTAGCTGATTTTGTTGTGAATGTGCTCCTTTAATCTCTCTAATAAGACACTCTGCAACATTGCCATGTCTCAAATGTTTGTTTGTATAAGAGATACTTGTCTTCTCTTTTTCGAATCGTTTTCCATAATACGATGTTCTTTCTGTTTCCTGGGGCATAAATTTCATGCAACTCAATCCTGCATATGAGTTTGTAAATATTCTCTAATAGAGTGATTCATTTCTAGCGACGCCCTGCCAATTTCTAGCTATGCAACCCCCACTCCACCCCACCACATGTCCAGCTAAAACTCGCACATTTCTCGGGTTTACCTGGCACACTGGGTGCGGAACGCGGAATGAAAAGCGGGTATGCCGAATGCGGGTAAAATATCGCGTGTACCATTTACCTGCACGCGGTATCATTGCGTTATTTTTTTTAGAAAAACGAGAAACATGGCGCCAGTTAGGTTGATTACCTTCCTCATGTTTGATGATATTGCGATATTTCTATCAAATTTCTTTCAAAAGCGACAACACATTATTTTACGCTTTGGTATCTAGCTTTCCACTGAGATCATTACAAAATGTTTATGTACGGAGGCGAGAGATGTAGATCCCAAATGGCGGATGCTGACGACTAGATTCAAAAGAATACCATGTCCTGCGGTACTTCAGAGAGAATAAATTCAATGCTCTAAGCCTCCCTTCATACCTGAGGTGATGTATGCCAGGGATCAACTTGGTTGCTCGTCGTTGTACCCTCTCTAGTGTCCGTGACTGTTTCAGAAGGTGCGGTGCCCACACTGTGTTGCAGTATTCCAGTATAGGTCTGACTACGGTTTTGTATAGCAGTATCAATATTGTGGAGTCCAGATAGGTAAATGTTCTTTTTATAACTCCTAGTATGCTGTTTGCCTTATTGACGATGGTGTTTATGTGGTAGTCAAAGTTTAATTTGTTGTCGATGTGGATTCCCAGATCTGTTTCACACTCCGTTTTGGTTATTGGTTGGGCAATTGGAGTATCTGTCATGTTGTACTGTATTAGTGGGTTATTTTTACCCAGATGGAGAACATGGATTTTTGTCGAATTGAATCTAAGCTGCCAATCAAGTGACCACTGGCATGTCCGATCGATGTTTTTCTGTATGTCTGTTATTTCAGGATTCCCAATTAACTTTGTGTCATCAGCAAAGATTTTGCAGATACAGTCGATAACATCTGGCAGGTCATTTATAAAGAGAACAAAAAGTACCGGACCCAGGACAGTTACATCCTTGTAATCAGATTTAGTTGATCCCAGTTGCACTCTTTGCTTTCTGTTGGTGAGGAAATCACGAATCCAGTTTATTATGTGGCTACCCATTCCGTATGCCTGCAGTTTGTTTAGTAGTCTTACATGCGGTACCGTGTCAAAAGCTTTTTTGAAATCTAGGTAGATTACGTTAATTGGCTGATGGGCATCTAAGGTTCGGGTTAGGATTTCTAGATATTCTAATAACTGTGTCTTACACGATCTTCTGGACCTAAAACCATGCTGGAATTCAGATAGAAGATGGCTTTGTTCAACGTACTCCATTATTGCATCCCGGACAAAAGATTCCAATACTTTGCACAGTATACACGTGAGACTAACAGGCCTGTAGTTTCGAGGATCATTTTTGGGCCTTTTTTGTAGATACATGTCACATCCGCTGTTTTCCATATACTTGGTAATGTTCCTTCGGCTAGCGACTTGTTGAACAAGATGCATATTAGTGTGCTGATTTCTTTGGCTGTCTCTTTTAGAATTCTTGGTGGTATCTTGTCCGGCCCTTTACATTTGTTTGGATTAAGTTGATTTAGTCTATTTTCTACAGCAACTGGAGTTATTAGAAAATTTCCACCATTTCTTTGTGAAAGTTCTGGGATTTCGTTAAGGTTTTCGATGGTAAAAACATCTGAAAAAAATGTATTAAGTATTCGCGATTTCTCTGTGTCTGTTGTTGCACTATTTCCACTGTTTGGACCCTTCAAGTTGCCAATGTTGTCTTTTAAATGTGTTTTGCTCTTCACGTAATTCCAGAATGCTTTTGGGTTTGTACTACTCTCTATGTCTATTTTATGTTCGAAATCCCTTTTTGCTCCTTGAATTTTTGCATTGTCTAAGTTTCTTGCATGCTTGTAATTGTTGTAATCGTTGGTACATTTAGTCTTCTTCAATTTCTTAAAAGCTTTACGTTTTTCTTTAATAAAATCAAGTAGAGATTTGTTGGTCCAGATGGGTTTCCTGTTTTGTGTATTATTTGCCTTTGCTGTAGGAATGTTTTTGACATTATGTCCGTCAATTTTTGATAGAAGAAGTTTGCTGCATCCTTTGTAGTTAGGTTATTCATTATGCTCCAATCAATTTCAGTCAGTTCACTTCTCATGCTGTCATAATTGCCGTTGTGAAGAAGTAATTTGTCTGGTTCCTGAGTGAAGCTGTCGCCGCTGATTAGGTTAGGGTAATGATAATACATATGTTAGGTTCTTGTTAATGGGTCAACTTTGTTTCCAATATAAAACACAACATTTTGGAGACGAGGATGGGATTAGAAAAGTTGATTGTCCACACGTATTTCCGTGATACCGGTTTTTGTTCAAATAGTTTCGTAATGGCTGGGAACATTGGGAAGATTGAGCCATATGATGATAGTGTGGAAGAATGGGTATCGTATACAGAGCGCCTGGAACAATATTTTGCAGTAAATGATATTGGAGAAGAGAAGAGAGTTGCTGCATTGCTGAGCTTAATAGGTGGTAAGATGTATACGCTGCTACGTAGCCTGACGGCACCAGTTAAACCGGCAACAAAACCTTATGTAGAACGTGTCAAAATCCTAGAGGATCACTTAGCATCAAAACCGAGTGCTATTGCGGAGCATTTTCGGTTCCACAAGCGTGAACAGAGAGAAGAGGGATTGGTGAGCACATATGTTGCAGAGCTAAGGACGCTCTCCCAGCACTGTGAGTTCGGTGACACATTGAATGATGTTATTCGTGACCGATTGGTGTGTGGCTTATATGCAGAGAACATTAAAAAACGTTTGCTTTCAGAATCACACCTACAGTTAGCCAAAGCTATTGTGATAGCTGTAGCCATGAAAACAGCAGCCAAAGATGCATCAGAGTTGAGGGGCACCCGAGAAAAACATGAAATGTATAAACTATTGGTATCTAAGCACAATCAGTGTGAGAGTGTTTCACAGAAGTACAGTGAATGTTTCCGATGTGGCTGATCGCACTCATCCGCAATATGTAGGTTAAAAGAAATGATCTGTCGATTCTGCCAGAAAAATGGACATATTGAACGGAAATGCATCATCGCCAAATTTATGACATTCACTGTCTCCCAACTCCACCACCCCTGCGCTAGTGACTAACCATGTCATTAATGTGGGAGAACGTCGCCCATCATCAAGATCAGCACCCAGTTCACCCGCCATTCAGCACTCCTCTGGTAGACTGGCAGCAGCCGAATTGGTGGACTGACCACAAGGTTCTCCCGAAAGTTGTTTTCGACTCATAATTAAAGAGTAATAAGGAAAATGACGAAACTTGAATATGAAGGCTCAAGTCCACTTTCCACATCCTCCCTCTGTCCTACACCCCCTGGGAGCGGCCATGACATGCAACATATTACTGTCACGTAAACACCAACACACACCACTCGCTATTGCAGTTTTATTTTTTCATAACCAAACAACGCGTGTCATCAACACCACTTCACGTCAGAACAGCATAATTTGACATGGCACAAGTAAACAAGCATTATACACGTATTATCCATAGCGGTCAACTTCCTATGCCATTACAGTAAAGGCACCATCTTCACATACGTGTACTTAGAAAAACACCACTCGGTACGACATCAACATCATCATAAACCAGCTCAAAATCGGCACACCAAAATAACACCATTTCGACACCGATCACTTTACATAACCCACATTCATAGGCCAGTTTTATGTGCAAAACAGCCAAAGACAGGACGCCACATCTTATCAACAATGCATACGTTTCAGAACTTCCCCTGCATCAGACACCATGCACACCTCACGAAATCGTCATATCCACCACACCGAAATACATGATGCCGAACCAGGATCAGTGTAACACACCAGCAACCAAGATGCAACATCATTACACGAAATAACGAACCATCCATTCCCTCTATGAGCGACACCGCGGAACTCCAAAACTAAACTAGCGATCTACATAACACACACAATCCCTGATTATTTTGCTAAGAGAATGCTGATTCCCACAGACTGTAGTCAATAGTGAGTAGGATTTTGCAACCAACCTATTGCGAGGCCTGAGTACGGAAGAATTCAAATCTACAGTAAACTATGACGGTTTTCTCATTCTAAGTAACTCATCAGACTCGTTTATAACAGAGTGAATGCATCTATTGCTCTATGAAATAATCAGCGCACCCATATAACGGTACACACCTCGCCGTCTTACTTTTACATGCACCACATCGTCTGTACAAAACAGTAAAATCTACACAGCCTTGCACACGAAATACATGCATCAAAACCTCAATAAACTTGTACGCTCATGTAATTGAACGTTCTCCCTTGAATTTCGCAATCAAGGCACCATTACTGTTATTATTGTATTGTATCGTAATTTGTCACCTGTACTGTAAAGCAACTCCTCAAGTCTGGGAACGACTTGTCTTGATCGACATATCGGTAACGACAGCTTGGGAGTCGGCTTGACTCGGGAAACGTAAATTCAATAAGCAAATATTTAGATTTTCTTGATCAAATTTAGCCATTGAAGGGTTAAACTGGGGTACCAACCGGGTCGCGAACTTCCGAACCCTCAACTGCTGTAAGAAACTATCTAGCATGAAAATCAGTGTATATATCATAAACTAGAACCAGCAGTCGATGGTGTAGGCCATACCATCGTAAATATCCATGACTTCACCAATTTTGACGTTTTGACCCTGCCCCAGCTCAGTACACCACACCCCATGCGTGGCGTCCAATATAAATGTCCTTTCGCAACGCGCAATCATATGGATAACGTACCTTTGGTTGAATTACACAAAACATATGGGGGTAGGGTGGGGGGGATTGGGTGAGATGGAATTTTTTTTTATTTGTCATTTTAACGTAACCTCCGTTTGAATTCCACAAAACATTTGGGGAGTGTGGTGTGGGGAGATAGGGTGGCAGATGGAATTATTTTCTTTATATTTGCCATTTTGACGCAAACTCTGCTGCTCCGCCCCGACCCACCCACCCAGGGGACGGAACACTATAAAGTTATCTCGCAACCCACAATCATAATTATGAACATTACTCACTTCTGAAATTTGGCTGAATTATACCATTTAACGGTTAGGTGGGAGATACCGGGACGGACGGAATTTTGATAATATTTGAGCTTTTGTTCACCCCCACCCACCCCACCCCTAACTACCACCACACACACACACACACCAGGTGCGCAATCCACAACCATATGGGTAACTCACATACCTAATGGACCTTTCCAGCTTTAGCTATGCCCAGCCCATCTTTAGCTAAACTCCACCCACACTTCGCCCGTGTTGGGATCGATCGATCCCTGCACACACTGACTATCAATTTCCAGAAAACTATACAAGTAAGCCCAGAAGAAATACCAACATACCCGGTAGTCACTTTAGACAAGAAAGTAACATGGCGAAATCAAATAAACAATGCTGCAATCAAAGCCCCGACAACGATTAGACCTCATGAAAAAGTTAGCTGGTACGAACTGGGGAGCAGATGAGACAACCCTGAAGAAAGTCTACACAGGCAGTGTTCGCCCTGTTCTGGAATATGGTGCATCAGCCTGGTCAACTGCAGGCAAGTCCAATCTCAGCAAGCTCTCCAAAATACAAAATCAATCTCTTCGTATCATCACAGGTGCTATGCGATCTACACCAATTGTTGAAATGGAAAAGGCCACAGGTCTCCAACCTCTCGAAGACAGACGAAATGCCAAAGTGATTCTACAAGCCGAAAAGTTCAAGCGACTTGGTGACCACCCAATGTATTAGAGAATGCATAAACCATCAAACAGAAGACTCAAACGGCAAAGTCTCACAAGCCATTCTAGAGACCTAACAAAGAGCCTGCCCTCTATCCAGAATATTGAACTCTGTACTCATAACCCAATGCCAGACACCACAGCTGACTCAACAAAGCTTTATCATCAGAGACTCCATATATGGCATTTCTAGCAAGAGCTCCCACTCCAGTATGGAACTAAGAACCCTATCACTGGAAGTCTTAAATGAAAAGTATCAACAAAATCAATGGGTACGTACGTGCCTTCACTGATGGATCCGCAACAGAAGCAGGTATAAATGGTGGTGGCTGTATTTTCATCAACTATCCATGTGGCAGTCAAGCAGAAATTGCCATCGGAACAGGCCATATCTGCTCCAACTACAAAGCAAAATGTAAAGCACTTGAAAAAGCCGCTGATGTATTAACAACAGACAAACGACCACAGGGTGCAGATATAGTCTTCCTCACTGATGCACTCTCTGTCTTACAAGCTCTCAACTCTCAAAGCTTGGAATTAACTGATTTGACTAACAAGTTACAGCAATTGTCACTTAACGCCAGAACTGGTATCCGCCAATGGATCTCATCGCATTGTAATATCTCAGGAAATGAAAGAGCAGATGTTCTAGCAAAAGCAGGGTCAACTAAAGAACAACACCATGACCGCTGCACACTCAAAGAGGTCAAGACGGTGATCAATCAAGCATGAAAGAAAACATGGAGTGATGAGCATCCAGAACGTGCAGCCATCCATAATCAGCTTCCAGAAGAGAACACGTGATAATCTTTCGTCTCCGTTCAGGACACTGCAGGTTGCGTGCTCACATGTACAACAAACTGAAGATTAGCACCTCTGCAATATGCCCCTGTGGCACCAGCCAAGTAACAGTTACACACATCTTACAGGACTGCTCTAATACCGCTCGTTTGCCTATACACCAGGATCTTTCATCTGGCTGGTGAGATAACACACATACGCGTCTTTATAGTTACGGTAATACTTTATTAAAATACAACTTACGCTGGTACACTGTCACTGGCTCGTTTGCACAGTTAGCCACCATCCAGCTTGATATTCAAGTCGTGGAGTGGGACCAACTATCCAAAACAACAAGTGACCGTGCCCAACGCCAAACTCCAACTGTATGTCGTCAACATTCGTCCACTCTTAAATATGATTCTGTCGTTATGTCAACAAATGTGTGCGTATTAAGTGATGGCGGGCATGAATGCGCGTGAATGTGTCCTAAGAGTATAATTAACTAATTTGAATAATACTAATTAATGTATATAATACAATCGTAAAGCAGCAAATTACAACATGGTTACATTGAATTACAGGAGTTATACTATGCACGTGTTCATTCCGACTAATAACTGATTGTTCCATTGTGGGCGTGTCGATTAATAGTCTTATGCATATATGTGTCCATTTATTGCTGTAGGCCTCGTGGCCTGTCCGTTCTATGTTGTCACGTGTCACTGGGCGTATCCTGTCATTTAGCGTATTCCGGAGTTGTGTCGTCGCGTGTGCGTGTCTATTGCCAAGCGTATGCGCGCGTCCTTGATGCCGATGCGTCCGTGTGTCTCTATGACCGTCCATTCGTGTCGCTGTGTCGATGTGGCTATGTCCCTGTACCATATTTCCCACGTTTCAATCAGCAGCGGCACAGTTACTGGCCATCAAGAACATCACTCACTGACAAGCTATACGGGAATACAGACAACCTGGCTATCACACCCAGCTTCATCCGGATGTGCGACATTCAAATGTAGTCAAATTTGAACGCAAGAAGAAGAAAAAGCTGTTGAATATTTTGGAACTAATTTGACTGTGTGCTGGTTGCTGCCTACAGCGCCCGGTCATATTATTTTCAGAATATTCACCAGCATGCTTATTAAATAGTAAAGACGTACAATTCGTACAACAACGCTTAGTCCGTCACCAATTATGCGTTCTTGACGAACTTATCTACGTCATGCATGAGGTCATTGATTATTATGTCATCCTACACGTGACGAAGACCACAAAGCGTGCACCACAAAGCGTGCGTGTATGTTAATCATTTAATGCCCATAGTTGGTCAAGAAAAATAAATTTTTCTTATAAAAGTGTCCTTTTACAGATAAAGAGAAGACTATTTTTTTTAAATTAGCACTGTAATGACTGGCTCAGTTATCGAGCCAGTCATTCCCGTAGTAAATATTTAAAAATGGTCTTCTCTTGGTCTGCAAATGGACATTTCCGAAGACCACTGTGGAGGCCGGTTTTGGTCGGATTAGGCAATACAAGGTTAAATGGTGATGCGTTCACGTGGGAATCGAACAGCAAAATAGCGTTCTTATTATAGCGATAGCCTTTTAGGTTTTAAACCGGAATACACAGTTTCACTCAAGATCCATCTACTCGCTAACTCAATCACGTGCAATTATTATCGTTATACACTGGCAAAACTAACTAGTACAATATTACATTTTGCAAACTAAACACATAACTGACTTTTAAATATGTAAAAAATATATAAGCAATAATAAAATTGTATAAAATACAGCCATGCTTAGAGTGTGGCGAGTCAAAAAATTTCATATTAACCCTTTAACACCCATATCAGCCAAAAGCGGCTTCAGCAGTAGTCTTGAGAGATCAGGAGAAGACTATTTTTGTAAATTTACCACTGAGATGACTGGCTCGGTTATCGAGCCAGTCATCTCAGTGGTAAATTTTCAAAAGTAGTCTTCTCTTGTTCTGCAAATGGACATTTTCTATGAGAAAACTGACATTTAAAAAAACAAATTCGATGGTTAAAGGGATAACATCATCATAAAACAGTTCATGGATACATACTTTATTGTCAGTCTACTTTAAACAAATCTTTATAACTAATAAAGTTCTAATGTTTTCCAGAACAAGTAACTGATGGACAGTACAGCCTATAAATAAACTAACATGTGCCCAAACCTAAAGCAGAAACATGTTAGTTAGTAAGAAATGTCCTTTGAATATTTTGAACATAACGGAGGATTCAAGTTTCTCAGTCAATCATATGACGTCATAATCAACTACGTTACGTGTAGGCTGGCGCCATGATCAATTGAGCAGCAACAGCACCCAGTCAAATTAGTTTCAAAATATTCAACATCTTACCTGTATAGTTTTCTGGAAATTAAGATTTAGAGAGTACATGGATCGAGCGATCCCAACACGGGCAAAGCTAGAGATGGGCGGGGATTTCTCCATTGGATAGGAAGACATTCATGTCTTAGGTAGCAAATGTCTTCCGATCCCACTTCGTTCAAAATATTCAAAAGTAGGGATCTACGTTTTATTTTGTTTTCGAAACATTCGACGCTATTTCTGAGCTGGACTGTACTGCGCAACAAATTATCAGGAATTTTATATCGTCTTTACATTGAATACGAAAACAAAACCGAACACACAATTCAAATGGTGCCAATCGATTAGAAATATACTAGAGTCTACAGGACGAGCCGACCTATTCCAAATCGAACAGGATTGATAAAAAATAAATTACTCTAAAATGTAGACTCGGTACTGAAACAACACTTTGTAGACACATTGGGTAGATGAGATAAATAGGTCAAAACGGGTAACGTTCTACAAAGAAATTAAAACTGAGTTTAAATAATCTTATCATATAGAGGCGAGTATCCTGTGTAATTTTAGGACTTGAAACCATATGCCCGCTATAGAAACAAATAGAAAAAATAAACACGCGAAACCCGATTGTGTCCTGTATATTATGTTATATCTATTCCTATATATTATGACACAAATAATAATAATAATAATAATAATAATAATAATAATAATAATAATAATAATAATTAATAATAATAATAATAATAATAATAATAATAATAATAATAATAATAATAATAATAATAATAACTGCCGCTATAGTATAAATCTATATATTAACCATGTCTACCCCATATACTGTGTAAAATGGCCTGCGTGAATAAAGTTACCTGAAACTGAAACTGATAATAATGAAAAAATATTTCAGATGTGCAAATCAACCGGTGTTGAGCAATTTATGTGAATTCCTGGAAGAAACCGAGAACTAACTTAAAGGAAATCTCACATTTAACTAACCATGTGATAGCATTTTCCACCCATAATTCTTTCCTGACATTTTAGCTTTTAACATGCCGTAGACGAAAGATATTCAGACTTTAGTAGCTAAATAAATGTTGATACATTTCTACAGCCTATGATGGCTGTCATGATTTACTTCTCAACCAATCAGAACAAAACCTAGCGCGTCTGCCTATGTGTATACCTCCAGTCATAGAGGTGCCAGCAATAGTTTGCCAATGTGGTATAAAAGCAATCACACAGGTAGAACGTTGAATATTTTGAAATTAATTTGACTGGATGGAAGCAACAACTTCCCGTAAAATTAGTTTCAAAATATTCAACGGAATGAGTATTACATAATAAAGAATGCAGTACATTGGCGCTGACAGGACATCACACGCTATCAGTTGAGGAGACAAAATGGTGGTGATCACTGTTCAACATGTACGCGATATTACAAAGCACATAATTGTGATACAGATAATTTAAGGAATATGACAGAATATGAATGATATGGAAACTATAGACCATAATCTATCGGTACAATACAACATTTGAGATTAGATTAACATCCCTTTAATTACGACCACGTTGGCTGTGCCTAGTTAAAGTTTGGCCAGTGAATGTGACTGTCGCTCCCACTGACGTAAAACCCAGACTACGTCTCCGCTCCGCCGGAATGGAAAAGACGGAATCCAGTTTTATCTATGCCCCGCCCATCTCTAGCTAAGCTAAGCTTCACCCACGCTTTCACCCTGTTGGGATGGATCGATCACTGCACTCTTCAATTTCCAGAAAACTATACAGGTAAGCTGATGAATATTTCGAAACTAATTTGACTCGGTACTGTTGCTGGCTATGGCAGCAACAGCGCCCAGTCAAATATAGTTTCAAATGTTCAACAGCATGTTTATTAAATAATAAAGACATACTATTCGTATAACTTGACGGACTATTAAAGGAATGGAAAAGTGAAATAACAAATGATATTTATTGGTAATTTCATACAATATTAAAAAATAGAAATGAATATAGAGAATGCTATTCATACCGCTTATAGTATTATTTAGGCGCCGATGTAGAGCGATTAACTGGCTACTGTTAATTCCCTATTGATCCTTTTGAAAACCTTATATGTGAAAGTCACTATTTGGTGGAAACAACAAGTTTCAGTCAAAATGATTTCAAAATACACTGCTGGTTTCCAAGGTCGCCACATGATGACTATTGTATATTTTGAAATCGTGTGACTGAATTTAGATCCCGTCTCCGGAAACAACGGCTTTAAGTCAAATTATTTTTAAGATGAGACGGTATTTACCTGTAGGAGGTAGTGGCTAATCAGCTTAACTCGAATATAACTGCGATTATATGACCGGCTTTCATTAATTGGTTCCCGCCAGAGTGACATAAATTGTCAGTTTAGCTGCTTTTTTCAAATTCTTCTTCTTCTTCTTCTTTTTGATCGCTGGTATCACACTTGGAGAGCCGTTCTCAAGATGAAATCTGTAGTTTTCTGCAGTTCTTCCACATGCCCATACAGCTTTTCAAGAAAATAGGTTGACAAAGGCCAGATCTCTTCTCTCAGCAGCTGATACGTACTGCAACATTGAAGTATGTGCTCTGTGGTCTGTTCTGCTTCTCCACAGGGACAAGCGGCGATGTCGTAAGGTGGAACCGCCTGTACATGTGTTGGTTTAGTCTGTTGTGTCCAGTTCTGAGACGAAAAATGGTCACTTGCTCTGGCCCCGAGAGATGATGGTAGGCATCTTCTGATTGAGGTGTTCTATAGAGTGACTTGATGATAGTCTTCATCTCTGATTATTCTGATTTATTTCTGTTTTTACTGGTGGCTATGGATTAATTGTTATATAAAGCTATCATTCTTGAGCATATATTAGTTCCCTGGTCCTTTCCTTTAAGGGGTTTTAACGGACTAAGTCTCGCCATTCATGGTGTAATTGACTATGCCATCAGCCGACATGCAGTGTAGTTGATCATGACGTAATATGATTGATCGATAAATTGGATTCCTCAATTTGATGAAACTATTGAGACACCATCTAAAATGGATTCCTGGAAGTAAAAGCTTAAGTTTTCCTCCATCCGTTTATTGAGCTCGTGATCGCCAATATCACTTCAGAAACTCTCCATAAGCTGATCTAATTTCTCCAGAACAAACAGTCGGAAGCTTCTTTTACTACAATAAGAATAGATCTGAAATGAAACGAATATTGAAGTGAATACTTTATCACATAAGTAAAGCCGCGTTTACTTGGCATGCGGAATGCGGATAACGGGTTGCGGAAACGGAACACGGAATCTACTTCAGATCGCTCTTTACTATTTTCCTTCATCCATTTACCTGCATGCGGTAAGCGGTATGTGGAACGCGGAATGGTGTGATGCCGAAAAACCGATTGCTCGGTGTAGCGATTTTTCCGGACGGAAAAGATTCCGCTGCGGGATAGAGCACACGTAACCGAGCAACGAAAGGGTAATCCAAGTAGTTAAAGAATGCATCGTCTAAAATTATAAGAACTAATTTGTCGAAAAAATTAGGAAATCAGTAATATTATAATTACATGTTGTTAAATTAGGCCAAGGTATCATTTTGAATCTAGTCGTCAGTAGCCGCCCATTTTGGATCTACATCTCTCGCCTCCGTACATAAACATTTTGTAATGGTCTCAGTGGAAAGCTAGATATCAAAGCGTAACAAATGTGTTGTCGCTTTTGAAAGAAATTTGATAGAAATATCGCAATATCAACAATAAAAATGCAATAAAATAACGCAATGATACCGCGTGCAGGTAAATGGTACACGCGATATTTTACACGCATTCCGCATACTCGTTTTCCGTTCCGCGTTCCGCATTCTGCACCCCCCCCCCCCCCCTCCCGCATGCCAGGTAAACCGATCTTAAGCCCAGGCCATGTTCACAATAGAGAATTAAAGCTGCACATTCACACCAAGCTGATCTAAGATAAAATTATTTAAATTGTGTACATTTAGAAGCTTATATTCTGTACATCAATATCATGAAACCAAATGAATCTTAGCAAATTATGAATTCATTCAATAAAAATTAATATAATTAACATAATATTTTACTTGTGAAGTTGAAATAGGGGTACGTGTATATAATTAAATTTCACATCTTAAAAATGTATATTAAATTATAAATAGTGAAATCATCATATACTGAGATTTATTTCGTTTCAATAAATCTAGCCACACAATCTAAGCCTCTAAAAGCAAAACACCTTGACAATTTTATTTTCAATCATTCTGGTGTAAATATATACCTTTAATCAGGAGTAACGAAATACTTCCGACTATGCCGTTATTCCTGATTAAAAGGCCGGTTTCCATTACACGCATTTTCCCTGTGCCGCATGCCGCACGCGGACGCAATTTCTTTCGATCTAATGTTATTTCCACTAGTGTTTCCATGTTAGCACAGTTGCCGCGCGGCTCAATGCATCGCGACCAAAAGATCGGTCAATGACCGATTTTTCAGGCATTTTCACCGCACTGCGAGGGAAATTTGTGTTATTTTGACCTAGCTACGTGTAAAAGCTGGTTCGCTAAATCAAGATTTTTGTCTTGGCGCGGTGGTCCAGGGGAAGGATGACCGGATTGCTGATGCCATGTGGAATTGCAAGACGGCAGTTTGATACCCAACCGGGGGGGGGGGGGGGGGAATAATGATCAACAAAGTAAACTAACCAGTGCACTCCATAGGCGGGGTTTGCAACGTAAAAATACGATTGTCCCACAAACAGGACCAGCAATAGCATCATCATTACTATTGTGGCCGGGTTGCAGCCGTCACATGCTCGTCCTCACTCTCAAAGACTGGGTGGCCGGTATTCATGTGAGCTGTCGGCTCATCCCTCCAGATCTCTATCGGGCCCTGGGAGGAAGCGCCAATCGAGCAGAGGCCTGTGCTGGCCGCCTCAGCATGTGCCGTCCTGGTCATGGGCTTCCCCGCAACCCACGAGCATCCCTCGGGTCTCTCAGCAGGGCCTGGTGCTTGTAACGACTCTCCATTAGCATGGGTGAGGGGCTCCCCAACAAATATTGGCTGATCAGAGTGGCCAGCCACCTCGACTGAGTTCTTGACGTGGCAGGTTCCTTGCCAGACTCGTTCCACTCACTGTTGTTCTTGGGCAGGAGGCTTGGCAGTTGGCGGCCATCGCAGTATGCTGTGGATCTCTCAATCGGTCAGTTTTTAATCTGGGCGGAGGAGAGCGGTGTGTACATAGACGTTCGTTCCGGCATTAGCGGGCACAACAACAGGAGTGGCTGAAGAAGAAGTGGTGTTGGTGATGGAGGACGTCGCGGGTGTGGTAGAGAGCTTTCTGGGATGCAGTGCTCTCCGTGGTGGTGGCCCTAATGGAGGTAGAAGTGGCAGTGGCAGCGTCAGCGGAAGTGTATGTGATGGTGGCGATGGCTCGTTCTGCCATGGCAGAAATTATATGTCCATCTCTACATGGGTCAATGTTACCAGAGTCACCTCATGCCCGAACCTTTTGGCATGAACCTGGCCTTCCGCAGAACGGGTGGAAACTTTGTGACAGCCTTGGCATGAAACACGTATTCCTTCATGGAACCGTTCAACATGGGCTTTCAAGTAATTTGTCCAACTAAATGACTGTCCACATTCTCGGCAGACATATACCTTGCCCATAGTGCACGTGTAGATGCATACTCGCTATTTTCCCTTTTTGGATATATATATATATATATATATATATATATATATATATATATATATATATATATATATATATATATATATATATATATATATATATATATATATATATATACGTTATTATGGTAGAGGAATTCCTCAAACATTTTCAGGAATTCGGCAGCTTTCTGGGGAGTTAGTATTAGGTGTTATTTTTCCCAGGTTAGTGGGATTTTCCTGGCCAGCATTATTTAGTGGACTAAAAGCTGACATTCAGAGAGTGAGTTTGGTAAGAGATTTTCTAAGGACCTTTTACTTAATCTGTCATTTAGTTCCTTAGTAGCACTATGTTTCCTCGTGTGGAAGGGCTGGTTTCAAGCGGTGATGGTGTTTCTGTGATACAGTTCATGGTGCCTGAGTGACAGCTAGGAGGCGCCATAAGATGGATCATATAACAGGGGTGTGCAGGAGCAACATCATTCACCAGTTGAAGAATTCTCCCATTCCCTTTCTTTGATAGTGCGACCAGTAAACCTGCCTATCACAATCAACAGTTATTTACCGTTATGTTCGCTCACGTGTGACCATTTGGTTTTTATGACCATTCTCACGTGTGAAAAATAAGAGCGTGCATGCGTGCGTGCGTGCGTGCGTGCGTGCGTGCGTGCGTGCGTGCGTGCGTGCGTGCGTGCGTGCGTGCGTGCGTGCGTGCGTGCGTGCGTGCGTGCGTGCGTGCGTGCGTGCGTGCGTGCGTGCGTGCGTGCGTGCGTGCGTGCGTGTGTGTGTGTGCATGCATGCGTACATACGTGCGTGTAATGTCGGGATGCATTTCCTGTTGTTTTATGTACAATAAAAATAATGTTGTCTCAGCATGTGACATCATTCATTTCAGGTACTGTACCTATATCTAAATTATGTTCGTTCGGTTCAACGAGCAAAGAACGTCGTCAGTATATTATCACAACGATGTTATGAAGATATACAGTGTTTTTGCGAAATATACCACCGGCATAATTGAGTCGGGCGTTCCCACACTCGGTAAATGCCATGACAACAAACAAGAGATACCAGTTCGGTCTGTTATCTGAAACACCACGAATTCCCCACCTTGGGTGATCTCACTTAAATAATAGTGTGAGGTCATAGCTACACATGCTTGTTGAACCTGGAGAAGTGCCAGATCACAGGTTCCCCTGCATCCACAATATCATATTGCTTTTTTACATTCTCTCGCATCAGAATGGTCCAAGCACAGTGGCAAGAATTAGCATTAGTTGGGTATATTCTCTGCATTAATGTCTTCCTTTGGCATTTCATGTTACATATAGCAGAAGAGATTTCGATTCCACAAATTAACTATGGCAAGAGCGGAGAAAATGGTTCTCTATCCGGTGAGGCACTCTTCAGATCAAGAGTCGGGCCCTGTTTGTCCCTTCTTCAGTTCCACTGCGCTGAACATCCCTGCTGGCCAGGAGCAGTTTTGGCTATTGACGCATAATGACATATTTCCGTATACGCTAGCGGCAAATCCTGACTCCGCCCGCCAGTCAGATATTCCACCGTGGGTGTCTTCTGGTGTGTATCTCCGTACAATCTATAATACAACCTTCTACATTAATAACAAGAATGTACACGCTGTACATATTTACACAACTATAGGTTGGTGTCTACAGCAGAAGTCAGAGGCTCGCAGTTGGGATCATCCGTCGATGGTGGACTGGGGTAGTCTTCAACAGAGGTTAGTGGTTAGAAGTGGGGATGGGGGGTGGGCGGGGGTGGACTTTGGGTCCCATCTCCCGAGCATGATATCACCCGTTAGACAGTGGATTTGGGTGTTCGTGATAGAAACCAGAGGTTTGTGGTGGAGTATTAATATCACCTCCGAGCATGATGCTCAGCCGAAAATATAGCCTTGGGGTACATCGCCAGGGGATGGATTTCTGTCAACCTGATGATAGTCGTGGGCTGGGATGGCTTGAGCTAAATTATTCTTGCATGTTATGTCACTCTTGATGGAAGATATTCTGGGTTCTCCTCGTAGGTATGGTTTTCCTGATCGTGTAGTCCCCCATATCCACTCGGGGCAGACAAGGCCGATCGCACTGTCATCTCCCATCAGGATAATCAGGCGTAGATTGGGATGGTGGCGGGAGGGGTGCCAGACCTACTGTTGGTGAGTACTGGGCAATGTCACATTCCAGCAGGAGTCCTTCCCTTGCTTCCACACAAGGTTTCAGGTGGTCAAAGTGGAGGAGGACCTCCCGGTCATCCAGCACATGGAGGAGGTATGTCACATCTGACCTGCGCTGAAAGACCGCATATGACCCCTTTCACTTGTAGCTTAGTTTGAAACTGTCCCCGTGAGGTGGGTTCGGGTCACTAACTCAGGCACGTCGTTAATGGCGTATGGTTCACCATAAGCACGATGCCCATGGGCAGCTTTCTGTCATTTAAACAGTTCCGGGAAGTGCGCTCACATGATCTCATGCACATCTTCCAATCTTTGATGAAGCAATTCCACATACAACGACGGACATCGCCGGCTAGTTGTGGCTGGGCGGCCACCATCCCATGCTCTCGAGGACTGGATCCGGTCATCATGTGAGCTGTCATCTCATCCTTCCAGATCTCTCTCTCCGGTCCCGGGTGGGAGCACCCGTCAAATAGAGGCCTGGGTTCACCTCCTCGGCGAGTGCCATCCAAGCCGTGGGCTCCCCCGAGCGTTCCTTTTGATACTCACCATGTCTTGGGCTTGCGACGACCTTCCATTACCATGGGTGAGGGGCTCCCCCACAAATATTTGTTGAGCCACCTCCTCAAAGGCACGTGTATCCAGCCGGGAATTCCCAGCATGGCTGATTGCCTGTACCCTTGACTGAGTTCTTCACGTGGTGGGTTCTTCACCAGCCTCGCTCCGCTCGCTGCTGATTTGGGCAGGAGGCTGGGGTGCTTGGCAGCCATCACGGTATGCTGCAGATTCCTCGGTCAGTCAGTACTTAATCTGAGTAGAGGAGAGTGGCATGCACATAAACGTTCACTCAGGCGGTAGCAGGCACAATGACAGGAGTGGCTGAAGAAGTGGTGTTGGCGACAGAGGAGGTCGCGGCTGTTGAGGAAAGGTTTTCAGGTGTGGTGCTATCTGCGGCAGTAACCCTAATGGAAGTAGAAGTGACGGTGGCAGCATCAGCGGGAGTTTTTGTGGCGGTGACGGTGGTGATGGATCATTCTGCAGCCAGGGAAGCGAATCTCCTTTGGGGCACATGGTTGAAAAGGCATTCGCAGGCCGAAGAGAGGGCCATTCTAGGAAGAGGGATCTATTTGGGTTAATCGTGCGGGGAGTGGGAGGTGAGTGCAGGTGTAATGTGTGTGAGCTGGGAGAAAAGAGTGGCTTTCGGTCTTTCCCGCCTGTGTTCGAGCAGAGTTACATTTTAAACGTCTCTCTCTCTCGGGTGCCAGTGTCTCAAGGAAGAGAGAGAGAAGGTGCTGGAGAAAGCCGGTTTTTTACTAACATTTTCCTAAACTCTGTGTGCAGTAGTTTTAGTCATAGGCCGAGAAAGGTAAGCATCATGAGCGATGTCGGGAGCAATTTGCCTCCCTAATATCTCCAGGTCCTATCCGAGCTGTCATCGCCTTGGAGGCTGGAGGGTCTGAGGAGCAGCGGAGAGGGAGTGAATTGTCTCGGGGGAGGCAGGGGCAGTCCTTAGCAGGCGGCAGAGACAGTGGCCCCTTCCTACCCTTACCCCGGACAGTCGGTATGTTACTTGCGCTCACTATTTAGTTTCATCAGTCGATATGACTACAGTTAGTCAGTCGCAAAACTTTGTTAGGTATTGAAGTTATTTACTGCTTTAATAATCATTCGCATAAAGTGAATCCTACTTTAGTGTTCATGAAGGGGGAAAAGAACGGGGAGGGTTGCCTAGTTGATATGATGTTCTCGGCGGACACTCCATGGCGTCCTTCTGTGTGTACCTACTCCTGGAGCGTTTTTTCCTTTTTAGATGGGGTTTCCCCACATGAGGCAGTGTTTTTAGTCACATTTAAGCGTGTGCCTCAGTCAGCCACAAAAGGACGCGATTGGTTGGGTTATGCGAGAACCTCTTCTCTCGCAGGGTCATCCAGACCTTTCCCTCAGAGCCTAAGCTATGGTGTCCTTCAGGGCTCTGTGCTGGAACCACTTTTATTTATCTTGTATGTTCACCATCTTCACATGGGTTTAGACGCAAAAGGGGCCTATTACCTGATGATCTTCATATGCGCCAAACTGGGGAAGATGGCTTTTCGGCAACAATCCACTCCTTTTACAGATTCTTGACCGCATCACAAGGTGGAGGAAGACGATTTTGTCCTTCCTTGGGGTGCACCTGTGTTATACGACCATACCTATGTAAGTATTGACATAAAATTGGTTAAAATTCTCCAGGCCATTGTACAGCAATGTGAGACATAATAACCATGTGGAAATAAGGAGAGTTGTGCAGAAATCCTGGAGCACGCAAGGAATGAGTTGGTCCAAGTTGCAGGGCATAATTCGGTTTTCCGAATTTAGGCCAAGGCATACAGTGGGGTGGGGGTAGGTGGGTGTGTGTGGAGGGGCGGGGTGAGTGGGTGGGAGGTGAGTGTTGTCACGTGCTTGGTAGCATCTCTTTTGTCTCACCTGTACCAGTATTGCTGGTGCTGTTGTGTCTATGGCGTCACAGCTACGGGACTGGGAATACAACGGTGATCTTTCTTAATTTTAAGAAAATCGGTAAAACGCACTTTGATTTTTGTGCTGTGTCATGCCATGCGATCAGCAGGCTTGGGCGCTGGAATTGGCATAGATGTTGTATAATTGTACCAACAGACTTCCTATTGATCTGGTTTTTTTAACAGGAGCGCGTTTACAAGAATTTATGAAAATTATTTATAGGAATTACAGCAATATTTTGGCTTACAGTATCGGCTCATGGAATTATGTTTAGTTATGTTCACGCGGTCATATCAGGGCATATGAGTTTCCCGAGTCAAGCCGACTTCCAAGCTGTCGTTACCGATATGTCGATCAAGCCAAGTCGTTCCCAGACTTGAGGAGTTGCTTTACAGTACAGGTGACAAATTACGATACAATACACTAATAACAGTAATGGTGCCTTGATTGCGAAATTCAAGGGAGAACGATCAATTACATGAGCGTACAAGTTTATTGAGGTTTTGATGCATGTATTTCGTGTGCAAGGCTGTGTAGATTTTACTGTTTTGTACAGACGATGTGGTGCATGTAAAAGTAAGACGGCGAGGTGTGTACCGTTATATGGGTGCCCTGATTATTTCATAGAGCAATAGATGCATTCACTCTGTTATAAACGAGTCTGATGAGTTACTTAGAATGAGAAAACCATCATAGTTTACTGTAGATTTGAATTCTTCCGTACTCAAGCCTCGCAATAGGTTGGTAGCAAAATCCTACTCACTATTGACTACAGTCTGTGGGAATCAGCATTCTCTTAGCAAAATAATCAGGGATTGCGTGTGTTATGTAGATCGCTAGTTTAGTTTTGGAGTTCCGCGGTGTCGCTCATAGATGGAATGGATGGTTCGTTATTTCGTGTAATGATGTTGCATCTTGGTTGCTGGTGTGTTACACTGATCCTGGTTTGGCATCATGTATTTCGGCGTGGTGGATATGACGATTTCGGGGAGGTGTCTGATGCAGGGGAAGTTCTGAAGCGTATGCATTGTTGATAAGATGTGGCGTCCTGTCTTTGGCTGTTTTGCACATAAAACTGGCCTATGCTGGTGGGTTATGTAAAGTGTTCGGTGTCGAAATGGTGTTATTTTGGTGTGCCGATTTTAGCTGGTTTATGATGATGTTGATGTCGTACCGAGTGGTACACGTATGTGAAGATGGTTCCTTTACTGTAATGGCATAGGAAGTTGACCGCTATGGGTAATACGTGTATAATGCTTGTTTACTTGTGCCATGTCAAATTATGCTGTTCTGACGTGAAGTGGTGTTGATGACACGCGTTGTTTGGTTATGAAAAAATAAAACCGCAATAGCGAGTGGTGTGTGTTGGTGTTCACGTGACAGTAATATGTTGCATGTCATGGTCGCTCCCAGGGGGTGTAGGACAGAGGGAGGGTATGGAAAGTGGACATGAGCCCTCATATTCAAGTTTCGTCGTTTTCCTTATTACTCTTTAATTATGAGTCGAAAACAACTTTCTGGAGAACCTTGTGGTCAGTCCACCAATTCGGCTGCTGCCAGTCTACCAGAGGAGTGCTGAATGGCGGGTGAACTGGGTGCTGATCTTGATGATGGGCAACGTTCTCCCACATTAATGACATGGTTAGTCACTAGCCCAGGGGTGGTGGAGTTGGGAGACAGCGAATGTCATAAATTCGGCGATGATGCACTTCCGTTCAATATGTCCATTTTTCTGGCAGAATCGACAGATCATTTCTTTTAACCTACATATTGCAGATGAGTGCGATCAGCCACATCGGAAACATTCACTGTACTTCTGTGGAACATTCTCACCATGATTGTGCTTAGATACCAATAGTTTATACATTTCATGTTTTTCTCGGGTGCCCCTCAACTCTGATGCATCTTTGGCTGCTGTTTTCATGGCTACAGCTATCTCAATAGCTTTGGCTAACTGTAGGTGTGATTCTGAAAGCAAACGTTTTTTAATGTTCTCTGCATATAAGCCACACACCAGTCGGTCACGAATAACATCATTCAATGTGTCACCGAACTCACAGTGCTGGGAGAGCGTCCTTAACTCTGCAACATATTGAAGATTTTTTGGTGTCTTCGGGTTCTAGTAATTACAATCTCTTCCGACTTCGGTAAGGCTTGTATGTGCGGTTGCTGCGACAACCAGTCTTACCGATGATGAAAGAGATGGACACAAGCTCGCCTCGTTGGTAGATGAAAGTAACGATATTTATGTTTGTATCCGGGCCTGATCTGACTATTCTACTAGAAGATGATGGTAAGATACGGTGACCTTCCGTATTTTCCAGAGTGAACTATTAAGAACTCAAACTCTTGCCTTGAGATAAAATTTCAAGGTGATAATTTTATTCTCCTAGATTAACTGTACAATAATACTACAACATAGAAGTGACTTTTACTGTCACGTATAGAAGTTAAAATTGACTTTATAAGTTTTACCTACTTATCCTACATTACTAGTTTCGCTATCTTATGTTCTTATATGACTAGTATTACTCCCAGGCTCGGCTGGTCTGCTATACTATCAACACCTAACTGTTCTTGCCTACTCCAATATATTCAGCAAGAACATTCGATACAATGGACAGCCCCTGATGAAAAGCAAAGTGCCCATTATATACTCTTTTGAGTTTCGCGCCCACGTTCGTTTGGCTTATCTTCCCCAGAGTTTGATCAGTTGCCCTTTGATTGTGACGTCATCCCGACCAATCAAACTCCGAGTTTCGCTTCTAGGACGAGAACGTTGAACGTGGTCGAACCGGTTTGGGCTGGTTCTGCTTTGATGCGATCTGTCAGCTAACCAACAACATTACCGAATGTGTTGTTGTTGCATGTCTCTTCTTGAGGGACATATAGTTGATATACAAATTTAGATCAGTTTAGATTGTTTTACTTATTCCTACAGGACGCTACAATGTCTCCGTCCTGTCCCTTGCCTACTAGGCATCTGCCTGTAGGATAGGAAGGTTAATAGCACGTGAGCTACCTGAGCTCATCACCAGCTGGTGTTGTTGTGCTTTCTATAGGGAGTGGACATGCTGACTGTCATCCCTAAATGTTAACCATCATTCAGTCCGTCGCGTCAAAACCTATCGATTCTTATTGCTTGATTATTTACTAAACTACTGGCCAAAACAGCTGCTGAATATCCTGAAAGTGTGTGCAGATACCACATCACCAACTTCCATCCTCAACTATTGAACGATATCATCAACCCAGAACCGGTGGTCCTTTCCCATCCTATTCAATTTCTAACTCAATCCTGACTTAATACAGTTATCAGTTTCGGCAGCACTGGCCGATGTCAACCAGTGCAGCGGTCCTTCTGCGTATTATAGGATGATGCTTATCGTGCTACACCGTTCATTAGCTCCAATGGTATTTTCAAAGATGAATTTCATTAAGGTCTTACTCATAAATATAAGATGTCCATAGGGTCATGACTCCCACCAGACAATCCGATATCTATAATATGTGCTCACCAATCCCTCTTCTCTCTGTTCACGCATGTGGAACCGAAAACGCTCCGCAATAACACTCGGTTTTGATGCTAAGTGATCCTCTAGGATTTTGACACGTTCTACATGAGATTTTGTTGCCGGTTTAACTGATGCCGTCAGGCTACGTAGCAGTGTATACATCTTACCACCTATTAAGCTCAGCAATGCAGCAACTCTCTTCTCTTCTCCAATATCATTTACTGCAAAATATTGTTCCAGGCGCTCTGTATACGATACCCATTCTTCCACACTATCATCATATGGCTCAATCTTCCCAATGTTCCCAGCCATTACGAAACTATTTGAACGAAAACCGGTATCACGGAAATACGTGTGGACAATCAACTTTTCTAATCCCATCCTCGTCTCCAAAATGTTGTGTTTTATATTGGAAACAAAGTTGACCCATTAACAAGAACCTAACATATGTATTATCATTACCCTAACCTAATCAGGGCGACAGCTTCACTCAGGAACCAGACAAATTACTTCTTCACAACGGCAATTATGACAGCATGAGAAGTGAACTGACTGAAATTGATTGGAGCATAATGAATAACCTAACTACAAAGGATGCAGCAAACTTCTTCTATAAAAAATTGACGGACATAATGTCAAAAACATTCCTACAGCAAAGGCAAATAATACACAAAACAGGAAACCCATCTGGACCAACAAATCTCTACTTGATTTTATTAAAGAAAAACGTAAAGCTTTTAAGAAATTGAAGAAGACTAAATGTACCAACGATTACAACAATTACAAGCATGCAAGAAACTTAGACAATGCAAAAATTCAAGGAGCAAAAAGGGATTTCGAACATAAAATAGCCACAGAGAGTAGTACAAACCCAAAAGCATTCTGGAATTACGTGAAGAGCAAAACACATTTAAAAGACATCATTGGCAACTTGAAGGGTCCAAACAGTGGAAATAGTGCAACAAAAGACACAGAGAAATCGTGAATACTTAATACATTTTTTTTCAGATGATTTTACCATCGAAAACCGTAACGAAATCCCAGAACTTTCACAAAGAAATGGTGGAAATTTTCTAGCCAACATCGTAATAACTCCAGTCGGTGTAGAAAATAGACTGAATCAACTTAATCCAAACAAAAGTAAAGGGCCGGACAAGATACCACCAATAATTCTAAAAGAGACAGCCAAAGAAATCGGCACACCAATATGCATCTTGTTCAACAAGTCGCTAGACGAAGGAACATTACCAAGTATATGGAAAACAGCGGATGTGACATGTATCTACAAAAAAAGGCCCGAAAAATGATCCTGGAAACTACAGGCCTGTTAGTCTCACGTGTATACAGTGCAAAGTATTGGAATCATTTGTCCGGGATGCAATAATGGAGTATTTTGAACAAAACCATCTTCTATCTGAATGCCAGCATGGTTTTAGGTCCAGAAGATCGTGTAAGACACAGTTATTAGAATATCTAGAAATCCTAACCCGAACCTTAGATGCCCATCAGCCAATTGACGTAATCTACCTAGATTTAAAAAAAAAGCGTTTGACACGGTACCGCATGTAAGACTACTAAACAAACTGCAGGCATACGGAATGGGTAGCCACATAATAAACTGGATTCGTGATTTCCTCACCAACAGAAAGCAAAGAGTGCAACTGGGATCAACTAAATCTGATTACAAGGATGTAACTGTCCTGGGTCCGGTACTTTTTGTTCTCTTTATAAATGACCTGCCAGATGTTATCGACTGTATCTGCAAAATCTTTGCTGATGACACAAAGTTAATTGGGAATCCTGAAATAACAGACATACAGAAAAACATCGATCGGACATGCCAGTGGTCACTTGATTGGCAGCTTAGATTCAATTCGACAAAAATCCATGTTCTCCATCTGGGTAAAAATAACCCACTAATACAGTACAACATGACAGATACTCCAATTGCCCAACCAATAACCAAAACAGAGTGTGAAACAGATCTGGGAATCCACATCGACAACAAATTAAATTTTGACTACCACATAAACACCATCGTCAATAAGGCAAACAGCATACTAGGAGTTATAAAAAGAACATTTACCTATCTGGACTCCAAAATATTGATACTGCTATACAAAACCGTAGTCAGACCTATACTGGAATACTGCAACACAGTGTGGGTACCCCACCTTCTGAAACAGTCACGGACACTAGAGAGGGTACAACGACGAGCAACCAAGTTGATCCCTGGCATACATGACCTCAGGTATGAAGGGAGGCTTAGAGCATTGAATTTATTCTCTCTGAAGTACCGCAGGACATGTGGAGACCTGATTGAGGTGTACAAAGTGACGAGAAACATCTACAATGTTGATCCATCCAATCTATTCAGTGAACCCTCCACAAGCATCACCCGCGGTCATAGCTTCAAACTAGGAATTCAAAGCTGCAACACTAACTTAAGAATGTACTCCTTTACAAAACGTACCCCACCAATCTGGAATAACCTACCTGCACACATCGTGGAAGCTAAGAATTTAGACGAATTCAAGGCAAAACTGGAAAGGTGTTAAAGATTGAGTTACTTTCAATGGCTTATCAGCGGACTGCTCAATGGTTCAAAGAGAACTAGTAATCTGGCTTTGATGTGAACCATGAGATCATTTTCAAGGTGCTTAAATGACCTTTTCAAAATATAATAAATAATTTGGAACGCAAAGAAAACATTTTGAAGAAATAAGTGACTGATGGCCTTGTTTGAAAATCTTTGATCTAAATGAGTAATTTTGATTTAAATTGTTTTGCTTTGTATTATAGTTACTTAAATGTCAACAGTTCCTATGGGCATTGGTTTCAAAGATTATCATTGCTTTGGGAATAAAATCATTTTCTGTGAGTAATTTTGTCTGCAAAACCGATAAATGAATAAACAAATCGCATAGTTGAATGATACAAGGATAGAAGGAAAGAAAAATGGACAGACCGAACCAATCACCCAACCTATCAACCGCCCAGCCAACCGCCCAACCAACCACCCATCCAACCACCTAACCATCCAACCACCCTACCAAACATCCAACCAACCACTCAACCAACCACCCAACCAACCACCCAATCAACCACCCAGCCACATAACCATCCAAACACCCAACAAATCACCCAACCAATTGACCAAGCAACCAGTCAACCAAACACCCAACCAACCACCCAACCACACAACCACCCAAACAAGCAACCAGCCATCTAATCAACTACACAACCTACCAACCAAACCGCCATGATGGAAGAATGGAGGGAAAGATGGAAGAAGGGCAGGGGGAGGAAAGATGGGAGGAATGAGAGCTTGAAGGGAGGATGGGATGATGGAAGGAAGGAAAGATGAAAGGGATGAAGGCCGGAAGGAAGGAATGATGGAAGGAGAGGGAGGGAGGAATGAATGAAGGGCTGGAGATGGAGGGAGGAAGGAGGGAGGAAGGAGAAAGTAGGCTGGAAGGGGGGAGGAAGGACGAAAGGAAGGAGGATAGAAAGGTGTGAAGGAACGAAGGAATGAACGAAGGAACGAATGAACGAACAAAGGAACGAACGAGCGAATGAATGAATGAACGAACGAATGATCGAACGAACGGACGAACGAACGAACAATCGATTAAACGCAGGTGGACGAAAAGCAGGAAGGAAGGCTGGAAAGAATGAAGGAATAAGAGAATGAATGAACTCACGAAGGGAGGAAGGACAGAATGACGGATAGAAGGAAGGAAGGATCGAATGAATGACAGTTTTCTTGCTCAAACAATCATGCAATTCAAAAGTGATAAAAGGTTCAATTTAACCATTTATGCAGAGATGAGATTTCTATATATCTTTTATTAGGTAGATCTAATGAAGGACTGATAAATTGCCTGCCGATGTGGACGAATGTTACGTACAAGTGGATTTATAAAGTAATATAATAACGAAACTGGCACTGACAATGACAAAATTGAAAAAAAATCTTGTTTATTTTATTCCTTGAGATTGTCATTTTGTTTTAAAGACGCCATATGGCCTAATTAACACACAATGATAAATCACTGAGTGGTATTTTGAAAAGCTATTTCAGTTTGGCTTTCACTAAGATGTCACGTAGATTCGGGTTTTTCTTAAATGCAATTACTGAAAGGTTGTCTGAGATTGTTCTGTATTTTGTGATATTCATCTTTTAGGATTTTGGCAATTTCAACATCTTTCCGATTGTATGTGAGAGTGGGATAATCTCCCTTTGATCTAATAGGCCTGGGTCAGAATTTATGCCCCTAGGCCATTGTGTTTATAATTGTTTAATCCAGAACGATTCTCTTAGTTTTCTTTGTTTATCAGTTTCCTCTGTTGTGTCTGAAAGAGGTAGCTGTTCGATAGGCATAATTTCAAAGTCACGAGTGACTAAATGATCAGGAAGATTAAAATGTTCATCCATATGTGTGTCTTCCTCTAGTCTAATATCTGAGAGGTGTCGAGTTGCACGCCATTTTAGTGGATTTTTCGTTTCGCCGACATACTGCTTTTGACACAATTTGCATGAAATTAAGTAAATGGCATTTTTAGAATCACAATCTAAATTTGACTGAATTTGAAATTTGCTTTCGTTTTGAAAGCTTGTGAATGTAGGCTACTCTGGGAAGTAAGAAAATTATCCAATTTACACCTTTTCTTTTCGCATTTCCGAGATTCTCCTTCACCTACAATCGGACGATTATGACAAATTTTGGTAGGCAGAGAATTTCTGACATTATCCGAAATGAGTTCCAAATTACGCAGAGTTTCAGACTTTATTTTACGTAGGAACCGAGAAGAGTACCCTCTCGGTTTGAGGGCTTTGAATAAGGTCGAACATGATGATTCAAAGTTTTTCCTATCACTCGAATTTCTATGAAAGCGGATTATTTGTGATTTTACAAGTCCCTTGAAAGTATGCAGTGGATGGACTGATTTCTTGTGCAATAGTAGATGGGAGTCGGTTGGCTTAAAATAAACTTTGTAGTTTAAGTAACCAGTTGTTTCATAATTTATACGTTTGTATAATATTACATCCAGGAAATCCACGGACATCTAATTAATTTCAGCTTTCAGTTTGATATTCGGATCATGATTATTCAGAATGGCTAAAAATTCGTTATATGCTTCTTTAGTATGTTGCCAGATCATGAAAATGTCATCGAGGTACCTGCGGTAAATGAGTGGCTGATTTGGACACTTTTTGAGTGCTTGCTTTTCCCACTCTGCCATGTAAAGGTTAGCGAAACCTGGGCTGAAATGCTTAGCCATTGCGCAGCCGCAAATTTGTTGGAAAATTTTACCAGCGAATTCAAAATCATTGCCTTTCAGACTAAGCTCTAATAGAGCTATTACGTCTCTGTGTGGTCTGTCGGTGTCGGGGTAGTCGGCAAATGCTCTACGAATTGAATTTAGACCCTTTTCGATGTCAATATGATGTTTGTGTACATAGCATCGATGTCAATGGCAACTAAGGATGACTTTGGAGGGACCGAGATCTTAGGGACTTGGGATAAGAAGTCTTCAGTGTTTTTCAGATAACTAAAATGTATATTCGCAATTGGCTGAAGATGGTAGTCGATAAATTCACTGATCCTATATGATTCCGAACCACAATCTGAAATAATAGGTAGCCCTGGTGGTGTCATTGGGTTTGTCCACGAGTCAACATACTTATGGATTTTAGGAAGAAGATAAAATGTACGTGGTTTTGAACAGGGGCGTCGTGCGAGCCGGACAGTTGGTTGAGCCCATTGGGGTGGGTCACAGAGGGGTGTCCCCTCCATGGAAGCAGGGGTTCCAGGGGTGTTCCCGGGGAAAATTTAGAAATAAGATGTTCTGAGAAGTGCTTTCCTGCATTCTGAGTGATAATTGAGCATCAGTATTGTGCTTTGAGATTATGACGTTTTTAACTTTCATATTACCATTGGTAATGTGAAAGTTAAAAAGTCATAATCTGAAAGCATAATACAGATGCTTAGTTATGATCGAATATCACGAGAAACAGGCAGTAGCGTAGCTATGGGGGGGGGGAGCAGGGGGAGCTCGCTCCCCTTGCCTGGACCAATCTTCCCAAATGTGGCAGCTAAATCATGTCCGTAGCACATACACGCTTCTGGACGTCCACCTCCCAAGCCACCTTTAACAAGTTAATCTACATTGAAAATTAGAACCTTTTGAATTTACAACGTTGTTAATGTCTTCTTGTCATGCTTGTTCATCGCTATGTTGAGAGTTTTTGTTTTAATTACGCTACATCAAGACAAAGAATAGTAGAATACATGCTACTTTCTCGGTAGAATAAAATAATTGGCGACGCTGGGATGCTATTTTCTCTTTATTAGAAATTTAAGCAGATTCAGACGTCTGCTTGGTATGCGGGGTGGCGCCTTTTAAGTCCTCGCTCAAGTAGGGTGGCACCTTTTTAGACCTCGCTCCACCTGGCGTGAAAACCTGGCTACACCACTGGAAACAGGCTGAGTCAGCTGTCAGAATACAGAATGTGCATCCATCCCATATATTCCCACGCACCCGTAACAAACTTTCACCGCCATAATGACAGTCACAGGAGTGCCATTACATGCACAGCGGTCAGCGAGGGCATGCCATGTTCTCATGTAGGCCTACTTTCGTAGTTTTAATTATGTATATTTAGCTATTTCACTATCAGACCCGCCACTGTTTAAAAAAAATTTGAAAAACTCATTTTGGGGTGGGGGTGGGGGAGCCTGGGCTCCCCCGTGCACCTTGGGCACAGCGCCACTGGTTTTGAATATTGTTTTGCACACAGGTATTTAAATTGCTTTTCAGTTATCTTCTTGTTATCAACCATTTTTTGGAGAATTCCGTTGAAATTTCTACAGTTATTTTGCCAAAGTGGTTCATTTAGTTTTCGGTAATGCTTCAGATTACTAAGCTGTCTATGCGCTTCTTTGATGTAGTTATCTTTATCCGCTATTACAGTAACCGATTCTTTATCCGCAGGTTTGATGACAATTTCATTTTTTCTAGATAACCCTAATACGGCCCGGCTTTCCGTCCAAAGCTGCAGGTATTGATCTTTACGTACGATATGTATCGTAACGGCTAGTCTTGACAATACGGCCCGGCTTTCCGTCCATAGCTGCAGGTATTGATCTTTACGTACGATATGTATCGTAACGGCTAGTCTTGACAATACGGCCCGGCTTTCCGTCCATAGCTGCAGGTATTGATCTTTACGTACGATATGTATCGTAACGGCTAGTCTTGACATTTTGCATGTTATGTTTAATCCAAAGGTAGCCGTGTCATGTTGCGTCGAGAATATCTTTAACAGTTATCATCCATTTATACAGTCTATTGCCATTAAAGTAGTTAGTAAACATATATTTATAGATTAGAGCAGATATTATAATTTCTTTACCTGAAACAAGTCTTAACCAATACGTTGTTATACGGTGTTGAATTAAAGGCTTTAGTGGCATTTCCAGTTTGACCATATAGCATATACATAGGGGTGGAGCGTTTTACTTTTAATATATTCCGGAGAAAATTCTGCTTTACTTTTTCTAGTTCGTCACACTTTTGACGCCCATATAATAATATAGGTTCTACCAGTTGCCTGAATTGTTTAGTTGGCAATCGCTCATAAATCAAGCTTTCGTAATAATGCAAATGATGCCGTATACGCTTGCTCGGATACGTGTTTGGGCTTTTAAAAGTCTGCCGTTTGGAGAAAGTATGATTCCTAGATATTTATAATCATTCATACACTCTTGACAGACTTTTCGATTTTAGTGACGGAGCAATACTATATTGATTATTATTTTACGTATTTGATTATGACATCAGATACTTGAGTGACAGATCGGATCCCTCCATACCCTGATTGTATGAAATTTAATTGAATGTTTCCAACATTTCCGTAGGTACAAAATACTTACCTCGTTATTAGTAAGATTGATTGTTGTAACAAATTCGTTTGTTTGACTTCCTGAAGTTAAAACTAAGTCTATCAGCCTTCCATGGAGAGAATATCTTGCGTCTTTCCAAACACAAGACCTATATTTTGAGATATATATGGCAGCATGCATTAGTAGGAGCCTGTCAATTTCCAGAAGGTCATCGTCTAATATCCGAAGTTGCTCCATAAGGTCACCCTCGTCGATACATCTTCCGCACGGAATCTCCTGTAACGAATAAAGCAATACATAGTAATACATAAGCAGTAGCGGATTTAGAGGAGAAATAGTTATGTTCATTTATCACTCGGAAGGGGATATCCTTTCTTAACACATCAAAATTCTCTCGGCTTCTCGGTGTAATACTTTGAGCAAGGCAGGCTCTGCGCTATCCGTCTGTCCTACCATCATATCGGGTGGGGATTTTTCATAAGTAGATATCCAACTCCTTTCCTTTAACTACAGTCTACAGCAATCAATCTGTTCTATTATGTCGGGACAGGTGTTTTTTTCAAAACTAATTATTTGTAACAAACCCGCCACGCCACCCTACCACACACGCGTGTACACATGCATGAGTGCGCACACACTCATGCGTGCGCACACACGCACACCCATCTGGGTGATGATAGTTTCTGTGCAAACGCCATGTGGTCGGACTTCTTGCTTGATTTACTGGCTAAAGTTATCGCCTCATATAAATTCGACATCCCTCTTAATGGATAAAACAACACATCAGTGTTACACTGATGGGATATTGACGAACAACTTTGCATTTCGCATTTCCAAAAGCAAATGTAGCTTTATATGACGATCACAGCAACCTTAATCTCAAAATCTTAAACGTATGTGCTGCTCCTACTGGTTGCTGTAAGTATATGACGATGCTTAGTGCCAATAATTTGGCCACTTCTGAAAAAAAGACCAGATAAGCTAAACAGAACCAAAGGGCTAACGTCTGCATTTTATGCAAAATGTTACAATGACCTTGACCTCTGACATCAATATCATTGTAGTTCATATTTTTAAACATATGCCCAAATTAAATTTAAGTAGGGTGAACCAATCCTGAGATATAAGGCAATATGTTGAGCAAAACGAAAACATTTCACCGAAAAGAATAGTTTTATATTAAGGTCACAGTTAACTTGACCTTTGACCTCAACAAAATTGTACTGCATCTGTTTGTTATATGTAGCCATGTGTCCAAGTTTAGTCACAATAGGCTGAACCAATCCTTAGAAATAAATAGACTGAAGACATGGCAAGAAATAAGACGGTATGTTGAGCTAAGCGCAAAACTTATCGGTAAAAATAAAGATTTATACCAAGGTCACAGTGACCTTGAACTTTGACTTCATGACCTCAATATCATTGTACTCGATCCCCTTGATATAATGAAGCCTGTGTCCAAGTTTACTTCTCAATAGGTGAAAATCTGCCGACATATAAGACGGTATGTTGAGCTAAACGCAAAACCTAACAGTGCAAAGTAGAGATTTATACCAAGGTCACAATGACCTTGACAGTTGACTTCAATATCATTGTGCTTCATCCGCTCGACATAAGGAAGCATGTGTCCAAGTTTACTCCCAATAAGGTTAAATCCTGCCGAGATATAAAAAGATATGTTGAGCTAAGCACAAAACATAACTGCAAAAAGTAGAGTTTAATGCCAAGGTCAGTGACCTTGACCGCTGACCTTAATATCAGTGTGCTTCTTCCCCTTGACATAAGGAAGCATGTGTCCAAGTTTACTTCTAATAGGCTGAAGCCATAGAGAGATATAAGTGCTATAAGGATGCAGGCGGCCAAGTTTAGTACCAATAGGGTACTATAGGCTACTCTGCCGAGATATAAAGTTAATCGAAATTGGATGCTGACAAAAAGACAGACAGACAAAAAGGCACACAAACAGACAGACAGGCAGACATACAGACAGCCAGACACACGGAGTAACGGAACCCATTGATATATTTGCGAAAATTTAAATTTTCGCCAATAACAAACAGTTGAAGAAAAAGCTAGAATAAAAATTAGAGATAGACTAGAAACGTAAACATGTGTGTAACGATAGCTCAAAAAGTCAAGTCAGAACGGAAGAATCAAGTTTTAGCCATGCCCCGCCTATCTCTAGCTAACTTTCATTGTCGCTTTTCTCGTTTTGGGATCAATCGATCCCTACACTTTCTGAACCGCAACAAGAAAAGTCTATACAGGTAAGCTGTTGAATATTTTGAAACTAATTTGACTGGCTGCTGGATTTTGACGTCATCATCATGCTTCTACAAACGTGTCATATTGATTAAATTTCAGACCGAGGAAATAAAACCTAACGAAAGTTTTGAAACAGTCCATCTAAATATGGACATTGGATAATCCACCATGAGCAGGAATGCACTCTGACTTGGCGCTTTCGCTAAATTTTCAAGCACTTCACAGATAAAAGCAATCAAATGAGATTGATAGAGAAAGTCACTGCTATAAGATCAGAATTCTTTTTTAAATGGAGTAATCCGATCAGTCGCTCAAGTACATGACGTCATAATCAAATATTTCATATGTTATTATCAAAATGACGTGGCTCAATCAGCAATATTGAAATGTCTGTCACGGATGAGACGAATTTACAATTCATTAACGATTCTGTAGAATATTTTGAAACTAATTTGATTAGGTGCTGTCGCTGCAACAGCACCCAGTCAAATTAATTTCAAGATATTCAACAGCTTACCTGCGTGATTACTTTGAAAGTTAGGTTCTGGGAATTCAGGTTTCAAAGTTTAAAATCGATATCAACACGCGTAAAACTGGGAGAGGCAAAGCTGCGTTTACCTGGCTCGTGAAATGTGGAAAGCCGGATGCGGAAACAGAACGCACAAGTTTCAGATCGCTCGTTATTATTTTCCTTCATCCATTTACCCGCACGCGGTAAGCGGTATGTGGAACGCGGCACGGTGGGATGCGGAAAAACCGATAGCTCGGTGTAGCGATTTTTCCAGACGGAAGAGATTCCGTTGCAAGATAGAGCACATGTAACCTAGCAATGAAAGGGTAATCCAATTATTTAAAGCTGATGCATCGTCTTATAAGAACTAATTTGTCTAAAAAATTAGGAAATCAGCAATATTATAATTACATGTTGTTAGATAAGGCCAAGGTATTATTTTGAATCTAGTCGTCAGCATCCGCCATTTTGGATCTACATCTCTCGCGTCCGTACATAAACATTTTGTAATGGTCTCAGTGGAAAGCTAGATATCAAAGCGTAACAAATGGGTTGTCGCTTTTGAAAGAATTTTGATAGAAATATCGCAATATCATCAAACATGAGGAAGGTAATCAACCTAACTAATAAAATAACGCAATGATACCGCGTGCAGGTAAATGGTACACGCGATATTTTACCCGCATTCTGCATACCCGCTTTCCATTCCGCATTCCGCCCCCAGTGTGCCAGGTAAACGCGAGAAACGGGCGAGTTATAGCTGGACACGTGGGGTGGTGGTGGGGGTTGCATAGCTAGAAATTGGCAGGGCGTCGCTAGAAATGCATCAATCTATTAGAGACTGTTTACAAACTCATATGCAGGATTGAGTTGCATGAAATTTATGCCCCAGGAAACAGAAAGAACATCGTATTATGGAATACAATTCGAAAAAGAGAAGACAAGTATCTCTTATACAAACAAACATATGAGACATGGCAATGTTGCAGAGTGTCTTATTAGAGAGATTAAAGGTGCACATTCACAACAAACTCATCTAAGATAATGTTATTTAAATTGTATACATTTAGATGCTTAAATTCTGTACATCAATGTAATGAAACGAAATGAGTCTTAACAAATTATGATTTCATTCAGTATAAATTAATATCATTTTTACTTGTGAAGTTAAAATAGGGGCACATGTCTCTAATTCAATTTCACATCTAAAAGAATTATATTAATTTATACATAATGAAATCATCATATGTTAAGATTTATTTCGTTTCATTACATCTAGCCACACAATCTAAGCCTCTAAAAGCATACAATTTTGACACTTTTATTTTCCTGCATTCTTGTGTGAATATCTGCATTTAAGCAGTAGGGGTTTATCTACCCGGTCGCCGCATAAGAAGAGAATGGAGACCACCTTATGGTAAGAAATAATAAAAGGTCGAAATAAGAAATCAGCTTAGATATCAATCAAGCATTAAATAATTTTGATAGTAGAATATGTAGGGAGCTGAATGAAAAGTCTTGAAAGAGAGAAGGGGCGAGAGATGGAGAGGCGGGGGAGAAGGGGAGCGAGGGAGAGCAAGAAAGCGATAGGGAGAGCGAGAGGGATAAGGAGAGGTTGTGAGAGGTGGAAAGAGGTGGAGAGAGGGAGAGAGAGAGAGAGAGAGAGAGAGAGAGAGAGAGAGGGTGGATGGGTGGGGGAGTGTGTGCGTGTGCGTGCGTATGCGCGCCTGCGAGTGAGAGAGAGAGAGAGAGAGAGAGAGAGAGAGAGAGAGAGAGAGAGTCAGGAAATGATCAAGGAATTATATAAGAAGATTTAATTGAAGTACATGAAACAAGTTCCTGAGAAATAGCACAGAGACAATAAGAGGAGATAAGGCTATGGCAATGTACCATGAATAAGAAGACATACTCCAGGAAGTGAATAGTTAGGAGACTAAGCAGCTTACAGAATCGGTAAGATAATAAGAGAGGACCCGGGACAAAGATTACAGATGCTAGAATTTGGACCTTTCCAGAGTATCCATCTATCGTTTGACAACATATGACGTCATAATCAGCTACGCCGCGTGTAGGATGACGTCATAATCATTACGTCATAAATGATTCTATATGGCCCGTTTTTAACTCCTAATAGTCCGACACATTGTACGAAGAGTATGTTTTTGCTATTTAAGAAACATGCTGTTGCATATTTTGAAACTAATTTGACTGGGCCCTGTTGCATAGGCAGAAAAAGCGCCCAGTCAAATTAATGTCAAAATATTCAACAGCTTACCTGTATAGTTTTCTGGGAATTAATAGTCAGGGAGTTCATAGATCGATCGATCGCAACATGAGCGATGTGTGGGTGGAGCTTAGCTAGAGATGGGCGGGGAATAGCTAAAATGGAATGGTCCATTAATATATGAATGTAACACTGTTTGGGCTTCGTTTTAATAAACAAGACACTAAGATTATAATTGCTACATTAGCATAAAAGAGAGAAGGAAGTCCTGGCAACTGCAAATTAGTTCACGATGCAGGTCGGAGCTAGTAGTGTGTGGACCTGCTAGGTTGGACAATGCGAAATCCTACTGTTTCCAGGGTTGACTGATTTAAATCAACTTGATTTAAATCAAATAATGTTTTTAAATCATTGATTTAGATCAACTCATTTCAATCAGATTTTCCATATTAAATGTGATAAAAGTTTGTTCTAATCATTTAGCTCCACTATTACAACAACCTGGTTGCCTCTGGTTTTATCAATACAGTGATAACAATACAATGATGATTTCTTTGAAAACATATTTGAGTTAAATCCATTTAAATATAAAATTGTGCTAATTTTAATCATGCTTTTGAATTTCAAGATCACCATAAATGTATTAGAATTATTTACTAGACACATATATTCAGTTTCACCACTTCCAACCATCTGGTTGTCGTCACTTCTAGTATCAGGGATAATAATAATAATGCACAAATTCTGTTGAAAAATAATCATTTATTTAAAATAAATCAACTTTTGTCAAATTAAAGTATTAAAGCTTTTTAATCTGTTTTTTTGAAATTCAGAAATATATTAAATTCAATAACATTATTTACAAGACTACAAACAACCTGTTTGTTTGCTTCCTTTCAATACAGCACAAGGAATAAGCCATTTTGACCATTTCAAGCCAGCCATAACCGGCCTCTGCAGCGGTCGTGAGGAATGTCCATTTGCAGGACAAGAGAAAATTACTGTTGTAAATATACTACTGGAATGACAGGCTCGATAACCGATCCAGTCATTTCAATGGTAAACTTTCAAAATAGATTCTCTATCCTGAAAATGAACATTCAGTAAGCAACTATTTTGATCTTCTTGACCAACTCCAGCCATTAAAGAGTGACATAATGCGTTATTCTTCAAATATGTCAAAAGTGCTTTGTTCTTCAGGAAATGATCTTTTTATATACGACTTATTCAATGGACTAACATTTGGACCAAATTGGAATGATAGATCAATCTTTAAAACTGCTTTTCTTTTAGATAGTCTGGCTGCTGGCCGTTTTATGATAGTACATACAAGAGTTACAAAATCGATTTGCTCACAGACCTAAGTCAGAATATTGGAAACTTACCAGAAAGCTTTCCGAATTTATAGGAATCTCTATTTTCTATAGCATTGTGAAAATTATTAAAAAATTTATATATACGTCATGCAAATTAGTGACATGTATTGGGTATGCAACATCCAACAAGTTTCATGTTAATAATATCAGACCTAGATCCTGCAGAATTACCATATCAAATATATTACAATATCGTAGAACGTGGAAATCACCCATTCACCAATGCAGCTGAAAACTCTGTATAGCTCTTTGTATGACGGCATCAGTTACTGAACTAAGCCGATTACCTAAATATACGTATTACATCATCTATTTGTTAATCTTGCAGAGCTCACCCTGATTTGCTGCAACAATCTCCATGTTCAACAGACAACATCTTTCACTTTGCTCATTTGTCTATCTTAGTAATATTACTAGATCCTCTAACAATTAGATTTTGCATTATTCCTTAGACGTAGCTTTGAATTGTTGATGGAAATCCATTGGTATTGGGTGTGCTATGAGCTATGGGAACATGGTTGGATCTCTATCGAAATTATTGTCTATGTTAATTAATACAAATTGGAAATGTGACCCGATACAGTCTTAAAGTTGTGCTCTAGCTAAATGGACATATCAAGTTTACCCATTCATCATATGACGTCATAATCAACTACGTGACGTGGGGATGACGTCATAATCAATTACAGCATAAATGACTCTAATTAGTCAGTCTTAAACGCTTAATAGTACACGTTTTACGAATTGCATGTCTTATTATCTAATAAACATTCTGTCGAATATTTTGAAACTAATCTGACTTGGTGCTGTTGCACAGTCAAATTAGTTTTAAGATATTTAACAGTTAACCTGTGTAGTTTTCTGAAAATTGAGATTCAGAAAGTGCAGCGGTCGATTGATTCCTACACTGGCAAAGTGTGGGTGGAGCTTAGCTACAGATGGGCGGGGCATATCTAAAACTGGAAAGGTCCATTTGTTTGGAGTGTGAGAACCACTAGATATAGGTACAATGGTGGAGAGAAGAAACTTCAACAGATATCACCTTGTTTCAAGAGACATATGATTCGGGTTGAAGAGGGATCCATTCCCCCCACATCCACGAGTTCCGGTGATAATAGCATGTCTGCCAATATATTACGGACTGCCCACGTGCCCGGGACACACCATTTCTCGGACTTGGTAGGTGAAGACTAACTTATACCTGCGTCCCCCACCACCCACCCTACCCAACTGGCCAGGTCAACAACTACATAGGCTATACTCACAAAATGACACACATTCAACTTGACGACAGGTTGGGTACAAGTTCAAGTTTATTTACAGCCTAGGTCACATTGTGATAAATTAGGACATACAATGTGCAATAATTTATATACGCAGTAGCTGTTGGGCTATTATACAATTTCATTTTCAGCGTTATCAGTTTTATACATGATCATCATCGTCATCATAATCGTCATCATCATCATCATCATCATCATCATCATCATACAAGTGCAGGGTATTGCATTTAAATGCAAATGCAAATATTTGTAAATGATTCAAATGCAAATACAAATGCAAATGCAGCCCATCTCCATGGCATTTAAATGCAAATGTGTGTAAGTTATACAAATGCAAGTGCAAATGGATTTGCAAATGTATTTGAAAATTTATGCACACATCTGGTAGTGAATGCCTGAAACACAGTATACATCTCTTATCTATGTATCTGATGGGAGTGAGTTTCTTTGGGAAACATTTTGCAACTAAGATGGGATGTCGTGGGGCTAAATAAATTATTATGAGGCATAATTTGATTGTAGTGTTATTCAATCAGTGTTGGAAATAACAACGCATTTCTTTTACATTTCCAGATTATTAACTGTCTGCCCACTGCAAGCCAACACAGAATAATTTAAATGGGCAATAACTCTGGACCTGCTCCATATTTTTGAAAACAATTTCACTGAAATTTGTTGGTGGCTTAGCCACCATCAACTTTCAGTCGTTGTTTTCAAAATATTCAGCATAGGCAGAGTTCCGTAGAAAATGTAGTCTGCAGAAATTCAGCAAGCAGACAGTTAAAACATGGTAAACATTACATGTATTACAGAATATGAATAATAGAATAGCATGTTATTATTAACCAGATTCAGATGCAGATTCATTTATTTTGATATAAAATGTACAATTTGTAAATACACAACAGGTGGTCCACCAAAGGCAGAGCCTATATAGACGGTGGACCCCTACATAGATATATATACATATATATATATATATATATATATATATATATATATATATATATATATATATATATATATATATATATATATACATATATATATATATATATATATATATATATATATATATATATATATATATATATATATATATATATATATATATATATATATATATATATATATATATATATATATATATATATATATATATATATATATATATATATATATATATCATACATGAAGGACTGACACTATAAAATATATGACACAATTAGTTCAGGTTTAACCTAGTCCTAAAAGACGAACAATAGACATGGGACATGGGACAGAAAGACAACATATTTACAGGTACATAGGTGTGCTTATCTTGCTAATTAAAATGATTATTATTTTTATTATTATTATTATTATTATTTGTTTTTGTGACTGGGTGCAAGTATGATAATGCCATCATATGGTGGTGTGGGTTTTTGTAGGTTTTCCGGGAGGCTTTTTTTATTGGTTGTTTTTGTGTGTGTTTTTTTAAGGGCCTAGCATGTGTTTATAACCATATTTTTGATCTTCTGTTTAAATGACTGTAGAGTAATAATGTCTGCGTGTCTTTGTATCCGTGTTATTCCATAATTGTATTGCTTTATATGAGGGCTTTTGTTGAGCTGCTTTTGTTTGGTGGTGTCTTGTGTGCAGATTATTTCGTGTTCTTGTGTTGTGAGAGTGTATTTGTGTATTGACCGTAAAGATACTGGTTAAAGAAGAGGGTAAGGTGCCATTGTGGAAGTCTCTTAAAATTGTGTAAGGATGGAGCCTTCCAATGTCCTCCAGTTTTAGAATTTTTTCTACTTTAAAGATATCCTGGCCACCTGCTATTTGTGCAAATAATTTAATAGATTGCTTTTGTAGTGATTTTAGTTTATTTAGTTTAGCTTCAGATGTGTTAGTCCAGATAGCATTACAGTAAGTGATGTCAGGAAGTATCATTGTGGAGTACAGATTAAAAATAATATTCGGTGTTAGATAGGGTTTTAGTCGGCGTGTGATGCCTATGCTCTTTGCTACCTTGGATGTTACGACTTCAATATGCTTCTCCCATGTCAGATTCTTATCCAAATAGACTCCTAAAAACGTGGCATATTGGGCTTCATGTATTACCTGGTTGTCGATGTAAAGTTTTGGGAGAGATGCTTCCTTTAATTTATTAGATAAATAATATATAGTTGGTTTTACTTACATTTAAGGATAGTTTGTTAACTTTAAACCAATCTATTAACTCTGCCATTTCATTATTAACATGTTTGTAAAGAATTTCTATGTCCTTATGGCTGCAGAAAGCATTAGTATCATCTGCAAAGAGGATTAAAGAGAGATGGTTACAGACTTTGGGTATGTCATTCATATACAAGGGAAACAGCAGGGGCCAAGGACTGAACCTTGGGGTACACCACAGATTACCTCTTTATATTCTGAAATGACTCCATTGAACTGCACACATTGTTTTCTGTTTGACAGGTAGCTCTGTATCAAATTCAATGCAGTGCCCCGTATTTCATAGTATGCAAGCTTTTGTAATAGAATCGAATGGTCAATTATACCAAGGAATCGACAAACCGCACATCAAGGTTTCTGTATTGGTCTTCAAGAAAGTCAAATTGCAGACCACGGGATGAGTGTTTTAATTTTACCACTGGAATGGCAGTATCGTTTATCGAACCAATCATTCCAGTTGTAAATGTTCAAAATATTCTTCTGTTTGTCTGCAAATGGATATGACATTTTCTATGAAAGAATTGACATTTATTTCACCATTAACGGATTAGGCATTAGATCATTGGATTGTTGTGTTCCTAAATCCCGCGGCATTTCATAGTATAAATGGTGTTGATTTTAGAAGCAATGCCGCTGTAAGCTATTTTCTATCACTGACAGCAACAGCTTTCTCAAACATTGCTTCCAAAATCTATAAGCTTTGAACCTCTAGCTATGTATAAATCAAACGTTTGACATGTCTGTTGGTAACCGTTAATACTTTCCAGTTTCCAATCTCATGTCCATTTCAGTTGTTGAGAATTTTGAATGCAAATTGACTCTCAGCTGTATACAAACGTTTCCAGCCAAATTGCTTTTAAAATATTCATCAGCTTATTCATTGCTTGAAAGATATGACGAATTAAGATGTTGGTACTTCGGTGTTCAAAGGGCTAAAAGTTAACTCAGTTTGAGATAAGCATAGTCATACATGGCGGAGTATGCATGACTAGGTAGACTGAATGGCAGGCGTTTCGAATCACAATGAGCACGAGTCAAATTAATCCACCACACTCAGAATAAACAGCATATATTGTGTATTAACCTTGAGAAATTCAAGAGAATACTATTTTTGAAATTTTAACACTAAAATGACTGATGTGACCATCAAGTCAGTCATTCTAGTGGTATATTTTCAAAAATAGTATTCTCTTAGCCTGCAAATGGACATTCCTCAAGACCACTGCTGAGGCCGGTCTTGACCGTCTTCGCTATGATAGGGTTAACGTTTTCCTGTTACATATACGTACATAGGCCATAGAAATCTTATTATTATTAATGTAATAAAATTTCTCTGACATAGGCTTACATAAATGGTGGTATGATATAACATAACAAGAGGCCCAAGGGGCTTAACGCTCACCTGGACCATTAGCATTTGAACCATTAGAATTTGAACAGACATAATACTTTCAATTCAGCAGTAACAAGACATGAAATACAAAATTGGGAAATTAGGATAATCGATATTTAGTGGGAGATTAATGATGAACGCTGACCGCATAATCAGATTGAACCTTAGGTTCCATCCAGCCAAAAAAAAAAGCCATTATGGTAAAAAAACCACCCCAAAATTTTGACTGGTCCATTGACAGCCATGTTTTATCTTTAATCACCCTTAGTGATAAATGAAGCCTGATCCTGATTTTGGAAAACAAGATGGTCACAGGAACAAGCTGTTAATGAGGAGTAAACGATTTCCAGCCCTTTTTCGGAAAATTCAAGATGGCTGCCAAACAAATTGACCAATCAAAATTCTGTATACACGCTCGGAAGCACACGACTCTATGGCCCTTCAAGCTTTCTTGAAATCGTTCAAACGGTTAATAAGAAGTAGCATTTTAACTGATTTTCAGAAAACCCTAGATGGCCACCAGAAAAATTGACCAATCAAAATTCTGGATACATGGTCTGAAACCTACCAGCCTAGTACCCTTTCAGCTAGGTCTGGTTGAAATTTCCCAAGCAGTTAATGAGGAGTATCGTTTTAAACGATTTCCCACCATTATTTGGAATATTCAAGATGGTCGCCGAAAAAATTGACCAATTAAAATTCTGTATACACTTTCTGAACCATACTAGACTAGGGTCCTCCCAACTGAGTTTGCTTGAAATTGGCTGAGTGATTAATGAGGAGTAGGCTTTTAATTGATTTCCAGAAATTTTCCAAGATAACCAATCAGAATGCTCGTTAGAAGTGTTGAAGGTTACCATGATAGAATCAGTCCACCCAAGTTCCGTTGAAGTCGGTCCATTTATATTGGAGTAGCATTTTAAATGATTTCTGGAAAATTTTCGGAAAAATCCAAGATGGCGGCCAGAAAAATTGACCAATCAAAATTCTGTATAGATGTTCTGGAGCCTACCCCATAGCATCTTTCCAGCCAAATTTGGTTGAAATCCGTCAAAGCATAAATGAGGTGATGCTTTTTAAACGATATCCCGCCTTTTTTTTTAAATCTTCAAGATGGTCGCCTAAAAATAGACCAATCAAAATTCTGTATACACGTTTTGAAGCGTACCCATCTAGAGTCCTCCCGACCGAGTTTGCTTGAAATAGGCCAAGTGCTTAATGAGGAGTAGGCTTTTAATTGATTTCCAGAAAATCCCAGTTGGTCGTCGGAAATATTGATCAATCAGAATTCTTGTTAGAAGTGTTGAAGCCTACCAGGATAGAATCAGTCCACCCAAGTTCCGTTGAAGTCGGGCGATTTATATTTGAGTAGCATTTTAAATGATTTCTGCGTGCGTGCGTGCGTGCGTGCGTGCGTGCGTGCGTGCGTGCGTGCGTGCGTGCGTGCGTGCGTGCGTGCGTGCGTGCGTGTGTGTGTGTGGATGTGCATCTAAAAATCTAATGATCCGATTTTACTCAAATCTTAGCACAGAAAATGATCGTACCACCAAAGATGATTTCACGACTGTGGCTGTAATATGTAACTTTGACTGGAAAAGGACCAGATCTGATTAGATTCTGGATCTATGTATATCTCGGAAACTACTGATTCTATCTGGCTCAAATTCTAAGCCTATGTAATCGTACACTATGATCCCACTAATTTGGCCATGATAACTAATCTGGACGAGTACCAAGTAAGTAAGAAGAAATTAAAAATGTCTTAAATCGTCTGGATTTTAAAGATTTTAAAGATTTTATCGTTGTATCGTGAAATAGGACTGAGTGGATCTCACGCTGCATGATACGTCACGGGGAAAAAGATTTTTAAACCTACTCAAGAGAAATCTGTATGTATGAACTTCATTACCTGTTTTCGTTGGCCACCGCCATCTGCTTCGTTGTCCGCCATGTTGATTCTCGAAATTTCGAAAAAGGATCTTCGGTTCAACTGACTTTCTACGATAATTATCACTGCATCAATGAAATAAATCAACCATACATCAGATCGACACTAGACAGATTAATTTTCGACCAAATAAACTACGAAATGTATGCCTACCACATAGTCTCGATAGGCCTATACTTGCTCGCGACCAAAACTTGTAGCCATTAGACCTCAATGATCCCGGGCTCCAGTGCAATTGTTGAACAGCCTTCACAGTGTTCACCCATTCATTGCCGCTTTATTTTAACTTTTATCTGACTCTTGGATTTTATCGAACTGTATGAATTTCTGGATTTTATCGAATGCCTAAGTGACTTTTAAATTTTACATATGCCCAAATAATTTTTAATTTGACCCTATCGAACTGTGCCTACCGCTACTCTTAACAGATCTGTTCCATGTTTGTAATGAACTTCCATGATGTTTTAATGAACTTTCCTGATGTTTTAATGAATCTTTGCAATGTTTTAATGAACTGTGACCGAGTTTCTATCGCGCAGGTGAACCAGGGCATATACGACTGAACGTTCAGTTCACACATTCTACAAGTCAATAGTCAATGCAGGTGCATTCGATGGTAATGTCAGTTTTAAGAACTACCTCTAAACACCCCACTAAGTTAATGACCACAGCCCTGCTCTTACTGATCCTAATTGCTCTGTCACAACAGCCTAAAGACTCCAGGCCCAGCAGAAACATGACTCGATCTACCTCTAAGAGGAGTATACAAGATGTGGCCGAACAATTGACAGACAATTATTTAGCATCCAGCAGACAAGACATCTGCCAGGCGAATTACACACTAAATGAAGCGAAGTCAATATCTAAGAAGACCCGAGCTTGCAATAGAGAGGAACAAGTGCGAATACAGAAAACGGGTGGCGGTTTGAGACTATTTTTTTCAGCCAGGTGCATATGAGATCATGAGATCAGCAATGGATGAATATTACTGTCGAAAGATGAGCGAGGTGTACAAATGCATGTCACATCAAATGTTGATCGGAAGGGTCACACTGTTAGCATCACACATAGAATCTACAACAAGTCTACAAGTATATATGTGTATGCGGTACACCTATTCCATACTCAAACCTCTGTATTACTGAATTGGGAAGGGTGAGGAGCACTTTGTAAACACCGATCTGAAACCTATTATGCCTCTATGTGAAAACGCCTCAATTAATGGTAAGAAAATCTGTATGGAGACACTCAACAATAATACCAAGGCTACCCTGCAGAGACTAGGAGAGATGGAGAAGACAAGCAAGTCTAGCAATCAGGGCGATCATGAAGCCAGCAAGTCACAGAGCCAAGGCCTTTTTTACTCAGGGGATGTTAATAGCTGCCCAATGTGTACCACTGATGTCACGGCCAAAACAGACAGTATTGAGTGTTCAGCATGCTCTACATGGTATCATCCCAAATGTACTGACCTGTCTCGTGCAGACTATAGGAAGCTCACAGCAAGAGATGACATTCCATATACATGTCTCATGTGCCATGCCGGTCGAGTAAATGATGATAATATTAAGTCCTTGAATGTAGTGAAGGAACATGAGGTGCAGAATGATTATGTTTTCCCCTCGCAGGTACACTGACAGGGCGCTACCTTACTAACAGAACTGTCTACCTCAAATATATCGACGGTATGTGATGATGCAGTTCAGAGCAAGCACAGGCAAGTATGTACTACCTCAGGAGTCTCACCAAGCGTTGAAATCATCTTGTCAAACAAGATATGTGATAGCACCAAAACTACAGGTGATGAAATGCCTACAGTATCTGACAATCGTCTATCCCAAGACATTGATGTAACAGGAGACGCTGCTGGTGATGACATGGTCACAAATCACTCTCAGTTTAGTTGCTCTCAAGACAATGCTTTACCAAATACTCAATCTCCTCAGCCTACAGAGAATCTGTCATCAAAGAACCAATCAAATGACGATGTAACTACGGACGCTGCTGCTGAAAATAGTGGTTCTTAAGGTAAACAACAAGGGGGTAAGACATCCGCAAAGAAGTCAAGGAACTCCTCTGCAGCCCCCAACTCCGGCAGACCTGCAAGTACAATAACAAATAACAATGGGCTGACAGCGGAGAAACTACAAGCAATTAATGAACTACTCAGGAAGGACGCCACCAGAGATAGTTATATTTATAAACTAGAGAAGGAGATTAATGATTTGAAGTCACATAAAAGGATTATGGGCATCGCGAGAGACCCATCCTCCTTGCCTTTCAGGATAACTTACAGAAATACCAGTCTAGTCATCAGAACCACCAGGCTAATCCTCAGACCCACCAGGCTAATCCACAGAACCACCAGCCTAGTCCTCAGAATCACCAGGCAAATTTTCTGAACTATCAGTCTAATGCTCAGAACTACCAACCTGATCCTCGGAACCACCAGCCTAATCATCTGAATTATCACCTTAGTCCTCCGAATTACCAGGCTAATCTTCAGTACTATCAGCTGAATCCTCAGAACTGCCAACCTAATCTTCAAAATCACCAGCATTACTCACAAAACTATCAGACTAATCCTCACAACCACCAGTCTAACTCTCAGTCTTACTACGTTAATTCTCAGAATTACTAGCCTAATCCTCAAGTACCAGATGGACCGCAAATGATAGAGAAGGAACAGCCTTGCAGTATGACATGTCGACTAGACAGGATGAAGCTGTTTTTTTATACATGAGCTAGCTCAAGTGAGGTATGAACTACAGGCGAATATGTCTGCAGAACTACGGTCTCTGAGAGAGTTAACAATTGTGACATCACATTGTCAACCATGATACACTGACCTTGCCAAAGCCTCCGCACAAAACAAATGCTGATTATAGACATAGGGATAATAGTAAGCCCAGATCTAGACATCATTCCCCGATGGGATATCAGCGATATCCTGACAGTTCTCGACATGAGGCTAAGAATAGACACAGAGTCTCGGAAAGATATTCCTCGAGATATCGTCAACGGTCTTATTCAAGCACTCGCTATGCAGATGCACACTATGATGATGGCATGGATGGAAATAAAGCGAAGTCCAGTAGCTACTGGGCCGACTCACGGTACGATGGTCACTCAGACAGGTGCAATGCGTACTTCAGCAGACACCTAGCAGATACACAGTACGATGACCATTCAGACAGGCATGATGCGCAGTCCAACACACACTGGGCAGATGCACAGCAGAATGGTTACTCAGACAGGCGTTATGTGTATTCCAGCAGGCACCGGGCAGATGCACAGTTCAAAGATCACCCACACAGACGTAATGCATACTCCAGTAGATACTGGGTAGATACACAGTATGAAGACCACCGAGGCAGATGTAACGCATACTCCAGACAACAACGGGCAGATGCACAGTACGATGACCACTCAGACCGACATAATGCGCAGTCCAGCAGGCACCGGGCAGATGCACAGTTCAAAGACCACCCACACAGATGTAATGCATACTCCAGTAGATACTGGGAAGATACACAGTACGAAGACCAACCAGGCAGACATAACGCATACTCCAGACGACAACGGGCAGATGCACAGTACGATGACCACTCAGACCGACATAATGCGCAGTCCAGCAGACACTGGGCTGATGCACTATATGATGATCGCTCTGATATGCGCGATGCGCAGTTCAGCAGATACCGGGCCGATACCCAGCACGATGATATCTCAGGCAGGCGTAATCCACTGCTCAGCAGACACCGGGATGATGCACAGTACAGTGATCACTCAGACAGTCGTAATGCTCATGCAAATAGGTATAACGTGCACTCCAACAGCTATCGGGTAGATGCCCAATATGTTAATCATTCAGCCAGGCGTAATGCACAGCCCAGCCGTGACCGGTCAGTTGTCCAGACATTACAGTGCAGTGCATATTCTGCAGAGCCTCAGCATAACGATGGCTCATACAGATGCGAAGCACAATCCAGCGGATATCATACAAATATACTGCATGATGATGACTCATGTAACGATATAGCACAGCCCAGCAGATACCAGGTAGAAACACACTGTGATAATCGAACAGGCGATAGGAGTAATGCGCAAGCCAATAGATATGCTCAGGATGCGAGACACGGTGACAGAGCTCTGAGTAGGATTGATGTTTCTAAACCACCTCCCACTTTGATCTTTAGTGAGGGATGTGTTGAGTATAGTTATGACCGACCATCTATGGGAAAGGATGCAGACAACAGTCCAGCTGTGATAGAAAGACGCCTACAGTCACAAAATGGTTCATCAGTTAGTCATATGTACACTCCCACTGTGAATGAAGTGAATCCTACATGCACCATTCAAGCTGTGACAGAAAGTAGTCTGCAGTCACAAAATTGTGCAGCAGCTAGTCATCTAGACAATCTCGTTATGAATGAAATGAATCCTGCATGTAGCAATCAAACTGTGACAGAAAGTAGTCTGCAGTCACAAAATGGTGCAGCAGTTTGTCATCTATACATTCCTACTGGGAAAGAGATGAATCTTACATGCAGCAATTATGCTGTGATAGGTAGTCTGCAGTCACAAAATGGCGCCGTAGTTAACCACCTGTATAATCTTACTGTGAATGAGATGAATCCTGCATGCAGCAATCATGCTGTGACAGAAAGTAGTCTGCAGGCACAAAATGGTGCAGCAGTTAGTCATCTGTACGAGCCCATTATGAGTGAAATGAATCATGCATGCAGCAATCAAACTGTGACAGAAAGTAGTCTGCAGTCACAGAATGGTGCAGGAGTTAGTCATATGTACAATCATACTGTGAATGAGATGAATCCTACATACAGCAGTCAAACTGTGACAGAAAGTAGTCTGCAGTCGCAAAATGGTGTGCAGCAGTTAGTCATCTATACATTCCTACTGGGAAAGAGATGGATCCTACATGCAGCAATTATGCTGTGACAGCAGTTAGTCACTTAGACAATCTCGTTATGAATGAAATGAATCCTACGTGCAGCAACCAAACTGTGACAAAAAGTAGTCTGCAGGCACAAAATGGTGCAGCAGTTAGTCATCTAGACAATCTCGCTATGAGTGATATGAATCCCACATGCAGCAATCAAACTGTGACAGAAGATAGTCTACAGCCCAAAAATGATATCCCACCAGTAGTTGAGTGTGATGCTGAAGCCATAAAGAGAACAGACGTTACTGATGTACCTATAGAGGCTCCACGTAGTGAGTCGATATGCCCTGAGACACATGACTTTTTATGCATGGTCTGGCCGACAGAAGCACCCATGTAGCGGCACATGGTACGACGGGTGCATACAAAATGGATATTATGAAGCAGCCAAAGGTGATGTGTAGCTCAACAAAGGATTTACAAATAAAACCGTGTCACCTCTAGATGTGCAAATGTCATAGTCAGATCAGTGAAAAGCTATTAATTGTCAGCTATAATATCCATGGCTTGACAACTAAAATAAACAGTGTCCTACATGTACTAGCTCACTGCCACATACTCATACTACAAGAACACTGGTGCCATATGTTTGAAGTAGAAGCCCTCTTCCGTGAACTTGCATGTTATGGAATCACAGGGAAAATGAAGACCTATGATGAAGAACACCCAATTCCACATACCTCAAGAAGAAGGGGTCAGGCTGGTGTTGCAGTATTATGGCATAACAGTCTATCAAGATGCATAGAGATTACGGATGATGGTAGTGACCGCATTATTGTTACGTGTCTAAAGCTCCCTCAGTGAACAATCTGTCTTATTGGAGCATATATGCCGTGCGATGGATATAAGTCTTCAGTTCTGGATTATAATGATGTATCACTAGAGATCGAAGAGATTATGAAAAGATATAGTTTGGAAGATGTCATCCTCTGTGGATATTTGAATCCATCCTTACATACCCGTACCACTGATCGAAAATATCAACTTGACCCACTAATAGCTGATATGTGCAAAAGATTATCATTGCGTCTCCCAATCAGCGATTACCCTGAGGTTGCCACATTCACTCCATCAGGTACTGCCAGGTCTATTATTGACTATGTCCTAGTGAGGGATAATAACTTCTACAGAATTGTGCATGTCTATGTTATGGATGATGCTGAACTGCTTTCAGATCATCGTGTAGTCTTCTTTACACTTAACATAGAAATTCTGACCGTGCGGAAGGGACGGCATGAGGTATCACACACTGAAATGGTACAGCTTGAATATCTGTAATCAGATCAGAGATTCCAGTAAGGGACCTGAGTAGCGGTCTGAATATCGAGTATATGTCGCTTGATATCATAAGAGCTCTCCACCACAGTGAGGAAGGAGCAGTTAAGCGAGCGAAGATGGGAAAACTCAAACGAAATCTCAACCACAGTCAATAATTGACTTGCGCAGGGAATTGAAGAAAACATTCTGGCAGTGGAAAGAAGTTGGTCGTCCTGCAGCTCATCCCATAAAAGATAGAATCATAGAGTATAAGAGACAGCTCCGGGATATGCAGAGACTTAATGTTTCAGAAAGATGCAATCAGCTATATGAGGAGATTATGAATGCAAATTCTCAAGACCAAGGATTATTCTTCAAGTTGGTCACTATGCAACGCATGTCGAGCCAGACATGCACAGATAATCTTCTTGTTAATAACATGATGTACAACACTCCAGATAGTCCTGAATGCATGGGCAGAATACTTTGGCGAGCTTGCAGTGCCCAAGAACAATGATGAGTTTGATGATGACCACAGAGATCGGGTTGCACAGGAAATGGAGGTCATTTCAGCAGTTGCCAATGCTCTTCCTGTGACTACTGAACCATTTTCAGCTCATGAGGTTGCGATCAGCATTAGTAAAATGAACAGGAAGAAAGCGGCAGATGGAAGTGGGATACCTGTCGAGCATATAATTCATGCACAGGATGAACTTGTTCCTGTATTAACGGAATTGTATAATGCAATGATTTATCGAGGCATGGTCCCGTCAATATTCAAGGAGGGTATCCAAAATCGTTTGATCAAGAAGAGAGATAAGCCAAAACATCTACCTACCAATTATCGTGGCATCACTTTAATCTGCATCCTGGGGAAAGTTCTCGAGCTATTGTTGATTCTCCGAATTTAGAGCTGCACAATCCGGACTCCAGCGAGGATTTACGGAGGGTACTGCACCTCTATTTTCTGCATTGATCCTGGTCGAACTAATTTCTGAATTTGGTGACAAAAGAGAAGGTCTGACTATCGTCTTCCTTGATGCAGCGAAGGCATTTGACACTGTATGGCATGACGGGCTATTCAGAAAACTGGCTTTAATCGGTATTGATCCTGCTCTTTGGACAGTCATGCATGATTGGTACACTAGCTTCACTACATTCGGAACACAAATTTGCGGTGAGGCCTTTACGGCCTGAATATGTGAGTCTACAGATGTAGAGGCAGGATGTTCTTTGATGGATGACTTGCCGGATCTGCCGGCCACGCCTAAAAGTAGTATTTCAATCGCCGCTGCATTGATCGTGTAGGTTCTTTCTACTTTCGACCACAGCAAGTAAACTCTGCCCGGTGCATCTTCAGAGCTGGCTGACGTACCCAGCACCGTGAAGCTTTGTTTTGTATCTTCGTTTGCCTCTGACAACCCCCGCTAGTGATGAGTTGTTTACACCTTCCATCCTTGCCATCGGTGTAGGGAACTTTCTTCACCACGCAGTACTATCATATCGTTTACTGACTGCTCATTAGAGATTCTATTAGGCTTACTATTAGTAGCTAATAACAGCGCAGTCGAAAGTTCTAGAACATTCTAGAAGTTTTGCGTCCACGTGGTTATGACGTTACAGCAATATTTTGAAGATAATCATGAAGTTTTCCCTGGATAACTTAACCATTTCTCAACCGATGTTTACAGATTTGAAAAGCCTGTTGAATTCTGGTCTTGATTAATGCCAGATGTAACAGGAACAGGCAATCAATAAGGATTACAGGGTACCATCTGGGTACACTAAAAGCGCCATCCTATCTAGGTCATAACTACACGCTCCATATAAACAGCATCTTGGCTCATGCATGCGCATCATGCGCTTTAATGAACTTAGTCGTTTTTCGACACGCTATCTCTCCCATAGGCCTATATACGCTTATAGCTCTACCCAGAGGGGCGTGTTCAGGAAACGAATCCAGGACGGGCGGCGCGTACCCAGCTTAGCTGGTACGGCCGCATCCGACCGGTCGATCCGAATTACAATTGGCAGCTTCACCCTTAGAAAATTGAGTGGACAGTATATGTCCAATAATGAATATAATGTGTTAATTCGAACAATAGGTGAAGCACGAATAATTGATTTACATGATCAACTTGAAAGATACATGACACAGAGCCATTATGATATTGTTGTGGTACATGTAGGCAGCAATGATATAGGCCGTAGGAAGCCAGAGAGCATGATAGAAGATTATGACTTTATTATCCAATACATCAGGCACTTGTCACCAGACAAAGGAATGGAGTGTTATTAGTAGACAACTCTACCCTTTTTTATGATTCATATGGTTACATATGTACAGACCTATTTTTTTATCACATTCATCCTAATGGAGATGGAACAAGAGTTCTTTCCGAGAACATAATGAATTATGTTGTCTCTCTAAGTAGTACTCCGAGTAATTTTAATGAAAGTAATGGAGTGGAATTGTATAATAATAATGCTTTGCAACAAAATGTTCGCAATGGGAGGACAAATGGCAGGAGCCACCAACCACCACAATACCAGGAACAAAATGCAAACCATTTCCCTTATCAGCGCATGTAAGACTATCTAACCGCTTCAATGTTCTAAATAATCTGCAACATTCAAACTACCCAAGTCAAACAAACTATGTTGACAAAACTAAAAACTCAACAGTTAACCCTATGTGTGCTAAAACTGTAACTACCAGTAACATACAGAAGTCCAGGCATATATTATGCAAATCAAAGGAAGCACCCTCTATGCAAACACAACAAAATAAGTTAAAAGTATTTTATACAAATGCTGACTCTATCGTAAATAAACGACAAGAACTTTTAGTAATGGTTCTTGATACACAGCCAGATATCATTGTATTAACAGAAGTCCTTCCCAAACACTTCAGATTCAAGGTGTATAAAGAGGATACAAATTGATGGATATTCCTTACTTACAAATGCAGAAGACTATAGCAGCCTGGGGAAAGTAAACCGGGGTGTGTGTGTGTGTATATATATATATATATATATATATATATATATATATATATATATATATATATATATATATATATACGCTCAGTATTCAATCCAGTAGAGGCTCTATTAACAACAGATGACCTACCAGATGAAATAGTGGTAGTGGAAATTAGGCTAAAACAAAGAGACAAATTGCTAATAATGGGAACATACAGAAGTCCAAATTCAAATGAATTAAGTGATAACACATTGCTGGATACAATTCAAAGATCTGTTCAAAACAAGCATTCACATTTACTACTGATAGGTGACTATAATTATCCTGAAATTGCCTGAGAGATAGAACCACAAATTAGTAAACCATCAATAAGAGCATCTAAATTTCTTGAAGCAGTATCTGACGCTTTTCTCTACCAACATGTTACCATTCCGACTCGTTATCGTCCAAATAACAAACCAAGTACTTTAGATTTAGTCTTCACAAATGAACAGTATATTGTTGAAAATATTTCTACTTTTCCTGGCTTGGGAAAAAGTGACCATATCTGTTTTACTTTTGATTTGATATGCTACACCAAAATAACTCAGAGTAAGGTTACAAAATTCTTATATGACAAAGGAGATTATGAAGGGTTATGTAGGGAATTGGACAAGAATTTGGAGACACAATTTTAAGGACTGTGACTGGATCAATGCTGGGTGAAGTTAAAAGAGAGTATAAGTCAAGCAATGCCAATATATATACCGCACAAGAAATAATTCCCTCAAACCAAAAAAGACCACCATGGCTAAATAGACAATTACTTAGGTTAATAAGAAAAAAAGTACTGGAAAACATATTTGGGCACACAAGATACACATCATTATAACAAATATGCACGTGTGAGAAATCAAGTAAAAGCACAATGTAAAAAGGCAGTCAAGCTCTTTGAAAGAAACATCGCTACTAACATTAAAAAGAACCCTAAATCATTTTGGCGCTATGTCAATAATAAACTAAAAACAAAAGAAAGTGTAGGAGATCTTGAAGACATAAATGGTAACCTTACTGTAACAGACCAAGAAAAAGCAGAATTATTAAATCAACTATTTTCTAGTATATTTACCCAAGAAAATATGAATATTATTCCCATTATGAAATTTAAAACCGAAACCAATACATTGAGCAACATTAAAGTGAATCTGGATACTGTGAAAGAAAAACTAGGCAAATTAAAGCAAAACAAATCTCCAGGACCTGATGGTTTACATCCTCGGCTACTCAAAGAATTAAAAGATGTCATAGCAAGGCCCTTGGCACTTATATACCAAAAATCATTAGACACAGGTTCAGTGCTCACAGATTGGAAATATGCCCATGTCATACCCATACATAAGAAGGGGTAAAAAAGACAACCAAATAACTATAGACCGGTTAGCCTTACTTCCATTTCCTGTAAGGTACTGGAGAGCATTGTGAGGGACAAGGTAGTAGCCCACATGATAAATAACAGGTGTTTTTTTTACTGAATATCAACATGGTTTCATGGCTGGACGATCTACAGTTACACAATTATTAGAAGTTTGAGAGGCCTGGACGACTGCTCTAGACAGGGCAGTCTACTCGGTCCAGTACTTTTCACTATTTTTATCAATGACATGCCATCTGTGATTGAATCTGACATTTTTTTTATTTGCGGATGATACTAAAGCTTATAGAACCATAACACATGCAGATGATTGTAAAGAACTACAACCAGACCTTAACTCACTGCAGCATTGGTCAGAAACATGGCAGGTCCGATTTAATCCTAAAAAATGTTCTGTAATACACATAGGCCATACTCACTTTAATACTTCCTATCAAATGATAGATGATGGGAAAACCCTAAAATTACATGACGAAAATATAATCAATGACCTAGGCGTGTCAATAGATACAAAACTAACATTTGAGAGCCATATAGAGAAGATAACTTCCAAGGCTAATAAAATAACAGGTATAATATGGCGTACATTCCAATATGAATTTGAAGACCTGTTCATGAAACTGTATCCAACATTAATCCGCTCTCACCTGGAGTATGCCGCCCCTGTATGGTCACCAAACACATGGAAACAAGCAGAAAGACGAGCTACGAAAATGGTGCCCAACTTAAAAAAATCTAAATTACCAGGCAAGATTAAAATATTTAGAACTACCAAGTCTAGTATACAGAAGAATAAGAGGGGATCTTATAAGTACATGCATAACCTGTGTACTGTGGACTCTAGAAAACTTCTAATTATCCGTCCAAGAAAGAGAACTAGAGGTCATAAATTTATATTACTAAAACCAAGAGCAAATACATCACCTAGACAAAGCTTTTTCTCTAACCGTGCCATAGACTGGTGGAACTCCCTGACGCCTGAAGTTGTTGAAGCTCCATCTATAAATAGTTTTAAAACCAGACTAGATAAACTATTTATTCAACATCCTGTATACAAAAATTATAGAGCTCTAGACAAACCATGTAATCCAAAAATGACTATTAGATAATGTAGCTCATCACCAAATTTATTGAATTAGCTGATAATAGGATGCAATGTCCTAAAAAGCTGTACATATTAAGATTATGATTACATAAACAATTAAAAGATGTTGGGTCGGTGGGTGCTTGGATTACGTATTTAAGTTGGATTTCAACTGATATTCACTCCAGAAATACAAGAGTAAATTTCACTGAGTCTAAATTTTTAATTTTGTGTGTGTGTGGGGGGGGGGGGGGTGGTGGGTGGTAGGTGATGCCGCCATTCACCATGGGGTCTAGTCTGAACATATTTTAACTGGGGTGGGGGGGGGGGGGTGGTAGGCAAAAAAAACCGCATTCGAAATTTAGACGCAGTGAAATTTACTCTTGTATTGCTGAAGTGGATAAACTATGGGTGCCACCATAAAAAATATGTTCCTAAAACCATGGTGCACAGTGTCAGCCACCCACCCCACCCCAAAAAAGAAGTAAATACATGGATGTAGCCAATGGCCCACAGGGTGGGGGTGGGTGGGGTGGGAATAACATTTTAATGTTCAAGTTTGCCCAAAAAAATCAAAGATGTTGGGTCGGTGGGTGATTGGATTATATATTTAAGTATGATTTCAACTGGTATCCATCCACTCCAGATGCACACTGTGTCTAAATTTCAAATTTTTGGCGGGGGTGAGTGGGGGGGGGGGGGGGTTGGGTGGTGTGGGTGCGTGGTGGGAGAGATGACACCGTGCACCATAGGTGTTGTAGGAACATATTTTGACCGGGAGAGGCCCCCTCCCTCCACCTTCCTATGCCTAGGTGCACCCACACCCCAATTCACCATCCATGGACCACTACAGATATGGGTCTTACTCCCTGCCCCAACGAAACAGTTGTACTAACCTATGTTGGTCTGATAGCAAAACAGTAATTAACCAGGTATTTGACACAGTTAACATTACATAATGCAGACAACAGTCAGGGACATGTATACTTGTCCAACAAAAAGGAAGATGTTATCTTGATATACATCATCTTTTGAGCTTTGTTTTGATTACAGGATTGATTGTCAATGTCATTGTGACGCATAATAACTAGAGCGTTCTGAGATTACTAGTGCCCACCTCATCCATAGAGCCATTAGTCCGAGAGCTAGGTGGATTTTATTTGATGTTCATCTGGACAGTTAGGATCAAATAATGGACAATGACTATTCGCAGGTCAAGAAAACCCATGTTTACCACTGGAATGACTGGCTCACTAATAGAGCCAGTCATTCAATGACTAAGCAAAAATCTTGACTATTATTGGGTTAAAAGCAAATGTTTCATCTTCCTTCAAATAGTTACTTTAAATTTTGTTCTGGTGCAATTGCAGTGAGCTCCTCACTCTAAGTCTATAACAGTATACAATAGCAATGAGCTCCTCAATCTAAGTCTATAACAGTATACAATTTTAACAATTATATTTTTAAGCTGTCTGATGTGAATGTGTGCCTTAAATAATAATTTTAATGAAACTCAACATAAGCTTGCAAAACTTACATGTTTGAAGAACTGTAAATGAATCTTCGTGAATTGTAAGTTTTTCAGGTAACGCTGGCAAATATGAATCAATGGAATGCAAATGTCTTAAGTAAATGGTATCTGAGGGCCATTGGCTTACATGCAACTATTTATTCAAGATTTTTTCAAAATTGGCGTGAAAAGCTTAAGTAAATGTTACCTGAGGTCCATTTACTTAAGTATTTATTGAAGAGCAAAAAACCTCAATTAACTGATGAGACCTGCCAGCCATTTACTTAAGTTTTTATTTAAGATTTCCTCAAAATTAGATGAACAAACCTAAGTGGATTGTGTCTGACTGCCATTTACTTAACTTTTTGTTTAATATTTTCTAAAAAATGGACTTTAATCTGAGATATTGGAATTTCAGTGTTTATTTGGTCGCAATAAAACATAATATAAGCACTTGTTAGTTCTTCACAATTAATCTTAATGGTTTTCTACCTAGAAAATATGTATAGTAATATGATTTTAATCATTATTCAAATATTTAGCCAATTCTGCTTTCTATTAGCCAGATTTCAATTTTACTAGCATTTGGCTAATTGGCGAATGAGTAGGTCGGTCCCTGTATGGGTTAAGTGTAACATTTTAAAGCAAAGTTGACGGACGGACAGTCACCATGGCATAAGCTCACTTGGTCTTTCAGGCCAGATGAGCTAAAATGTACTAATTGATTATAATATCTGAAAGCATATTAAAAAAAATGTTGGGGATATTGTAATCGCCTCTGTCAGTCTCCGTCAGTCTGTCCGTCCATCACGCTATCTCCTCCCAAAACATTGGGTGGAATTAATCAAATTTGGTATGTGGGTTACCCATTAGAGCTGGTGCCGTATTGATATTTACATGACGGTATCGGTACCATGAAAAAATACTGCGGTACCACGGTATACCGTCATCTGAGCTTGAGGGATGCCACGAAATTAGAACCATTTTTTCCATTTCCTTTTCACTTCCATCGCCAATCAACGGTAAATACAGGTAAAATAAATAAATCGGCTTCCTGATTTAGAGAAGAAAAACATGGCGATTGCGACTGTTTAGTTTCACGATTTTATTAGGTCACTATTTTTATTGACGTAATATCATTCACGGGAATATCGGTCAAAGGGTGTGGTCGACTCGCTAACGATAACCCGCTGTTTGAGACATTGGGGTGCACGATTTTTAATCTCGATTGTTCTTGCTATTAATGCGTGCGACCAGCAAACGGTAAATTTTATTTTGGCAGTCGAGCGCTTTGATAAACAGAGTCGAGTCTAGACAAAATCCGCGAGTATTTAAACGGGGCGAGTGTTGTACGCTTTTATTTCTGTTGGAGTCATATATTCTGTTACTCGCGAAAACAGGCCTATACACATACGTAAACCTACTAATGATTATGACATTAGCCCTCTAATAAAGTAATTTAATATGACGTCAATTACTTGGGTGACAGATTGGATCCCTCCATTAGCAACTGTATGTATTTTTGAGACAGGTGGTATTCGGACCACCTGTCTTGGAGAAGCGCCATCCTCTTGCTTCCAGAACTATGTGGCCAGTCGCAGAAGGCTGACTGTATATATTATGTAATTTCATGTTCGTTCGAATTATGCTTTTGTTTCTGTAAATTCTAGTTAAACTGTTATATTATGCCAACGTTATATGTTACATTGTAGATCTCTATATGGTCAAAACGTGTAATTTCGTTCAGTACCAATAAATTTCATACATATAACACGACATTGAATATAGCCGATTCCAAAGCTTCTGATAATTACCGAGTACCCGATGTGCAGACTCATTACTCGCCATGCTTCACGTGAACAATGCGTGTAAAAAGCTATTTCCGCGAACTTCCGACGTGTAGCCAGTTGAAAAATGAATTACAAAAACTAAAACACTATAATTTTTAGGCGTCGTTACTTAAACTGGATTTAATCCTTAAAGAAATTTCTTAAAACAAGCCAGAAAAATTAAAAATAACGACTTCAACGCTGCTCGTTGTTAGTAAATTAGCACGTGATCAAAACGGCGCGAGCAAATACTACGTTTTAGTAAATTTTCATTGATAAATTCAGCATAGTAATGTATTTTCCCACGGTCTAGTTCATGAACAACCAATCAGATACGTCTTTGCGAGATCGCTGTTGCGTTTGAATGGCACGCGGTTTGTATGTTATTTTGTTATTCTAGCGTGTTTGTTCGGTGACAAAATGCTTGGAGTAATAAATTACAAATAATAGTAACGGGAATTGGAAATATATTATAGTGTAATTACTACCGGCGGACGGCCAGAGAATGAGTTTAGATGTTTTAAATAAAGCAATTTTACCGTGAGCCTTTCAAGACGTACGTTTGACATACAATTCTGCCTGTCATTATTTTGTAATTGACGTCTTGATGTTTGTTTTTACAACGACCCTTTCACCTCAACTCGGCTAATAGTTAGGGATGCCTGTATTTTTGGCACTATTAGCACCTATTTACACTTGGTCAAGTCAGATTTTATGAATATATTTCTCAAATATTGCTCAAACATTATGGACGGTATTCACAGTATTTGGAAATGTCAACGGTCACGGTATCGGTTCACGGTATGCCGCGTGCTCACGGTACTACGGTCAGACCACCCAGCTCTATTACCCATATGATTCCGCTTTGCAAGATGATATTTAGATTTAGGTCCGCCCCCAGGGGGCATGGCAAGGGTCAAAAGGTCAAATCAGTTGTAACGCAACGCCTCTGAAATCGTTTGACGGAACTCAACCAAATTTGATATCCGAGTTACCCATATGATTGCGGAGTACAGGAGGCCATTTAGATTTGTCTCCGCCCCCAGGGGGTGGGGGAGGGGTCAAAAGGTCAAATGTTAACCTGCGGAAATTGATTGTAACCCATCTCCGATACCGTTGGACAGAATTCATCTAAACTTGGTATGTGTGTCATCCATATTAATGTGGTGTACAAGAGTGCATTTACATTTGGCCCCGCCCCCAAATCCTAATATTTCAAATTAAACGTACGCATATAGGTCTGCTGGAGTGTTCAGTTGAAATGGTTACCAAGACTTGGTGGTGATGGATTCATTGGATTGTATACATTTCAAAACATGGGCTAAAAAAGTTAACACTTTCACCAATGAATTCCCCATATCTCATTTTCAACGATACCATACACGAAAACTGTTGAATATTTTGAAATTAATTTGACTGGAAATTAGGCTGCAATGACTGGCAGTCAAATTAATTTCAAAATATTTAACAGAATAAGTTTCATATCGTAAGGAATATACGTTTTAGGGGTTTGTCGGTGAAAGACTTAAGATTTGGATAAGAAAGTGTTGTTGGCTAATTGACTAATAAATTGTGAAAGCTTGGTCTGTTGGTGGATAGATTATATAATACGTAGATTATTCATTGTCTAGAACAGTAACAGATTTCAGTCAAATTAATTTTTAAATATTCAACAGCTTATGTGTATGAAACATGAGGTTACTTTTCATTTAACTCTCTTTGCCAGGAAATTGGCCTATTTTGGGATTTTATTAGCCAATCACATGTTATTCTCAAAAACTAATTGCCAAGTAGGTAGTCTTCTCTCAAGAACTAGACAACATGCAAGAATGTGTCAGCTCAGTGCTCATGTAGAAGTATTTCCTGGAAACCATACTTAGAATAGGGTGGAGCAGAGCAGAGATGTGAATCCTGGGGTGGGATAGATAGGTTATGCAATATTCTGCTTCCACATTTTTGAATGCGTCAATAAATAGCTTTGCCGTTTCTCTATCTATATATACCCTCAGAAAACAATTTGATAAGATGCCATGGGCAACGGGCATGGGGATAGGAAGATTATTTGAGTGGAGGGGGGGGGGGGGTGGGGGTACATCTATCTTTCCATCTGCCTTGCTTTTAAACTATGTGCGTGCATGCAGGTGCGCGAAGATTTGGGGTGGGGAATGGTGTTTGATTGATAACAAATATAAGTATCGGGTACCATTAACCTAAGGATTTCAGGTGGGTAGGTCAGGTTTACAACCACCAAACCCCCTCTGCTAACACCCACCCACCCAATCCATAAGATTAATTAGTGACATACTGACATTATTTTAGTATTTATATATGGCGCCTAAGTAAAGCTTTCAAGTCAATAATATCATAATAAGGTCTATATCCAATCCAAAGCCATTTCTACCCACACTGTGTGACTCTAACCGGGTTTAGTATAGTTTGTATACATAGTTGCCTATTTTCGTGGTACAAAAAACGTCGCTAGAGTGCAAATTAAAGCACAAATCTAGACTCAATCGTGTTAACAGCTCCTCATTTTCCAATATTTAGATGGTCGAATAAATGTTCTTCAGCGTGAATGTCCCTTGTTCTTCTGTCAGAGCGAGCTTATCACATCATTCTCTGGCATGAACAACACCCATCCGCCTTACATATCATGTATATATCCGACATTTTATACAGGGTGGGAGAAACATGGATTATTTGGTTCAAATAACTATTTATTTAGTGGAATATAATTAATGCCTAGCTTATAATGAGTTGACATCAATTCACTCTATTACACAAGTTTAACATAATCATCATCATCGCCACCATCATCATCCTTCTTTTTTGTTTTATTATTATTATTATTATTATTATTATTATTATTATTATTTCCACCAATTATATATCTGCGACTCTAGAATAGCAGGTTTGATTTACAAGGTAGTTCTACCACCTTGAGACTAAACCATCATATAATATACTTGTTTAAATATAAAAAGGTCAGTAGGCCTACTTCACGTCACGATTTTAACTCACTAACCCCAAGACCAGAAACGACACATTTTTAATGAAATATAAGAAAATAATTTGTCTGGAACTTATTGCCAGGTCCCAGTAAAATTAGTTTCAAACTATGCAGTGGTTTCCCTGAATAACTGTTTTGAAATTGGCGCACTAGACATCACCGGTTAACTTATTAAACCTTACAGTCTAGAAACGATAGAATAATTTGACTGGGACATTAACATGTTCCAGTCAAATTAGTTTCAAAATATTCAACATTTTGCATGTCTTGAAAATTGACACGTTTGAATGTCACGGGTTAACCTAATAAACGTTGCAGAATTGAGACGACACGACACGTTTTCTACGATGGAGAGAAAAACCTGTTGAAATATTTTGACACTAATTTGATCTGGGATCTGTTGCAAACAACATGTTCCAGTCAAATTAGTTTCAAAATATTCAACAACTTCCATGTATATATGCGTCTTAAAGTTAAGACACTGTAATTTGAATGATTAAAGAGTTGAATTGCTATTTCATGCTCCTTACCGTCATAGTGTAATCCTCCGAGATAAGAAACACATAAATTAACTTACTGGCCTTAAAACTCTGGGTATTTTGAGAACTTATTTTTAGCTCAGGAATATCTTTATCTCTGGGTTTCACATGTACATAGATTTATGTTCCCCAACATACTTGTAAAAGTCTGGGTTAATAAAAATTAAATGAAATGAAATGGATTAAATAGATGCTAGATTTATGTTATTATGTAATGTACGTATTAATTAAAAATAATCAAGCAATAAAAAAATCCGATTAAAAAAAATAAGACAATACTATATCTGTTGGAGTTACGAACATTTCCGAGGGAGTAATCGCCTAATAGGAATGGCGTGAGATAGACTCGCTCACTCGCCCTCACGTCTAGGCGCGAGATTGCATTATTTTTATTATTATTATTATTATTATTATTATTATTATTAATTTATTTTATAAAATATTTATATATCTCTGTTGGTGTGAAGAGGGAGTAATCGGAATGGCGAGGTCGTAAGGTCATTCGTGTTGTTGCTAGGGCTTAGCGTAGTAATTTTCCCGAAAATTTCGGGATTTGCTTTCTTAAATACCAGGACGGTTAAAATGCAAAGAAATCAACTCTGTCTATAACAAAGTATATTATTTAACCTAAAAGGCACCGGTGTTACCTGGGCAGGCTTCGATATGGACGGTTATTATAGAGAAAATAGTCCTCTTTTCCCGCTTATGTCCAAATAATTTTACGGCTCTAAGCTTTGCACATGAATATGAATAGTGTTGCTGTGAATTTACTAGAAACATCGACCGAGGCATTTACTGCTACATCCGTCCATGGGTATTATGTCGCTGTTTTGTCGACGAGATAAATCTTAAGCCATGCACACAGTATAGTCGTCTAGCCCAGTGAGTGGTATAGTCGTCTAGCCCAGTGAGTGATAACAACGCGAGTCATCTATATACCAATAGAGGTATCATACACATTCCAATGGCGGTAATCATCCAGTCAGCGGCAGAGCTCCACTCGAGGCAGTGAGATAAATCACGTATTCCTGTCAATGCAAGGGAAACAACTACCGTACGACGTAATTTGATCACTGATCACTATCGCCCCTGGGTTTTTCCTCTCGCATAGTGTATCGCCTATAGCGACCCCAGGTTTTGGCCTCACCCACACTTTTTTCCCCCCTCCCCCCACCCCAGGTTAAGATACGTTCCTACACCCATGGTCATAGCCACTCTACGGCTATTTAACTCCAAAGTAATATTTATTCAGTAATAAGTATACAATGGTGATTTTTAGGTTTAACTTGGGCGCAACAGTACCTTAGTGCATGGGCCCCAGGCCTTAGATTGTGTTGGAGTTGTTTCCCTTGCATTGACAGGAATACGTGCATTATCTCACTGCCTCCAGTGGAGCTCTGCTGCGAGTGGATGATACCCCTTCTCATCTATGCAGTTATGCAAGGCCAAGATATATGATAAAACTGATTATGGCCGGCCTCACCATAACCCTTTCGGCGACAAGACCAATTATTATTTGCAATATGTAATATATTTTGAAATTAATGTGACTGAAAGCAGTTGCTGCCTAAGGCATATTAATTTTAAAATATTGTCCTGTTTGTTTGCCCCGAGATAGAAATACATTGAATTTATTGTTGAAAGGATTATGGTCACAAAAGTTCAAAGTTGTTTATTTCATACCATATTTTGCATATATATGTAGCTTATACTTTTGCAAGTACACGCACGCACGCACGCACGCACGCACGCACGCACGCAATATATATATATATATATATATATATATATATATATATATATATATATATATATATATATATATATATATATATATTATATATATATATATATATATATTTACACATATACATACATATAGGACACATGATAATTGACACATATACATTTTGTACCATAAATAATGTCATTATTTGGATGGTTATGCTTAAAAATGCACATAGGTACACATGCACACACAGGTACACACATATACACCTATACCAACATCGACGACTTCACCGGATCATGTCAAAGTGGCTTCAAACGTGGACGTAGGTGCGCAGACATTGTATGGGCTCAACGCATGCTTGTGTCGGTAGTCATGTCCAAACACTGGGATTTCCACACAATGGGCATTGACATGTCACGAGCCTTCGACACAATTAAGCGCTGAAAGATCCAAGATGTACTACGCCAGGCCAGTTGCAATGAAGATGAGCTACGACTAGTGAGGCTACTGCTTGTAGACACCAAGCTGAGAGTACGAGTCAAGTCGGTGAAGTCTGTAGAGTTTGAGATATCAGTCGCCCCCCCCCCCCCGTGTCAATACTGGGCATGCCGCTAGAGATGGAATATGCTGACGATGTGTGCTTTATAGATGAGGAAAAGAAACCCATTGACGAACTTCTCCCAGTAGCTGCAAACAAACTAAAAATTGAGAATCTCTTTGTGAATGAATCCTTAACAGAGTTCACCCACATAGGCAGCGAACCATGGAGGAAAAGTACAATCTTGGGCTCACTACTTTGCAGTGCTGCTGACATTGCTGCACGCTGCATCATGGGGAACATAGCTTTCCAGTCCTTCTGGAAGCTATGGATTCGTAGATCAAAGATGCCCTTGGTAAAAAGACTATGTCTATACAATGCAACCTGCGTATCATTGATGATGTATAACTGTAACAGCTGGGCAGCTCCAAAGGCAGCTCTAGACAAACTTGGCGCCTGCCACCACCAACACCTACGCACCATCACTGGACACCGATGGCCAGAGAGCATAATTTCCAACAATGCACTATACAAGATGTGTAATATGCCGCCGCTGTCTGCAAAAGTCGCCCCAGCAAAGATGGTCCATGTTTGGCCATGTGCTAAGGATGCCAGAAGACACACCAGCACAGAGAGCCTTGGAATTCGCCATACTCGGAGCCAGCAAATACAGAGCCAGGAGAGGACGTCATTGCATAAATCTGCTAAGCGTGCTACGAGGTGACCTCAAGAAAGCAGGATTAGGTACACTCAAGTCAAGAATTCATACATGTATACACACTCACACACGCATAGACATGTACATGTGCATATACTAATACATCATTGTGGTATTCTATGTTGGTTTTAAATGATTTACTATTGGTATGGTACGGAGGGTGCGATGGGGAGGGAAGGGGACAGCTCATCACTGCAGATAGAGAATTTGAATGGAAAAGTTATCACAGATTATGTTAGATTGTTATATTGGTGTATTTTAGTTCGGATTGACCGGTCGGGTACCGGCCGTACCAGCTAAGCTGGGTACGCGCCGCCCGTCCTGGATTCGTTCCCTGTACATGCCCCTTGGGTAGAGCCATAAGCGTATAAGAGCCTATGAGAGAGATCGCGCTGCGAAAACGACTAAGTTCGTTAAAAACGCATGGTGCACATGCGCGCACCAAGATGCTGTTTTTGATAGAGCACGAAGTTTACGACTAAGATAGGATGGCACTTTTAGTGTACTGAGATGGTACCCTGTAATCCTTAATGATTGCGTGTTCCCGTTAAATCTGGCATAAATCAAGACCAGAATTCAACGGGCTTTTTAAATCTGTAAACCATTTCAAAATCGGTTAAGAAATGGCTGAGTTATTCATGGAAACCCCTTCTTGATTATCTTCAAAATATTGCCGTGACATCCTAACCACGTGGACGCAGAACTTCTAGAATGTTCTAGAACATTTGACTGCGCTATTATTAGCTACGCGCTGATTGGCTGTTGCTCGAACGATGATTGGCTGGAGCCTGCGCCTGTGACGTCACGGGGAGTATAAAAGGAGACATGATCCAGAGATCGAGGGCATCCTCGGCCAGGGGCCGAACAGGTTGGATCTGTACCAGCTACTATCAGCGCGACAAACAGCACACGTATTACTTCGCTATGTGTCAGGTTTTTCTCCAGTAGCTGGCAGTTGCCCAACCCACCGCACTAAATCAATTTTGTAACTCGCTACTTACGAGAGTAATTTGGAACTTTCTGATTATTGTTCATGTATATCAATATCTGCTTCGAAACACGAATTCGCGGTGAGGCCTTAATGGCCTGAATATGTGATTCTACAGATGTAGGGGCAGGATGTTCTTTGATGGATGACTCGTAGGATCTGCCGGCCATGCCTAAAAGTGATATTTCAACTGTCACCGCACTAATATCGTGTAGGTTCTTCTGAATTTCGACCACAGCAAGTAAACTCTGCCCGGTGCATCTTCAGAGCTGGCTGACGTACCCAGCACCCTGAAGCTTTGTTTTGTATCTTCATTCGCATCTGACAACCCCCGCTTGTGATCGGGTTGTTTACAACTTCCATCCGTGTCCTCAGTGTCCGGGAACTTTCTTCACCACAGTAGTACTATCGTATCTCTTACTGACTGCTCGTTAGACATCCTATTAGGCGTACAGTGCTGAGCGATGTATTCCCGCCATGAGTGTTCTTGTGGGAATCTTGTTTACGGAAAAAAGCTTGGCGGAACCAACCTGCGGGAACTGTCCAGCTTCCTGAGAACGCATCATCACACGTCAACTATGGTAGCCTAGCTTAAGAATGACTACTGAGTATTCAAGTAACTACACTCCATAGTTTAATTATTTCTCTATATGTATCTCGTTAATTATATTGTATCCGTAAGAACGGTCCCAATGACTAAAAGGAACCATAACGGTCTTAGGACCGCTAGGTATAATTTCTGTATTTGTTTATAGTTATTCTCATTTTCCGCAATGTGTTGCTAACCGCACTATAGTAGGTTCGTTAACCTGTACTAAGATATATAACTTTGATCATTTGATTTGATTGTTCTGGTTAGATTATGTATATATATGGCCAGTGGCCATCAGTTCATATGTTTTGCTTATTTATTGAAAATATAGGACTGCAGTGCACGTAGGAAACACTATACAGCAACACTTATATATACAGCACTTTCTCCCACCACCAACAATTTTTCACTAAGGTCACTATCCATGCTATAACCATGTTTAGCCCGGCGTGCTACAGACTAAACCTTTTCTATTTAGCTTTGATAGCATAGGTTCAAAATGATTAGAGACACTTTCTTCATTACCAACTCGGTAATATACTGTTCTCTTCCGGCAGTGCGATAATTTAGCCCCGCACTCAGGTAAGACTCATAACTCCAAGATTTTGTCTCTCTTCATGCTCCATTCAGCCTTCTGGCTCCTTCTGGCTTCTTAATTGTTTGGATGTCCCCATCCGCACCATGGGCTGATCCGACTCTGGGAAACTGTTGGGTTTCTGAGCGGTGATGGCCAGGGTGCGGTATCACATACATTCCCCTGTATCTTTGGATACTTAGTAGTTAGCACTTTAGCCAATGTAGGACAGCACTGCGAAAACATATTAATTATTTGTTTATTTACTGAACAAACCTCCCAGACCACAGTGCAAAACAGGGCAACTTGTATGCAAACAGGTTAAACGGTTAGTTCCATAGGACCCGTTGGCGGGCGAGATACGTATCCCCACCGAATTCCATCAGAATGTCTGGGCATGATATTTAGATCTGCCACGCCCTTAAGGTAAGGACATTTACGGTGGGTATTTGTCTCTCTCACTCCCACCATAACGATAGAACAATGGTCTAATAATGCTTTCGTGAAAAGTAACCTATGTCTTGTAACGTTTTACGTAACATGTATGAACGCTGTCTTCAGTATTGATGTCTTAGGGCATCTGTTCTCAGTGACAGCCGTGTCAAATAGCTAGGTAGATACCAGCCATTTGCCGCCAAAAATAGTTCTTGTTTTGAAAACAACTAAATGCTAATTAAGCAAAGCAGAAGGCCTGCATAAATAAAGCGGCAACTACTAATTCAGCATACTAAGAATCACATAAGACGGTGACAAGAGAATCCATCAGGAATCGCTTGTCCCATCTTCACGTAAAACAGCACGCAACCCTATAGTCATAATCTCACTAGGTATGGGCTTTTCTTTCTCAAGCATTTTTGGTTGAAATATTAGTAGGCCCATTTTTTGCCTACTACTCTTCTCCCACTTTAAGCAGTAGCGACACCTTCCCAAGATGGAGGCCCACACGAGGCACTTGCCTCTCGCAAGGATTCAGCGATGACAGTCCACGCGAGGATAATACTCCTCACCCAAACTAGCACTAGGAGTAGTGCCCGTCTGAGGCACATAACTTTTCGTCCGAGATAACCTTCCTTTCAGCTTAGGTATAATAACTTATATTAGGTTGAGTGGTTAAGTCTCGTGTGCGGGAGCCTCCCTTGCAGGGATACCTCTGCGGACCTACGAGTCTGTGTGGTAACTCTGGGAGCCCCATGTTTAAAAGTTCAGCTACCTGTCTCTATGTCTCGTATTTTCGTATGCTCATATTGTAGTTTTATCTAGCATATTTATAATTGTTTAGCTAAAGTCATTGTATAGACGTATATTTTTAGGTCACCAAAATCAAATCTTGTAAGTCCATAGATCACGAAATTGCTATGGACAGGCATACTGGTGACACAAATTCTTGGGATGAGACAGCTGTGTTTAATGTTCGCGACAATGGTCGCACGGCCCCACCGGGATGATTGCGTTCCACCGGCCTTAAGAGCCAGTTTTTGTTGCTCGTAGGGCAGTCTCGTACAAGGTCCATCACCCCAAGACCGGATGCTAACCAGCATCATCATTCGTCGTGCACTTGCAGCACGGCGAGTCAACATGATACACCGGAACAGACCAACACTACCCGGCGAGCTACAAGTGCTGCCCGATATGGGGCTCGAGGAACATCATTAACCACATGCAGTGAACTCACGCCCACACCATGCAGTGAGCGTAGCTTGATACCTTCTCCATTTAGCGACGACTCCCTCGATCAAGAGGTAGCGTCATACGATGGATTTTCAGCTCACATGCTCACTGACTATGCCAGAAATTCAGCGGAATCAACAACACCGCGCTATAACCTGTTTTCACCTGTTAGCGACGGCACCTTTCGGGATGCCTCACAAGCAGGAACAGAGTTCAGAACCTTATCAGACGTCCGCAACAGGCCACCACCAACAGGGCCGACTCGTGGATGACCCAACAGAGACCCGATTACGGGCATCTCAATAGTCCTTCAGACTACTATCGTTCACCCGTGTCATCTACGGAGACTGTATGGCCAGGTGATAATCCACAATATAGACAACCACGTGCACCGCCCCCCCCCCCCCCCCCCTGTAGCGCAACGATATATTCGAGGGGAACACTGCGGCTTCATCGGGAGGAATCGGCACCACCATTTCGCCAGTATATCAGTCACGCAACACATCACGACCGTCAGCGGACTACACCACCACCATATGAGGAATATCAGTCGTCACCTCAGGGAGAACGACCGCGTTCTTCACAATCTTCACAACAATCCACCTCCCATCCATAGACCCATGTCGGTCTATGGCTCTACAACCGTGGTGAACTCATTAAATTAGAGTACTCGTGTCCTAGCTCCTTGTCATCGGCATCGACGGGAAACACCAACACCACCACCACCTGCACCACGACCAGCCTCTGCATATTCTTCAGGTGCCCAGATACCCACACCACCCGGATTTCAGCCGCTTCATTCTTCCCGCATTCTTTGCCGAGTCATCCTCCCTCCCGAGTTTAGTGGGGAGAATGACTGGACCAATTATAAAATACAGTTTGAGATCATGTCGGACTAGCCGCTGGAATGATCAGCAAATGGATGAATATCTCGCCGCAAAGCTTTCCGGAAAAGCCCTTCAAGTTCTTGCGGACCTTGGAACTGACTACACACCCACCTACACACAACTGGAATGAGCATTGATGGAGCGATTTGGCGACACAGCCCTCGGAGAAACCAGTCGTCTTCAACTTAAGAACCTCCGATGACGCGCGGGAGAAGCTAGTTGGCTAGCCGAATCAGGACGCTATTCATCCACGCATATCCGAGCACCAATACGGAAGGCGTGATCCATTTGCATCTCAATACTTTTATCGATGCATTGAGCGGTGAACCCGCCCTGAAAGAAAAGCTATTTCTAGGCGACCACAGGAGTTTGACTCAATTAACGGCAACCGCGGTTCGCATAGAGAACTTGCTGGAGCAGGAGAAGAGTAGCCGATACCAACTCCATCCTCTCAATGAGATAGAGGGTGCAGCTATCGCCCCGCCCGCTAATGCTCCCCCCCAGTTCATCGACACTGGCCACACAAACATCACCGCCACCAGCTGTACAGAATTCCAGTCAGAATCCAGCGCCTGGAGGAAGGGTGTGTGCCCGTGGAGGAAGTTACAATGGGGCCCCTGGGCACGGGAACCAGCGCAACAACAACAGCAGCGGCAACATGAGAGAATGGATAGACGAGATTAATAAACAAATCTCGGCACTTACAAATTTAGTTACGACACTTAGCACCAACCTCGCCACCATGCAGTTTAGGACAACAAACACCACCAGCACCGTGCCACCACCGAACACCTGTTTCGGATGTGGTCAGCCAGGACATTGGAGGGAGCGGTGTCCTAACCGACCGACCTCTACTATGCCTGCCCCTGACCACAGCACACTGCAACCAGAGAAGCAGTCAAACTCCTAAGGGCATCGAATTACACTGAGCCACTTCGGTGCCCGTATTCGCCTCCCAGCTCAACTGCGGCACTCATGCAACAACGTTCAGTGGCCAACCATCATCCACTAAAATCAGCTTTCACACCGACACCCAAATGCACGGCTTCACACATGTCAGTACCCACGTTGCCTCCCCCATCTGCAGCAATGACATCCCCCTCTTTCTCCGCATACAACACGCCTTCTTTCCTATGTAAAACGGCAGTGGTAGGTTGTAGCACCTCCGCTGAAACAACGCTTTTGCAAGCACCACGTCCTGCCACCAAGACACTCGGTGTCCTTTGGTAGTATGCAGAACACCAGCATCATCTCCCGCACCCACAGAGAGCAGCGACTCGGGAGAAACGATTCACTCCGCCTCATGGATTCGCAAGTGCCGACATAGACGGGGAAACACACGTTCCTGGCGGCATCACTGTTTCTTCTGTGCTTCACCAAAACATCTCATGAAGCATTGCAGGAAATGGCTTGCACAAGTGGAGCTTATCCATCATCCCGTATGCGCCGCCGTCTACACCAATACAGCCTACACAGAAACGGCGACAACTCCATCACCATTTCTACCCCCAGCTATGCCCTCACCGCAGCCTATACACCAGCGGTGACAGCGAACTGGCACTTTCCTTACTCAGCCATTCACAACATTACATGAAGCCATAATGAAACAGTCAGAGTGATGCCGCTCCGACGCCATTGTCACAGACAGCATCATTGGAAACTCTTCCACAGATACACCGCAAAGTAATATACAAATGTGCCTGTCTGTTTAGTGGCATTTGCACCAGTGCCACCATCGACACCGGTGCTTCTATCACAGTATTTAACAAGCACTTATATGAGCGCATCCCACCTCATAAGAAGCCTCCCCCTAAGGCCACAAACATTTACCTACAGACGGCTACGGGAGCTGATGTGCCCGTAGCCGGTGTAGTTAATTTAGTTACCCAAATAGAGGAGATGCAATTCATACAGCGAGTCGTCATCGCCTCTATTCATAACGATGCCCTACTTGGCTCTGATTTCCTCAGTGCCAGCGAAGCCATCATACACCGCAAACAACAGGAACGCAACATACACGGCTGACGAATACCTCTCGGACCGGCATCATCATTATATGGTACGTGTGCGGTGACCTAGAGGGATAGGCTCCTCGAAGGTTGCCACCAACAGGCGGCAGTGGACCTGTGGGGGCCCGGAGACACATAAAACAACAAAGTATCATATATAGTGCAGAGAAGATACTGAAGGCCTCGGTGTCTAATGAAGGATGAATTAACATCCTACTGTGGTACCGTCTAGTCGGCATATTGTTCAGGCTGCTGAGATTTTTGGTTCATCCGGTCTCTGTAAGTGGACATACGCGGTACGTGGATGACAATCCACACCCAGGGCACTCAAGTCTCTCCCAAAAAATTATGTGGCAGTAATTTGTCGGACAAGCCCTGCAGGCAAGGCTGGGGAAAATGGTCAAAGTTCGTATTCTGTTGGCAGATAGGTACGGATCAGACCGTCGGTTGCCCCTGAGCGTGAGCTCAGATGGTGATCACTGTCGACTGGGTCACCGGCCGGTCATCTTGATCATGTCAGTTCATCTGTGTGATCAAGATGGCTCAATGTACAGTCAGGCCATGGCAAGCGTTCATATCATTGGTCATGAAAAGTGATTCTTTGGTAAGCAGGAGGGTATGTGCGTGAGACGGTGTAACCTGTCACTTGCCGGATGGGTGGAGCAGTCTGGCGCCCAGGTACCCGCGTGGGGGTTGATGATCTGTCTAAGTATGATCTGCGCAGGGCCTCTTATCTAAAATGATGTCAAAGTATGATCTACGCGAGGGCCTTAGCTGCGGGGCATCTAGCGGACATCACCTCCATGGTATGGTGTCTATGCGGGGCTACGGCCCCTTGCCAAGATGAGCCTATTGGCGCCCAGTACTCGGCTCGGAAGTCGTCAGTGTGCATCTTGACTCTGTCCCGGATTATGGTCCCATAACTTGAACAGGTCTTTATCTCAGGCATATACGGAAAGATACCTAGCCTAGGCTGCATCCTGTGTGGGGAACTGGGCGTCCGTCTGGCATGGCGGGGACAGTGAACCACACCGGGAAGGCCAAAGGGTACAAGTGAATATCATCAAGTACTGCCACAGTTGAGCCGGGACAGGAACAAATCTTATGGGCCACCACACCACAGTTAGGAAGCAACACACACATCGCCATACTGGAACCCGATCCTGATTATATGATCGCCTCACAATGCGCAAGTCCCCGCATAATAGTAGACACTACTAATAAGGAAATATATACCTTTTAGAGTGTTCAATGGTACTGCAGATCTCATCACTATGGAACCCGGAGTACGCTGCAGCCATTTAGTGGACATAATCTCATTGGAATTACCTGCACTTGCTGACACACCACCGCAGATGACTGATGATTTACTCGAACATTTACATGATTTGTATCTACGTGTCACAGAAACGAGAAATTCGGAAACTACTACATAAATATCGCGATAGTTTTTCCTCCGGAGACATGGATCTCGGAGAAACTCATCTCGTACGACACACCATCGATACAGGCAATAATCGCCCTGTACGACAACCGGTACGACGTCTTACCGTTCATAAGGATGCGGAAGCACACCAACAAGTAAACGATATGTTGCGGACCGGTATTATAGAACCCTCACCATGGGCTAGCCTTATAGTGCTAGCAAGGCAAAAAGGACGGAACCTTGCGGTTTTGTATTGACTACCGCCACCTTAATGATCTTAGTGTTAAGGACGCTTATTCATTACCACTGATAGATCAGGCCTTGGATTCCTTGTCCGGAGCAAGTGGTTTTGTACCCTTGACTTGGCTAGCGGTTACTGGCAAGTAGCCATGGATGAAGCTGACATGGAAAAGACCACATTCATTTGTAGGGATGGGCTTTTCCAATTCCGCAAAATGCCCTACGGGTTGTGCAATGCTCCTAGAACTTTTGAATGACTCATTGAGCAGGTATTAACCACCCTGCAATGGGAAATCTGTCTCTGTTATATCGATGACGTGATAGTCTTCGGACCCACATTTGAGCAAACCTTAATAAATTTGGAAACCGTGTTATCAAGATTCTGCACGGTCAATTTAAAACTCAAACCAAAGAAATGTCATCTCTTTAGACAGAGCGTTGAGTTCCTGGGACACGTCATATCCGGTGATGGAGTGGCTACTCAGCCATCAAAAGCTAAGGCAGTAGCAGAGTGGCCTCGGCCCTCTTCAGTTACGGAGACACAGATTTTTCTTGGCCTATGCCACATCCGACATTTCAGCGAGATTGCTTCACTCCTCTACAAGATCACCGAGAAAGATCAACCATTTGAGTGGACGAGTGAGTGTAAAGACTCCTTCAGGGCGCTGAAGGAACGCTTGATGACCGCCCCAATTTTTGCTCACCCTGATGCAAACCTCGATTTCATCTTAGACACTGACGCATCAGCTTTCGCTATCGGCATGGTTCTATCTCAGGTCACTGAAGACGGAACAGAGCAGGTATTGGGTTATGGTTCACATACTCTGAATAAAATGGAGAGAAGATACGCAACCACCAAGCGAGAATTATTGGCGGCGGTCCATTTCGTCAAGTATTATAAACACTTTCTGTACTGGCGCCCTTTTACACTGCGTACCGACCATGCCTCACTATGGTGGCTCAGGAACTTAAAAAATGTAGAGGGCCAGGTAGCGAGATGGCAGGAATCCCTGCAGGCCTATAACTTTAACGTTGTTCACCGTCCCGGCAAGTTGGATGGGAATGCCGACGCCCTCAGCAGAATCGGCGCGGAAGTTGAACACGAAGAGGCCACCACCATGAGACAGTCAACACAGCCATCTCCAGAGTTCCCCGAATTGAGGTGCGCAGAGTGGAATCCGGAGAAAATCTCCCACCACCAAACAACAGACGTGCAGACACGAAATATATACGCGTGGATTCAGGAGGGGGTAAGTCCTCCTAAGAAATCTGTAAGACCTCTATCCACCATGGAAAAATATTATTACCAATGGTTCGAAGAATGTCAATTAATAAATAACGTTCTATATATTAATGACCGTTTGGTAGTCCGGAAAGTTATCGTGAAATTATATTGAAACAACTACATGATAACGCCGGGCATCTGGCCGTGGAAAGGACTGTTGCCCGTATCAAATTGAGATTCCACTGGATCGGGATTCGCGATAGTGTCAAGGCATGGGTTGCCAAATGTATCCCATGCCAAAGACGCGCTGTTGGCCAACACCATATCGCACCATCTCAAATTAAGATTGTTGGTGCACTGTGGGAGCGAGTGGCTATCGACGTTCTCGGACCCTTGAATACGACGGATGATGGAAATAAATACATCCTCGTATTACAAGATTATTTTACGAAGTGGGCAGAAGCATTTGCTCTGCCGGACCAAGAGGCATCCACCGTAGTGGAGGCATTGGCCGGCAATGTGTTCTGCCGCTTTGATATGCCTTATGAGTTGCACTCCGATCAAGGGAGTAATTTTGAGAGCCAGCTCATATCAGAGCTCTGCAAATTGTTCCATATCGTCAAAACAAGGACAACTCCATACCACCCCCGGAGTGATGGGATGGTAGAGAGATTCAACAGAACTCTCGCGGAGATGCTTACTAAGGAAACACGCCTTGATTGTAGAGATTGGGACCTACGGCTCCCGTATGTACTCATGGCTTACCGCAATTCAGTACATTCCAGCACGGGCTACACCTCTGCTTGGTTAATGTTAGGCCGTGAATTAGCCTTACCCCGGGATCTGGCCATGCCTCGAATACCAGGAGAGAAAAACTCACCATTTCTCTATGTCAAACTCTTGCGGCAGAGGATAGAACAAGCCCATGAGTTAATGAGAAAAACCTTATCCACTGCTAGGGTTGGGCGATTTTTCGATATTATCATCAATATCGCGATATACCGAGTACCGATAGCGAAATCGTCATAAATTCGAAAAATCGTAAATATCGTCAATACCGACAGGACGATATTGCACTTTTAACTGTGAGTATAATATAAATAATTAAGTTAGAAATGTCATACTCTTACCTCTATTCGGTCCAGTAATAGTCTTTAAGTAATAATCCAGTCTTTGTCTAAGGTAATAAAAACTTAATAAACTCCTCAATAATCTGTGCTCATTTAATTCATGGTTTGTTTGCGCTAATAAAATGATTTAAAGTACAAAATAATCCTTTGTTGTTCACTTTTCATAATTACACAAATAGACGACGCCATGATTTTTCTTGCCTCATTCTGAGTATTAGTCAGTGGGGAATACCATTTGCACTACCCACATTCCATTCTGATGACGTCATTACTACAGGTCAAGCTATTTATCCATTGGTCATTGATCTGCATGGTTAAACATTCTTCTGACCATGAACGATTTAAACTTTAAAACTTTTGAGGTCGCTAGGAAACCACACACACTTAATCCCTTATCAATACCACAGCCTGGAACGGTGGGTGAGGGGGAAGTTAATCTCTTGCTTTACCGTTATACGTTTTTATGTAACTTTATACAATATATTTAGCATTTTTAAACGAATCGGATCAAAATTCATTCCACATATAACATTACGGATTTATTCTAAGTGAGAAACGTCCTTAAAATAAAGAATTTAGGCCTAATTATTTCCAGTTTTCTATCTGTTGTGGCAGTCTTGGCTGCAGAGTTAACTGGGTTAATTTCACACATCCCGGCTACGCCTCGAGATCAATGGATAAACCCGCTAAGTAGTGAGCGAATTTGAATAGGTCTACAATGGGGCAAATTAGTATTTAATATCACAGACCAAATAAAATCTGATATAATTGTTTCCAGTCTTCACACTGGTTCTCGGTCAAAATCATGCAGTGTTATTTTATTAATTAGCGGCGGGCGTGATAACAGCTGTCGGAATTCTGCAGTGTGAATTCTGATTGGCTCAAGTATGATACGGCGGCCAATCAGATTTCGCTCTGCGGAATTCCTTTCTGCACGATGAAGTTAATGCGTATTCCTGCTCAATCTTTTGACAGTTGTCGTGAGGTAAAGATAACACAAAATACAACACAAGAACAGAAGAAAATCCTTTATTTTTCTTATTTGTGATGAATACGGTTAGTTGCATTACATTCGTTGTTTTAAACTGTATTTTGAAGAGTGTCAAAGTGTGGAATTTCGTGTATTAAATATGCGGAAATGGCAATCATGGCGTCTCAATTTACATTTAATGAAAATAACTTGCAGACGCCACCAATTAGAAATACATGTTATTCTATGTTTACACCCTAACTCCACACCCACCCAAGTGACGATATATCGTGATACCGCGGTATTTTAATGAGATACCGATATCGTCATGCCTTGAGCAATATCGCCCAACCCTATCCACTGCACACCGGCGGCAAAATACATGGCACAACCGGAGGGTGCATGGATATCCGTATGAAGCAGGAAGAATGGTTTGGGTACACGATTCACGATGGTCTGCAAAAGTGCCAAGTAAACTGAGTTACCAGTGGAAAGGCCCCTATGTGGTAGTAGGTAAGACGTCGGACGTGACCTTCCATATCCATGCTTCGGATGGCCTGACCTCAGTCATCCACTTCGATCGACTTAAACCTTGTGTCAGTGACAACCCGGCACCAGAGCTCGGACTGGGCGTTTTTCGTGACACCGGTACCCAGACAGATATTTCTACGGAAATTAGTATTCCCACGGGTAACACAGAACACCGCGGTGCCAGTTCAGCCCCAGTTCTACCAAGCCAGGACGTGGGTGAACAAGCAGCTAACGCTGACGACGATGACGAGATACGTACTCGTCCTCTCCCTCCTCAGCGGGTGTCTACTCGATCTGGGAAGTCGTATCTGAAGAATTTCGTGTTTGTTTTGTCCAAGGGGCCAGATGGAAAAGTTGTTCTTCCGATCTCTTCCCATTCCCACCCACTTCATGCTATGCCCACCATCATAGAGTTACCACAAGCGGAAGCTGAGGCTGACCCAAGCCATGCTTCCTGTGGGGTGGAACATATGGTGAATAGCATGGAAGTGAAGAGGCTGGATGAAGCCTTAACGTGTCTAGAACCACAGAACCATACAACGAGGTATACCCGACCACGCGTCCCAAGCGCCAGACCAATCCCCATCCAAGCGGCACCCATATCTGTCGCCGCACCCCCACCCCAGATCCAACTGGCATCCCTTATCTATACACCAAGTTTGGACCTCATCGGCCCAGTCCGTTTCACACTCCACTCGTCGTCTGTTGACCGTGAATCTTCATATATGAGAGAGACTGCTGCAACAGAGGAGGTGGCAGCCCGCACCGCATTGACCATCACAGCATTTAGCAGCACCTACCGGTATTAATTAATTCCCGATAGAGACATAAAAATTCCCGCAACAAATTACGGGAGAAATAATATCTCCCACAGACCACACATCTTGCAAATAACAACAGACTTGGCGTTCACCAGCGTGGAAAACTGGAATGCGCCCACTTCGCTTATAACATTAGCATCATACAGCAGCCCGGACATCCCGGCAACAGCATTATCATCAACAGACAACAGCGACAAATCTCCCGCACACACCCTCTTATCCAGTTATTGGAGAACCGTTCATGTGGATATAAGGAATGCACTACAGCCATCTACAGTACGCGTCACAGGAGGAACGTTTGCCCAACGGTCCTCCCCCTTCCCTTTTCCCGACGTCGTACGAAAACAGCTAAACTACATACTTCATCTACACGTAATAACAGTCGATATTATTAAGAGAGCAATATGCCCGCATTGTCGTCAGTCACAAGTAGGATTTTCTACCGAAAAGTTGAATTCAACAATGGATTGATCGGTTACGACAGCATCCGATAGGTCATCTAATGTAACTCTGTCCCACCCATGGGTTCGGCCATTACAGAGTGAAATACCCTCAGGGTTCGATAAAGTTGACATTCATGCTGCCTCTCCCTCCCCACTCCCGCACCTGGCGGCCATAAACACGTCACCTTCACCACAGCGCAAGTATCATCCACAGATAAACAGTCACATGTATCAGATTCAAATCACCAACATGTCAGAAACACGGACACTCAGGATGACTGTATTCACAATCTCCGAACGACGGCATTGTAAATTGTAAAAACTGTGGCACCCACTTTTCGAGTTGTACTGTAATTTAACCATTAATAAATGGTACCAATGTGTCTGGTCTAAGCCGGGATGGAGCTAGTTTTACCCATTGAGGAGAATGCTTGGCCAGCCCTCCCGCTCGGAAAACACAGCTTGTCGGGATCAGTAACATTGATCTACCGCCTGAATAGATCTGTTTAAACCACACATCAAATTACTTATAACTTTACTGTTAAATTTTTGATTAATGCAATAGACTACACCTCAGCAACAGCATTTTGGCCGTCGCCATAAACAGCATATATGTTTCCGATCCATGCTTTTTAGAGCCACGTGACATTTACTGCTATTTCCAGTAAAATTGGATCAAATGCTTTAAACACAAGAGCCACCCAAAGATGCGACTACCACAGCGTGATGGAGGAGTGATGAGGGCGAGTCCGGGTAATTGCCGCTGACGTCACCTGGCTCCCACACACCCCATCGAGCGCTCCAGCCTAAAATTTAAATATGTAAGTTTATGAGCATCCAATCTGGAGAACCGCCTCACGCTAATTAAAAGGTGAGGCACCGCAAAGAAAAAGTAGTACCACATTTTTATGTTTATCAAAGGCTGTTAAATGCACGAAATTAAAACAAGTTTAACGAGCCATTCTTCCTATAATTAAAAGTACTCCCTTTATACGGGAAGAATTAATCCCTGGACGTCTAGATCGAAAAAAGAGGAAAAATTTCGCATAAGAATGACCGAATCACCTGCTAAAACTTTTAGGTGTGGTCATCCGCCGCCTGTGACGTCACCAAACAGTATAAAAGGGGGAAGCACGCTCTGAAACTTTGTCTTCCCATCAAAACTCGACACCAGGGAAGAACAGATAGCATTAGGCTTCTTTCGTGTTGCAAACCAAATTCTGCTGTTTTATTATTATTTCATTATTATACTGTAGATAATATACATGTAGATATTGCGGTGAAGAAAATCACAAACACTCCCAGTACCGACACGGTCGTCCCGTCGACTGCTGGAAATGCCATGGATCCGGCCACAAGTCTTCCCGATGCCCTGTATACTAGGATGCCGGCCAGGAAGCAGTGCCTACTCCCAATACCTGTAACGAGCAGCCTGCTGACATTCCTAAATCAGAGTGCCAAACCAAACAATCAAACACTTACAGTACTATAAATAGTCATAATGCTACTATCAATAAGTTCAGTTGTAGGGTGAATGCTCTACTGCTTTATAATCGATATCAAGTATTGAGTGACGATGATGATGGTAATAATAATAATAATAATAATAATAATAATAATAATAATAATTGATGAAAATATTAAAAATAAGAAAAATAATAATAATGATAATAATAATAATGATAATAATAATAATAATAATAATAATAATAATAATAATAATAATAATGATGATGATGAAAATAATAATAATAATAATAATAATAATAATAATGATAATAATAATAATAATTCGCTTGACGACAATTGTTCTGACAAGGCAGAGGGTCCAGATAATGCTAATCTAGATTATCTTAATATATTCTGGTACATAGATCAAGCAAACTTTATTAATTACATGAACATTATGAAATACTGTACTGTAAAGACAAAAAGCACTAAGTGCGCTATGATAGGTCCTAGAAATCACTCAATGGGTATGTAATAAAGACTTTGTTAAAGAGGTAAGGCATTATGATAACCCAACATTTAATATTAATTGTAAAGGCCTACGAATAGGTCACTTAAACGTCCAGCACTTATTGCCTAAAATTAATGAACTTAAAATAACAATGGAAAGAAATATAAAGGAAATCGAAATATTAGGAACAACAGAAACATTTTTGGACGATGATGTCACAAATAATTTGATTAATATTCAAGGGTACAATATTGAGAAAAAAACCAGATTAAATAAGGAAGGCGGTGGAATAGTATTATATATAGATGAAAATCAATCATACAGTAGGAGGCTTGATTTAGAAACTCCAAATATGGAAGCTTTATGGATAGAAATAAAGCCGTATAAATTAAAATCATTTTTACTCTGCTGTACTTATAGACCACCAAAATCACTAACTGGTTGGATAGATGAGTTTGAATCATCTCTTGAATTTGCATATTCACATAATACTGATATCATCCTTATAGGCGACTTTAATATTGATTTTCTTAAACCAGTTATGCCTAAATGGAAAGCTGTAATCGATTTATTTAACCTTGAACAACTAATAAGCACACCCACCAGAATCACTGAAACAACAGCTACATTAATAGACCATATTTATGTCACAGACAAAAACAAGTATGCTTCGGTAAGTGTAGGAGCTTTGGCAATAAGTGATCACTATCCCGTGTTTGCCGAGAGAAAAAGCACTAATCTAAAACCAAATAGTCATCACACAATAAAATACAGATGTAAAAAGATCTTCAATAATGACCAATTTCTCCAGGATCTGTCAAATTACAATTGGGACTCAATCGATTTGATACATGATGCAAATGACGCCCTAGGAACATTTCAGAAAACCTTTACCTCAATACTAGATAAACACGCGCCCATTATTGAGCGTAGAGTAAAACACATTTCTCAGCCCGGGTGGATAAACGATGATATTTTAAAAGCTATTAAAGATAGGGATTATAACAAAAAGCAAAATAACATGGTTAAATATAAAGAATTAAAACAAAAAGTAATGACGCTAATAGAAACATCAAAAAGAAATTATTTTGGAGTGCAATTGAAGGAAAACTCAAAGAATCCATCAAATATATGGAAAATTATGAAGAACATAAACCCTAAGACAAACAGATTACCTTTGGTTTTATATGACAACGATGGAAATGAAATTAGGGATACGGCTAAGCATTGTGAAATGTTTAATCAATATTTTACAACAGTTGCTTCTAATCTTGCGAATTCAATACAGATAACAAACCATGAAATATCAAATAATCTTAGAACATATGTTGCGAATAAAGTGCCCAATGACATCAAATTTAAAATACCTAATGTAGCAGTAAATTATGTATATGAAGAATTGGCTAGCTTAAAAACTAACAAGTCCGCGGGTCACGATGGCTTGAACGCGCATTTCCTTAAAGCTGCAGCACCAATTATTGCTCCAGCAGTGACAGCTATTATAAACAAGAGCATAGATAGTGGCGTGTTTCCAACATCATGGAAGCATGCCAAAGTAAAACCATTACATAAAACAGATAATAAATCAGATATCACTAATTATAGACCTATATCTATTCTACCCATTCTCTCAAAGATTATTGAACGTCATGTACATAATCATTTATATAAATTTCTGATGAAATATAATTTACTTGTCGAATCTCAGTCAGGTTTCAGACGTAAACACTCATGCGAAACAGCACTGTTAAAGCTAATAGAGCAGTGGCGTTTTGCAGTTGATAAAGGCGACTATGTTGCCGCTATAATGATTGACTTTAGAAAGGCATTTGATTTGGTTAATCATACAATTTTGGAACACAAATTGGCGATTTATAAATTTGATGATCAGTCTCAAAGGTGGTTCTCCTCTTATCTAGAAAATCGGCAGCAATATGTATCTATTTCTGATAGTGTGTCAACTGCTATGCCTATTACTGTTGGCGTCCCACAGGGTTCTGTCTTGGGACCCCTCTTGTTCATCCTATATGTTAATGATCTACATATGGGTATTAGCAGCAATGTCGATATGTACGCTGATGATACAACCATGCATTGCAACTCCGATAATATTTCATTGCTAAAGGAAAAACTTACTACTGATATGGCATTAGTGCAAACTTGGTGCGACAAAAACAAAATGGTACTAAATACTGAGAAAACTAAGTTATTACTGATAAGCAACACCCACAAACGAAACAGAATCAACGAGTCAGATCTCAAAATATCTATTGGAAATGTAGAATTAGACATTGTAAATAATGCAAAACTATTAGGTGTATATATTAACGACAACCTATCATGGCAAGACCACATTAGCAAGATCTATAGCAAAATCGCTTCACTTATTTTTATGCTAAGAAAAAATAAACAATATATGAATCTTGAAGAAAGAAACATATTTTATAAGGCATATATTCTTTCCCATATAGACTATTGTTGTTTAGTTTACTATACAGAAACTCCGACATTATTGGATAAACTTGAAAATTTGCAAAAACGAGCTGCTAGGATTATACTAGATGTCCCATATAGAACCCCGTCTAAACAATTATACGCAACTTTAAAATGGACACCATTAACACAGAGAATGGCGATAAAAACTAATCTGATGACCTACAAAGCACTAAACGACCTTACACCCAGATACATTAAAGACATGTTTACTTTAGTCGAAAATGCACACCCGCTTAACTTGAGGTCAAAATTAAATGGTCACTTAAAACCTCCAAAAATAAACACAAATTATGCAAGACACAGTTTTAAATATACAGCCACAAAACTGTGGAATTTGCTACCTTCAACTGTTACGCGTTCGTCAACCCTATCCTCATTTAAATCTAATCTTCATGATCATATAAACACGAAACAATAATAATAGCGATAGCCCAAAACGGACTCTGTAATGGTCTTGAAGAATGGCAATTTGCAGACTGAGAGAAGAGTGGGTTTTTTTTTGAGAATTCACCACTGGTATTACTGGCTCGGTAAACGGATCAGTTATGCCGGTGACAAATCCTCAGAAATTGTCTTCTCGTTGTCTATAAATAGATATTCTTATGAGGAAATTTAGATTTTCTTAAAGAAATATAGGCGGTAAATGGTTAAATGTAATGAGCTGTTGGGTAAATCGACGATAATTTGACTGACTGATGCTGCCGCCTTGAGTGGCAAATCAGTCAGTCAAAGTGGAGCTAATTTATCCAGTGATTAAATTAACTACAATAAATGGTCAAATGCATTAAGGATAATTTGACTGAAAGTTGGTAAAGCATCGAGTAGCAACGGCTTTAAGTCAAATTAGAATTAAAATATTTGATTGTTTTAAATACCATATAAACGATTTTGTATAAACTTGGAAATAGGTCTACCTCTATGTCTTGTATATACATGTATATAATTGTACATAATCAGCTGAGTATGTGTGTGATTTGTGTGTGTGCGTGCGTGCGTGCGTGCGTGCGTGCGTGCGTGCGTGCGTGCGTGCGTGCGTGTACACGTGTGCGTATAATGTGCGAGTGCGTGTAAGCGTGTGTATGCGCGTGCGTATGTACGGGGGTGTGTACGTGCATGCCTGCATATGCCAGTGCGCGCGTGAGTATGCATGCGTGTGTGCAAGGGCGTGACTGCGTGTATTTGTATGCGTGATCGCCTATTTGTCCGTTTGCTTACATCTGCTTGTGTGTGCCCTGTATGACTGAGCGTGTGTGAGTGTGTGTTTGGAAAGAGTGTATGTATATGTATATTTATTAGCCTGTATATACTTATTATTATTATTGTTGTTGCTGTTCCCTGAGGGCCTCAGGAAGATCACATGTTGATGATTTACCCTCAATAAAGAACGATATTATTATTATTATTATTATTGGCGTGGAAAGTTAAATACAATGAAGAGATAGGGCATTAGGTTTTTAATAAGGTTCCCGCAGTCAACTACCATGCGGGAATGAGATGTCACTCCTTGAAGATTTAGCATTATCGGATTCGTCTGAAGAAGAATCAGTACCAGTTCCAAAAACGGTTCCCGTGCAGCTCATTATTAGCTAGCGGAGAGCCCTGTACCAGAAATTTTACTAGAAGATCCGACCACACACTTCATGTTAATAAGGATCATCTCTTCCAGTCAACCTTCTGTGTGATGTGCCAGTATCTCTACACCGCTACTCGCTATGGGGTGACCCACTCACTCCAATATGATCACCGTGTCTTAGAAGTGACATTAGTTCCAGGGCAAGAGAACGAGGATCATGCCGTTTTAGCCACCCGTTTCGAATTTCATTTCCCGGTCAAAGTTCTCCCGACCGAGAAAATGGCCTGCACAAAGAACACTACTCGTAGATATCCTGTTAGTCATCGTCTTCCCCCAGCTACCGTAAGCAATGTACCGGCAGTCAGATGTGAAATCATGCCCGCAGCCGCGTCAGGAAGTGTTACGCCGGTACCAGTTACTTCATCTACACCGGTCCTGAAGCGGAGTAAGAAGCAAAAGTCTCCCGCCAAACCCAGTCCGCCAGCAACTGCATCAGTTATTAGCCATCCGGCTACGGTCACTACACCTGCAACCGTAGTGTTGCAGACAGTGTTAGCCAGTCAGCCGATTTCGGTAGTGATTACGACACCTGTGGAAATAGATATTCCAAGTTACGCTCAGTCACCATCTCCGCCAGAACTGACCATAGACGAGGGACCAGGACCGTCGCAGCCTGCGGCGATTAGTATAACTCCGACCCATGTTATTCAGCATCCGCGTCCTCGCCTTTCTGACCCAGCAATCAGAAAGGGAACTACGCCGGAACGTCCATACGCGGGAAAGAGATGAATCGCCCACACACAGAACATTCAGCCCATGCCTAACATCACCGCAAGTCGTCTGTTAAAATATGCTAAGTTTCGGAAGATGCCGTCTGCTGCCGTTTCCACTCCCGCATCACGGCCTCAGCCTACGGTACAGCTCACCGCCATCACCACGACAGCTACAGCAGCCACCCCGACTACAGCATCAAAAACATTAGCAACCACTAGTACCGCCGCTGCTTTACGGACGGATATATTAAAACTGGCAGTAACTGTGAGAGACATTATGAACGTGCATATTTCTGGCACCATCACTTCAGACATTTCCGACAGTGCCAGTAATAGTGAACGCACCTCAGCAATGATAGTGCATCAACCGCAACCAACCACTGTCAGTTGCGGGACCCAGACTCAATGGGGAAATTTCGCAGCAGAGGTGTGATCATTTGTGATACAGCAGAAACATCAATGGTGCGATTCGTGGAAAGGTATTAATTATTACTTTATTTTTTAAATACTTTTCTTCTTATTATATATGTTAGATCAATTGAATCCCATCCCTAGGATAACTATGGTTATCCGACACAGCCGCGCACTTCAGTGCCGGGCTGTGTCCCACACGAAATGAGCACTGCGGACTCCGATGTTGTAAGAACAGATGTTGTAAGAACATCGTGTGCGACGTAAAGAATACAACATCCCACAGTGCAATAATGTCATAATCCCGCCATGCAGTCTTAGCTACGCTGGGGCTGCCTGATAAACTAACTTTTAAGTTATTATTATTGTATATTCTATTTTTCTTATTATTTTTCTTCCTGTCTTAGATGTCAGGACGGATATGGGACTGGCGAGAGCTGCCAGTTGTGGACCCACAATAACGGGCCGCAAATATATAGATTTAATAAATAATAAGAGATATTTACCCGGGGTGCGCAAGTAATTCACAGTGATTCAAAAATAACCCATGAGTATGTTACATGGTTCATATGTGTATACCTTGTCTTTTTTTATCATTATTATATTATATATTTAAACTTAAATAGAGGTACGTTGGAGCATTGGTGTTCTCTGCAGAGATAATGATTATTCGCACTCAAACAGAACACCCATGCGAGCTATTGTTTAGAATCATTTACTAAATAAAGTTACAGCACGCACCTTAATATTAATAAAACAAAACAAAAATAAGAAAGGCCTGGAAAAATAATTCCAGGTCAAAATTGAAAACTAAAAGTATGCCTCCCCCTCTCCTCTTGGCATTTCTATGTGCTCTATCTCTTGAATACGCGTCTATTGCGTCACTACACCTCTCTGGCCACGCGGGAAGTCTATAATTCCTGCCTAGCGTATGTCCGTGCGTCGATCCGCCATGCACGATCGTTTGCCACGGATATGAAACTAGGAGGGGTTGGTGTAGTTCAGATCGACCGGTCGGGTACCGGCCGTACCAGCTAAGCTGGGTACACGCCGCCGGTCCTGGATTCGTTCCCTGAACATGGCCCCCTGGGTAAAGCCATAAGTGTATAAGAGCCTATGAGAGAGATCTCATTGTGAAAACGACTAAGTTCGTTAAAACGCATGGTGTGCATGCGTGTGCCTAGATGCTGTTTTTGATAGAGCACGAAGTTTACGACTAAGATAGGATGGCGCTTTCAGTGTACCGAGATGGTACCCTGTAATCCTTATTGATTGTCTGTTCCCGTTAAATCTGGCATTAATCAAGACCAGAATTCAACGGGCTTTTTAAATCTTATCCACGGAAAACCCTTCTTGATTATCTTCAAAATATTGCCGTGACGTCATAACCACGTGGACACAGAACTTCTAGAATGTTCTAGAACATTCGGCTGCGTTATTATTAGCTACGCGCTGATTGGCTGTTGCTCGAACGATGATTGGTTGGAGCCTGCGCCTGTGTCATCACAGGGCGTATAAAAGGAGACACGATCCAGAGATCGAGAGATCAGTCTTCTCGGATGGGACTTTAAACTGAGGTCCCGTCACACAGTGCCCATCACTGTGTGAACGTGAGCTAGGGTTAGGTAGGCAAGAAATTTCGGCATAGTCAAAGTAAACCGGATGCTGAATGGATCCCTCCTCGGATGGAACCACGCAACATACGGATTACAAAACCAAAACCAAATTGCTAGAATTAGAATCTTTCGGAATTTTCGAGGGGACTATGGAGGGATGTAACCCGGATGACTGACCGAGTTCGTCCTCGGACGGACACAGTCACCATACGGGCTACCTAACCAATCAAAATCAAACAAGTGCGCGCTGGTGCCTGCTCGGATGATGGCCAGAAGACCAAATGGGTCCCAGGACCCAAAAGACCCCACACCCCAACCTCCCCACTCCCCCCAAAGGGGCCGGGAGGTCTCTGACCTAAAGCCCCCCCTTGGGTGCATCAGGTCATAAGACCGTACGCACCTCCCCCGACCCAACACCTACCCCATCCCTTACCCACCCCTGTTAGGTCCAGGTTAGGCCATCCCCATTACACACGCCCAAGCATGAGGAGCAACAAAAAAAGCCATGGAAAAGAACAGCAACATGAGACAAAATCGAGAGACAACGATCAACACACACACACACACAGAGAGAGACACAAGCTAATGCACAAACCGACGTCACAAGAATTCACAAGAATTCAACAGAAACCATAAAGGCCAGGCGTGAGTCTAGACCCTAGCATTGGGAACTAGCATATAAACGCCTCAAATATTACAACACACACGAGATCGAGAGCATCCTCGGCCAGTTGGCCAAACAGGTTGGATGTGTACCAGCTACTATCAGCGTGACAAACAACATGCGTATTACTTCACTATGCGTCGGGTTTTTCTCCAGTCGCTGGCAGTTGCCCAACCCGCCGCACTAAAACAATTTTGTACCTCCCTACTTACGGGAGTAATTTGGAACTTTCTGATTATTGTTCACGAATATCAATATCTGCTTCGGAACACGAATTTGCGGTGATGCCTTTACAGCCTGCATATGTGAGTCTACAGACGTAGAGGCAGGATGTTCTTCGATGGATGACTCGCCGGATCTGCGGGCCATGCCTAAAAGTGGTATTTCAACTGTCACCGCACTAATACTGTGTAGGTTCTTCTGACTTTCGACCGCAGCAAGTAAACTCTGCCCGGCGCATCTTCAGAGCTGGCTGACGTACCCAGCACCGTGAAGCTTTGTTTTGTATCTTCATTCGCATCTGACAACCCCCGCTTGTGATCATGTTGTTTACAACTTCCATCTGTTCCCTCGGTGTATGGGAACTTTCTTCACCACAGTAGTACTACCGTATGTCTTACTGACTGCTCGTTAGACATCCTATTAGGCTTACAGTGCTGAGAGATGTATTCCCGCCATGAGTGTTCTTGCGTGAATCTTGTTTGCGGAAAACAGCTTGCAGGAACCAACCTGTGGGAACTTTCCAGCTTCCTGAGAACGCATTATCACACGTCAACTATGGAATGACGTATCAGTTTCAGTAACACGGTAGACTAACTTAAGAATGACTACCGAGTATTCAAGTAACTATACTCCATAGTTTAATTGTTTCTCTATATGTATTTCGTTAATTATATTGTATCCGTAAGAACGGTCCCGATGACTAAAAGGAACCATAACGGTCTTAGGACCGCTAGTATTAATTTCTTTATTTGTTTATAGTTATTCTCATTTTCGGCAATGTGTTGCTAACCGCACTATAGTAGGTTCATTAACCTGTACTAATATATATAACTTTGATCATTTGATACCGCATTGATTGTTCTGGTTAGATTATGTATATATATATGGCCAGTAGCCATCAGTTCATATGTTTTGCTTATTTATAGAAAATATAGGACTGCAGTGCACGTAGGAAACGCTATACAGCAACACTTATATATACAGCACTTTCTCCCACTACCAACCATTTTTCACTAAGGACGCTGTCCGTGCTACCATTCAGCTACCCGTTTAGGCTGGCGTGCTACCCACTAAACCTTTTCTATTCAGCTCGGTAGGATAGGTTCAAAATGATTAGAGACACTTTCTTCATTACCAATTCGGTAATATACTCCTCTCTTCCGGCAGTGCGATAATCTAGCCCCGCACTCCGGTAAGACTCATAACTCCAAGATTTTGTCTCTCTTCATGCTCCATTCAGCCTTGTGGCTTCTTAATTGTTTGGATGTCCCCATCCACACCATGGGCTGATCCGACTCTGGGAAACTGTTGGGGTTTCCGAGCTGTGATGGCCAGGGTGCGGTATCACATATATTCCCCTGTATCTTTGGATACTTAGTAGTTAGCACTTTAGCCAATGTAGGAAAGCACTGCAAAAACATATTAATTATTATTTTATTTACTGAACAAACCTCCCGCACCGCAGTGCAAACAGGGCAACTTGTTTACAAACCTAACGACAGGTTAAATGGTTAGTTCCATAGGACCCGGTGGCGGGCGAGATACGTATCCCAACCGTATTCCGTCAGAATGTCTGGGCATGATATTTAGATCTGCCACGCCCTTACGGGAAGGACATTTATGGTGGGTATTCGTCTCTCTCACCCCCACTATAACGATAGAACAATGGTCTAATAATGCTTTCGTGAAAAGTAATGTCTTGTAACGTTTTATCTGGTTACAGAGTGGGATGTCCGTATTCTTATCCAGTTCGGAGATCTTACTACGTAACATGTATGAGCGCTGTCTTCAGTATTGATGTCTTAGGGCATCTGTTCTCAGTGACAGCCTTGTCAAATAGCTAGGTAGATACCAGCCATTTGCTGCCAAAAATAGTTCTTGTTTTGAAAACAACTAAACGCTAATTAAGCAAAGCAGAAGCCCTGCATAAATAAAGCGGCAACTACTAATTCAGCATACTAAGAATCACATAAGACGGTGACAAGAGAATCCATCGGGAATCGCTAGTCCCATCTTCACGTAAAACAGCACGCAATCCTATAGTCATAATCTCACTAGGTATGGTCTTTTCTTTCTCAAGCATTTTTAGTTGAAATGTTAGAATGGCCCCAATTTTTGCCTACCACTCTTCTCCCGCTTTAAGCAGTGGCGACACCTTCCAAGACGGAGGCCCGCGTAAGTCACTTGCCTCTCGCAAGGATGCAGCGACGATGGTCCACACGAGGATAATACTCCTCACCCAAACTAGCACTAGGAGTAGTGCCCGTGTGAGGCATATGACTTTTCGTCCGAGATAACCTTCTTCCTTTCACCTTAGTGGTATAATAACTTATATTAAGTTAAGCAGTTAAGTCTCGTGTGTGGGAGCCTCCCTTGCGGGGATACCCCTGCGGACCTACGAGTCTGTGTGGTACCTCCAGGAGCCCCATGTTTAAAAGTTCATCTACCTGTCTCTATGTCTCGTATTTTCGTATGCTCTTATTGTAGTTTTATCTAGCATATTTATAATTGTTTTGGTAAAATCATTGTATAGACTTATATTTTTAGGTCACCAAATCAAATCTTGTAAGTCCATAAATCACGAAAGTGCTATGGACAGCTTATGATCATGTCGATAGTCACTTACAGGACTGGCAGTATGATCAGCGAACGAAAAGAAGAAAGAAGAAGAAGAAGACATATTTTTAGGTCACCAAAATCAAATCTTGTAAGTCCATAGATCACGAAATTGCTATGGACCGGCATACTGGTGACACAAATTCTTGGGATGAGACAGTTGTGTTTATTGTTCGCGACGATGGGCGCACAGCCCCACCGGAAGGATTGAGTTCCACCGGCCTTAGGAGCCGGTCTTTGTTACCCACAGGGCAGTCTCGTACAAGGTCCGTCACCCCGAGACCGGATGCTAACCAGCGTCATCATTCGTCGTGCACTTGCGGCACGGCGAGTCAACATGATACACTGGAATGGCCCGACACTACCCGGCGAGCTACACTATGTGGGTTCACCCGACATGTCTGAATCTAGTAGTAGTAGTAGTAGCAGTAGTAGTAGTAGTAGTAGCAGTAGTAGTAGTAGTAGTAGTAGTCGTGGTAGTAGTAGTAGCAGTAGCAGTAGTCGTCGTCGTCGTCGTCGTCGTCGTCGTCGTCGTAGTAGTAGTAGTAGTAGTAGTAGTAGTAGTAGTAGTAGTAGTGGTAGTAGTAGTAGTAGTAGTAGTAGTAGTAGTAGTAGTAGTAGTAGTAGTAGTAGTAGTAGTCGTCGTAGTAGGAGCAGTAGCAGTAGTAGTAGTAGTAGTAGTAGTAGTAGTAGTAGTAGTAGTGGTAGTAGTAGTAGTAGTAGTAGTAGTAGTAGTAGTGGTAGTAGTAGTAGTAGTAGTAGTAGTAGTAGTAGTAGTAGTAGTAGTAGTAGTAGTAGTAGTAGTAGTCGTCGTAGTAGGAGCAGTAGCAGTAGTAGTAGTAGTAGTAGTAGTAGTAGTAGTAGTAGTAGTAGTGGTAGTAGTAGTAGTAGTAGTAGTAGTAGTAGGTAGTAGTAGTAGTAGTAGTAGTAGTAGTAGTAGTAGTAGTAGTAGTAGTAGTAGTAGTAGTAGTAGTAGTAGTAGTAGTAGTAGTAGTAGTAGTAATGGCGGTGATTGCAGTTTGATTTGTCTCATGTTTGTATTAAATATTATAAATTAACAGATAATCTATATCAATCAGATGCAAAATTTGTATTGGTTTAATACCTGCCCAATATAGATTCTCTGGCAATTTTTTTAAAGGATTTCTGATTTAGGATTTTTTCGAGTCATTTGCGCAGGTCAAAGCATTATTTAGCAATATGGGCAGTGATCTCTACAGTAACCTTTAAGGCGCCATGGTTAGCCTTGGATCTAACTATTCAATCTGATTAATTTGTAATTTTACTATTAGAGTCTCTCTAACAACTTTCAGACAAATCATGCTGGTCCGACGAATACTCGATTTTGGTGTCCACGGTCAAGGTCATGATGACCTAATTAATTTTGTAATATTGCGTTTTTGGAGGATAACTCAAGTTCTATTGAACGGATCGTTACGAATCTGGTATGGCAGCTTGTCATTGGTGGTCCGAAGAACCCTGTCGATTTTTGCACCAAACAATAACCAAGCTATATCCGTAGACAAAATGTCATTCAAAAGAGCATCCATCACTGAATGAGGAAATGTAGTAACATTGTATTCATGGTGCAAATCTGAGTCTTTTTAATGTTTAAAAAGCTGCTTCAAATGTTAACATTTTAACTTGGTATTGTCAGCCGTATTGAATGTTGTTGGTCCATGTTGGATATTTGTCTTGCAAAGTTTTGGCTTACTGGTTGTAGAACCTACATACTCCTGAAACAAAACTGTTACTGTGTCATGACTACATACATTCCAGATAGAGTGGCCTCATCCTGATCGAAGTTGTCAACAATATCCATATTAAAGCTCCATATGGCATAGTGAGGTCGAAACTGTCTCCGTGCTGCTCGCTACAGTGAATGATGGCATATCATTATCCACCTGCTTTAGCGAAAAGCGGGTGGGGGGGGGGGTGGGTGGGTGATTATGTTTTCGTTTCCGTCCGTCCGTGTGTCTGTCACACACAGGTTTTCTTTCGATAACTTTACCTTTTGCTTGGAATATTGTGACAACACATCATGGGAACATTGGATATGGTACTAGGGAAATGCACATTATTTTGTGGATCAGTCAGCCCATCCCTCCGTCCATCCATACCTTTGTCTCTGAATTTGTGTCTGTCCGTCCATGCAAATTTTGAGCTTTCGTTCAATAACTTTATCTTTGCTTGGAGTATTGTGAGGAAACTTCATGGGAACGTTAGCTATGGTACTAGGTAAATGTACATTATTCTGTGGGTCAGTCAGCTCGTCCCTCTGTCCGTCCATCCCTTTGTCTCTGAATTTGTGTCCGTCCATCCGTGCAAATTTGGGGTTTTCGTTCAATAACTTTATCTTTGCTTGGAGTATTGTGACGAAACTTCATGGGAACATTGGCTATGGTACTAGGGAAATGTACATTATTTCGTGGATCAGTCAGCCCATCCCCACGTTCATCCATCCCTTTGTCTCTGAATTTGTGTCCATCCGTCCATGCAAATTTTGGACTTTTGTTCAATAACTTTATTTTTTCTTGGAGTATTGTGACGAAACTTCTTAGTTTATGATTATTAGCTCCCATGTGTCTGTGTATCCATCCATATGTATATCCAAATCAGTGGGATTATGTCATCCCACGAACATGTCTGCCGTTGCGGGGGGGGATTATTTGATTTATATCATCTAGTTATGATGACGCATGAGCTCGTCTATAGCGTATGGATGAGCTTTCTATGTACACAGTTTTGCTAGTGGTTTACCAGTATGGCCCATTGAAATCTATGTCAGCCCATCCATCCCTTCATCCGTATGTCTATTTATTCTCTACAGCTTTGTTTGGACCGTAGTTTCAAGACTTAAGTGTATGATCATGAAACTTGGTATGTGCATACATCTTAGAGAGAAGGTGTGCAGGTATTAAAACTACGGTAGTCTGGTCATGTGTCCAGTTACCCTCTATACGTTTGTTTCATGAAAATAAACAAAGTTATATATTAGATAATTTATTAACATCTGCGGCAGATTTAACTGTGCTATACAGGGTTGACTGATTTAAATCAACTTGATTTAAATCGCGATTTAAATCAAATAATATTTTTAAAATCAATTAAGTTTGAATACAATTTTTATCAGCTATTCCACATTAAATTTGATAAACGTGTTTGCTAATCATTTAGGTATGCCATTATAAACAGCATGGTTGCCTCTGGTCTTATCACCAAAGTTATAACAGTGCAATGATGACGTCTTTGACAGATGATCCAGTTAAATCATTTAAAATATAAAATAGTGTTATTTTATAACTATAAACTGTCCATGCTCATACAATAATTATTTACATACCTCTCGGCACAGGTTCGATCTGCCAAATGTAGTGACCAATAGTCGAGTATTTGTCAGTCGGGCACAACATTTTTGCATTAGGTAGTTGTAGGCGTGTTTGACCAACAGATAGTCATTAGTCAACTATAGTAAACTACTGTTTGCGCGTTGAATGACGCTGTATTCCGTTGTCGACATCTTTACTAAATCTGTCGTCAAGTAAACTTTTAATTTACAGCTCAAATGTTATAATTTCTGCCACTCCAGCAGCAATGCAGATATGAATGTGTAATTTCAATTGCATATGCCTTTATTTAATCAAAATAGTACCTAGGCCTCTTCGGTTAATTGATATTTTATCGATAGTCGATTATTTTTTCTGCCTATTATATAATCGAGTGTAAAATAAAATAATTGAAAAATCGATTTAATAGAGCAAAAATCGATTATTTATTTTAATCAGGCATAATTTAGTGAATGTGTATTAGTAATGTCAGTGATCGGAAGCATCTGACTGCTACAGTTTATGGAACAATATCCGCCTCGGAAGGCTATAGGCTGGTGTTGGAGGCCATTGTGCGTAAAAATGTAAAAAATGAATTACTGTTTATTCATATTAAATTCACAAAATTTTGATGTAAATTTTCACAAATGCTGCCAAATGTTTTGGAACTAGTTTGAATTAGTCAAATGATTCTCTAAATATTCGACCTTTCTAATGCTGGAAAAATAGGGAAACGGCAGATATAGGCACTACGGGAGAAATCTATATCATAATAAAATTAAAATAATATGGCAATTTCGCGAAAAAGTGCAAAGAATGGACTTAATGTTTTTCATAGTAAATTTACAAATTTTTGATAATATTTTCAAAAATTTCTGCCGCTTGTTTTGGAACTAATTTGGCTTATGGCTGTTGGTGTCTAAGGCTGCAACAACCCACAGTCAAATGATTTTCAAAATGTTCAGCTTTTCCGACGCTAGAAAATAAGGAACCATCTTAGGTAGGATGAGCTCTATATATTTAAAAGTTAACCTAATATTAAAATTAAATTGGCGCCTTTTTACTGGCTTGAAAATCTGGGCATACACGCCAGAATTTTTAAACCATTATCCAATGGAAATGATGGACAGTAGATTCCAAATTGACTTCATTATACTGGGCAGGGTTATTCCTCACGTTCAACTGATCAGAGGACTGGTTGATATAGTTTATTCTATTGAGCATCTTGCGGTCATTTCATAGGCCAACTTAGTTGACGTCATCATAACCTAACTAGGAACCAATTTACGAAATTGCGTATTCTGTTATTTTTTCTAGAAAATCAGTTTTTAGCAATTTATTTATTTATATTATTATTATTATTATTATTATTATTATTATTATTATTACTACTAAATTTAAGAAAGCTATACTACTCCCCCCCCCCCCTCTCTCTCTCTCTCTATCTCTCTCTCTCTCTCTCTATCTCTATCTCTCTCTCTCTCTCTCACCCTCCCTCACTGCACGGCACAGTTGCTACCGCCACAGTTCCAAGAATAAATAATCGATTATCTGATTAAGTTGATTATTTTCCAGGCATCATAATCGATTATTTATTTCCATAATCGAACATCCCTAATATTAGTACCTGCGTAACTGTACACCAAACCCAACCGACAGTGGCCGTTTCATCATCTTTGACAATTCCTAGCCCCAGTTTTCGTGACTTGTCACATTACACCGGTTTATGCTTTGGGGAATTCGGATTTAATCGAAAACGCAATTATTTTTCTACAAAATCGATTGTCGATGTTTCAAAGCAAAAATCGTGCAAGCCTACTAAGTGCAATTAGAAAATGCTTAAAAATTGCGATACAGTTATTAGTCCCACTACTTAGTTAATTAAATTTAAGTAGAAGTTGGGAAGCCTATTTAGTGAAGCAATCATACAATACACAATTTCATAATTACATGTGCACCTGTTGCGGAAATTCGCTTTTCATAATTTGAAAAAAAATAAATAAAGACAACAAATCTGGTTTAAATAGAATAAAGCTGATTTAAATCAAATAAATCTGAGGTTTTTAAAATTAGAAATATCAGTAACCATGGTGCTATAGCTTCTGGAAAGTTCCTGAAACTGAATTATCACAAATAGCTATTCTACGTTTACAAATGTTACTTGACGAACACGGCTCACCTAAAATCATTCATAGTCAGGTTTTATTGTATATCAACCCAACCCAGCACACAATTTCACAAATATACATGGAGAATAGTATAGATATAGGATAGGCTTGTTATCCTCATTAACTAAATATAATAGAAGCACCCATGTTGAATAATAGATATAGAATAGGCTTGTTATCCTCATTAACTAAATATAATAGAAGCACTCATGTTGAATAATAGATATAGAATAGGCTTGTTATCCTCATGTTATCCTCATTCACTCATGTTGAATAATAGATATAGAATTGGCTTGTTATCCTCATGTTATCCTCATTCACTCATGTTGAATAATAGATATAGAATAGGTTTGTTATCCTCATGTTATCCTCATTCACTCATGTTGAATAATAGATATAGAATAGGCTTGTTATCCTCATGTTATCCTCATTCACTCATGTTGAATAATAGATATAGAATAGGCTTGTTATCCTCACGTTATCCTCATTCACTCATGTTGAATAATAGATATATAATAGGCTTGTTATCCTCATGGTATCCTCATTCACTCATGTTGAATAATAGATATAGAATAGGCTTGTTATCCTCATGTTATCCTCATTCACTCATGTTGAATAATAGATATAGAATAGGCTTGTTATCCTCATGTTATCCTCATTCACTTATGTTGAATAATAGATATAGAATAGGCTTGTTATCCTCATGTTATCCTCATTCACTCATGTTGAATAATAGATATAGAATAGACTTGTTATCCTCATGTTATCCTCATTCACTCATGTTGAATAATAGATTTAGAATAGGCTTGTTATCCTCATGTTATCATCATTCACTCATGTTGAATAATAGATATAGAATAGGCTTGTTATCCTCATGTTATCCTCATTCACTCATGTTGAATAATAGATATAGAATAGGCTTGTTATCCTCATGTTATCCTCATGTTATCCTCATTCACTCATGTTGAATAATAGATATAGAATAGGCTTGTTATCCTCATGTTATCCTCATTCACTCATGTTGAATAATAGATATAGAATTGGCTTGTTATCCTCATGTTATCCTCATTCACTCATGTTGAATAAATATTGTATGCTACACATGTGTTTATGTTATATCAGTTTTGCTCTGAACTTATAATAAAAGTTGAACCAGGCTCTTTTCTTTGATGCATTGCATCAATATGTGTACTTGTCTTTCAAGTATCGGCTTCTATATTGCGCATGGAAGCTTATACAACGTCGTGACAAAGGTAGTTATACCATCGGCACGTAATAGCAAATTAGGCATGACTTTGCTACCCCCCCCCCCCACCACCCTCCCGCCTCAGTATTGTCATACGACCAAACGGTGTTATTGATTATTTGAGATCAGAGAGAGATAATGGGGGTATTTCCGTCACACTACCACGCAAAATAAAATTGTCAAAAATGTATACTTTTAGAGGCTTAAATTGTGGACTTCGGTGTAATGAAACGAAGTAAATCTTAACATCTGGTGGTTTCATTCAGTATAAATTAATATTATTTGTTTTGTTGCGAAGGTGAATTCGGGACTCGTGCCTCTATTTCAATTTCGCATCTTAAAAAAATTATATTAATTTATACATCATGAAATCATCCTATGATGATTTATTTCGTTTTCTTACATCTACATACACAATTTAAGCCTTTTTTTTAAGTACATACTTTTAACAATTTTATTGAGAAGCAATTTAGTGTCAAATGCACCTGTAAGTTTTACAAAACTAAAAACTAATACAGAAATGTATTGACTTAGCTTTCCAATAATATTATGAACTTAAGTTCTTCAATTAAACTGCCTAAAGTGCGTTGTTTATGATTCTAATATTAAAGTATTGCTGTTCGCTCGTCGGTTATCACGTTTACCAGCCAGAAGTGCTATGCGCAGTGCATTCTGGGAAGGTGATTTCCCTCAAAATACGTGTGGGAAAGGCCTATTTGGGCATCAAAATAGCGTATAACTAGCCTACATTTAATCTGAACTGAACCGAACTGAATTTTATTACACCCAGGTCATACATACATGATATATGGGGAAAACAGATAGTACATCTTATAGTAGACAGAGTAACAATTGTACATTATCATTATTATTTACGATTATTATAGTCATATGCGGAGACCGCCATATCCACTGATAACTACCTTATCCAAGTCCATGGATGAAGGCAATATAGATCTGCGACAACTGGTGGCATATTACATTATACATGCGTTTCATTAGTTCCTATACTCATATCGCACACTCAAGCGGGGAATGGTCTCCTCCAATTGCAGTTTGATAACGTTCCATATTCGTTCGTTGAATATAATTATATAATTATATAGCAACGTGGTGGCGACCATGCATGTCGTATTTATATGGGCTTGGACAGGACTACATTATGTCATAAATTTAACGCAGTATATAAGCCAGTAATTTGAGTAAGCTCTAAGTAGATATTAAGCAAGCCATGTGTCACTCGGCTATGTCCCTGTTTTAGTTCCTTCGGGAACGACGCAATGTAAGGCCTGGATCCCTGCACTCACGTGCCGGTGCGCTCAAGTTAACCCTAAAACAACGCTCCCTGATTTAACCCTTTAACACTCGAATTTCTTCAAGAAGATTTCAATTTTCTCATAGTTAATTGTCCATTTGCAGACCAAGAGAAGACTATTTTTGAAAATTTACCACTGGAATGACTTGCTCTGTTATCGGGCCAGTCATTCCAGTGGTAAAATTTCAAAAATAGTCTTCTTTTGGTCTGCAAATGGACATTTCTCAAGACCACTACAAAAGCCGTTTTTGGCTGATATGAGTGTTAAATGGTTAGTGCGGTTGAAAAACATACATACATGAGTGTAGGAACGTATTTTGACCTGAGAGGCTAAACTATGCGTGGGGCCAAATCGTAGGGGCGCTATGAGTATACAGTACAGGGGGGAAACCTAGAGGATGCTATTGCCACCTTGCCCCCACCCACCTCGACTCCCCCGCCACCCAGTTCCTACGCATATGACAGAATATTCGGCAAAAACATGTTACATCGTCAGGCAAACCTACGGCTGGTTTTCCATGGCCCATTCAGATAGCATGTGTGCGACGCGTGCGACACCAGCGACATTTAAGAAAGCATGCTCAAATCAGTAGGAACATTCACACCACAGGCGGGCGATATGCGCGACACGAGTGTCTCCACGCGCACCATTTTTGTTTCAAGATTCAAGTTTCAAATTTTTGTTTGTTGCATATACACAATAAGTGTAGATGAAGACAGCCAGTGCATCCCCATTACTATTGCATTTTCCCATTCCATAGCAACCAATGCACGAATCAAACCCTGTTCATTTGTTTGTTTTGCTTAGTTTTCCAAGCTTGAAGGTGAAGTCACCACATTGGACGAGTTACCATCTGGCAGGGACGTTGATAGTTGTGCCCAATTCAATATAGATGAACTCGAGCATTGATGGATCGACATTTAATTTCTAAGCAGTTGGGTCACAATGCGACATTTTGTGGTAGCGCCGCTTCCCATTGGTATAGCTGGGTCAATAGTTTCAATGCATTCACATGGTCCATCAGTCTTGGTACAATTACAAAACCTAGGCCTCAGTGATTGACTTCTTTCTGCTCGAATAGAATTAGTTTCTGGCCGGCCTGCAAGACGTGTTCTGGGTCAGTGGAGACTTTTGTTTCTTAGATGTATGTGATATCAATGTTGTGGCTAAACTCCATAAAACAATACTAGGCACAACAGGACACAGTTACCTCTGGACAAATCAAGTAGTAAATAACTTTAATGAAATAAAAATAAGAATAACAAAAAGCCTTGAAGACCAATATATCCAAACATGGCAAACACAGATGAGCGACTCCTGGAAGGGGAACGTATATAACTGTTTTAAGCCAAATTGGGAACGGGAAGACTATCTCAAAAAGCTAAATGATCGCAATAGAATTTTATTTACAAGGACAAGTAATCATCGACTTCTGATAGAAAAGGGACGATGGGAAAGAATCGCCAGAGAAGAAAGAATTTGTTCGCTTTGCAATCATAACGAAATGGAAGACGAATTCCATTACATATTTGCGAATTTTTTAAAGATAAACAACTAGAAATCCTACCTAAATATTACTGTAATAGACCAAGCTTCTTTAAATTTTTTAAACTATTCTCAACCAAGAACAAAAATCTGCTAATAAAACTACATGATTGGCATAATTAATGAACAGTTCCAACGTTGACGAACCCTATACATAGTACAACACCATATCACGCATACAAATAAGTACCCAAATGCAAGAGAACACAAATCAAGACGACGACGATGACGACGGCGACGACGACGACGACGACGAAGACGACGACGACGTGGCTTAATCATTAGCCTTTTTAATGTCTAAATGTGTGGTCAAGAAGCAACATCTGTGCACATCGAGTGTCCGTTTACGGACTGGCGGGGACGATTGTTGAAAAATCTACCACTGGAATGTCAGGCTCGGACATGGAGCCAGTCATTTAGGTGATGGATTTTTGGCGATCGTCTTCTCCTGACCAACAAATGGACACTCCTCGATACAACTGCAGAGGTCGGTTATGACCGGCCTCGTCATAAAAGGGTTAATTAGTGGCAATGTCAATGCGGATGAATGTGATGATACTGCTAATATAAATGACAATAATGCAATTGATGAGTATGACCAAGCTTATGTTAATTATCACAATGTCTAGACGCAGTAACGTGTAAATCCTGTAAAATCATTGTCCCCCATATGCCACTTTGTGATCTGGGTGTGAATAAACTGAAACTGAAACTGGTAATCATAATCTTTACCAGGGTTTATCTTTTCGATGAGATGGTTAGACCGGGAACGTTCCGTGTTGTGATAGCGAACTCAAATGGTGATGGTCGTGCTCGAGGGTTTTGAACACAACAGTTGTTTGGTTGAAGAAAATTAATCATGATCAATCTATTGCCTGTATGCCGTTGTCAGTTTGCGTCAAAAACAGTCTGTTGCCTGTATACCGTTGCCAGTTCGCAAACTTTGATGCCACCCATAGATTATGGCTTATATATCGTTGGCCTGTATAACTAGGAAGCAATAAAACGAGAAACACATTTCTTGATGTTGTTACGATACGCCGATGATTTCATGCGTAGATATCTACAGGTTTTGTGAAAGACGACACGGCATTTAAAATTCGTGAACAATTATTGCTTACGTGCGCGAAGCAATCAAAATATGGCATTCTTCAAACAGCCTATACTCCTCTCGTATTGGTTCAATGCATATTCTCATTGGGGCATTAAAACTCTATTTTACATTTCTCGGAAAACGGTATTCATAGAAAAGAATATGATAATTGTATACCGAACGCTCTGGTATGCTAAGTTTCAATTCTGGTTTCCAATTCTGGTTTTTAATGCTCTTATCGGATTAGCGAGGCTGTGAATGCTACTGACACAGCTACGGATACATTACTCAATTTGAAAGAAGGTAAGGATTGAACTGCCACTTAAGTGTATCAGGTCATAATCAATTATGTCACATGTGGGCTGGCGTCACACTCAAAATACGTAATGTATGACGCATCTAGGTCCGTCATGAACATTTTGCCTTAAGCGTACGAATTGTATGGATTTAGTATTTATTTAGAGGGGGTGGCCAGCGGATTCCGTGAAATGGCTGACAATGATATATATGCTCCAAGTTCAAGTTCAAGTTCAAAGTTGCTTTATGTCATGTTTTTTCTATACATGTAACAGGCAGTCCATCAAAGGCATGGCAAACCATTTGTACATTAACAGATATATGACACACAAGACAGTGGCACAGGGACAGAATCCTAAAAAGCTACTTTGATATGAAAACTTATACAGGGACTTGACTACCCTTCCGGGATTATTAGCCAGTAAATTAACCTATTTGGGGATTTTATTAGCCATACAGATTTTCGGTTAGAAAGGATATGAGTCTCGCCTCAGACTTATAATGTACAATAGATCGCATTTAGGTAGGCCCATATAAACATAAAATAACGCACATATATATACATATATATATACACATATACATACTTCACATACGTACATATATGATTCATATGGGACATATGTCACCCTATTGGGAATGAACTTGGACACACGCTTCCTTATATCAAGGGGATTGAGCCCAATGATATTGAGGTCATGAAGTCAACAGTCAAGATCACTGTGACCTTGATATAAAACTATTTTTTTCAGTTAAATCTTTGGCTTAGCTCAACATATTGTCTGAGCATCGGTTCAGGCTACTTGAATTTAACTTGAACATACTGTTGAATATTTAGAAACTAATTTAACTGGGCGCTGTTGCTGCCTTAGGCAGCAACAGCACCTAGTCAAATTAGTTTCTAAATATTCAACAGCTTACCTGTGTAGTTTTTTGGAAATTGATAGTCAGGGTGTTCAGAGATCGATCGATCTCAACACGAGGGAGGTATGGGTGGAGCTTAGCTAGAGATGGGCGGGGCATAGCGAAAACCGGAAATGTCCATTTAACTTGGTCACATGCTTACTTATATGAAGTACAATGATATTGAGGTCAGAGGCCAAGATCATTGAAACATTTGTATAAGATGCAGAGTTTAACAGTTTGCCTCTTGTTAGATCGACTGGCCTTTATTTCAGAATTAGCGAAATTATTGGAACTAAGCATCGTCATACAGTTACCTCAACCAGTAGGATCAGCCCAGACATTCAGACTTTTGAGGTCAGGGCCATTCTGATCCTGATACAAATCTAGATGTTCCATTGGGAATGTAAAATGAACAATTTTTCACCGATATCCCGTCAGTGTATCACTCGTTGCGCGGGCGGGCGAGTCGGTTGGTAGGTGTCCCTGGGCTTGTGGGTGGGTGAGTGGGTGATGTCACTGCCCGGTGCCCGGGCATGCATGTGTTTGTGTGTGTGCGTGTGCGTGTGCGTGTGTTGTGTGAGTGTGTGCGTGCGTGCGTGCACGTGTGCGTGCGCGCATGCGTGCGTGTGTGAGTTGGGCCGGTAACTAAGTGGGTGGATTGGGGGGGGGATGTGTGATAGTGACAGCGAATGGCTGGCACTTGATGCTAAGAAAGAAATTCGACCACCTGGGTGACGAAGTTACCTCTGGGTGGCGAGAAAATCCCATCTTACGGTATGCAGCATTCAGTTTATGAATATTTTGTCAACATACTTGAATAATTGACAGTATGACTGTAAGATAAGAAATTCAATAGCATTTCTTTATAACAAGTAAAACAAGTGGTTTGTCTGGGAATGAAATTAACACTAGACCGCTAGTGGGAGGCTATGAAAAATTGACAAGTTTTTAACTAGGTAATAGATAGATAGATTTTTAGATAGATTTAGATAGATTTATTCACACAATAGGCCATTTGACCCTTGAGTGCAAATGGTTACACATAACGTGATATGGCGGACAAATCAACTAAGTGCATTACAATTGCAAGAACATATTCAGTCTCATATTTTATATGTTATTAAATCAGTAATGTTCGCAGGCTAATTTGATTCATATACATCTGGACCACCGCGCCAGCCGTGGATCCATCAATGAACCACGGGTCGATTTCCTTAGCAGACAAAGGGACACCTAGGTATTTGGGGCTACATTATTAAATGCTCAGGTGTGCTGTCCGCGGAAGCCGACCGTAGTCCATTAACAGACTGAGGGTGGTCACACGATAGCCCGATTTGCAACTAAGATACTGATAAACGAAAACAACGTCACCACACTCGCGCACGCACGCACGCACGCACATACACACACGCGCACACATACACACGCCCGCACGCACGCTCGCACACACATACACACACACTCTATCTCTCTCTCTCTCTCTCTCTCTCTCTCTCTCTCTCTCTCTCTCTCTTCCTCTCTCGCTCTCTCGCTCTCTCTCTCTCTCTCTCTCTCTCTCTCTCTCTCTCTCTCTCTCTCTCTCTCTCTCTCTCTCTCTCTCTCTTCTCTCTCTCTCCCTCTCTCTCCCTCTCTCTCCGTCTCTCTCTCTCTCTCTCTCTCTCTCTCTCTCTCTCTCTCTCTCTCTCTCTCTCTCTCCCCCACACTCAGACAGAAGTATAATGCCATTTCCAATATCACCACCCTTCGTTTCCAAATATGTTAAGTCGAAAGGGAAACGAAGAGTGGGATCCGGTCTAAGTATATAAACCACTCAAGGTCAACACTCCTCGATTTCGAAATAGCGGGTCGAAAGAAAAGCGAGGAGGAGACCAAGATGCACTCGCTCACACAATCACTTTCGCTCGCACACCTTCACAAAGTCATGCCTAGAAATCAAAAATTTAGTTTTGAAACGTTGATTCGTTTCTTTCACATCGAAAGAGGACCACTCTGACACTCCATCACCGGAACCACTGGATTGGTTATCGAGCCAGTCCTTCCAGTGATAAACCATCAGAATAGTACCGCATTCTCCAACGTGACGGGGATGATTTGACTGACTCCCCCCATGTAATGGCATGAGGGCATTAGTTTAGCATTTATTTTAATAAATAACTTTCTTGGTTCCTCTTATCCACTTACTAATGCTCATGTCCATATACGCTCACGCGTTCCCGTGGTCATCCCCATGCACACGCACGCACGCGCACGCACGCGCGCGCACGCACGCACGGACGCGCGCACGCACGCACGGACGCACGCACGTGCGCGCGCACGCACGCACGCATGCACGCACGGACGCACGCAGGTGCGCGCGCGCGGTACATCGTTTGATGTATTAAATCTATAAAAACAGTAGTCTGAATTTTTGTTTCTGATTTTTGGGAGTCAACAAACAAGCCTGAGTCATATTTTTAGGTGACAAATCTCTTGTTTTGGGGCGGTTGACGAGTTGGTTCCTGTCTATAGCTGTACAACATCGACCTGCGTCAAATGCCTGTAACCTCACTCACCTGTGACTGTAATTAAATATGAAGTGTGTGCTTGGTATTGAATTGATGGTATTGGTAATGAAGACATTACATACCAGTTTATTGCGTAATTCTATAGCCAAATTAAATTACATTATGTTATCAGGAAATTGTTAAGTTTTCTGTATGAAATAACTCCACTCACCCCCACTGATACACCTACGATTAAGAGGTAGGGATACATCCTAGACATCCCAGATGGGCGCCAGAATATTTTTCGCAACTGGCCCCTGATGTTCTTGTGACGCCACTGCCTCTAGAATAACAACAGCCTACAATGCAGCAGCACTACAGTCCAGTTCATAAACAGGTTAATATTCTTTTCCAAAACAGAAAACTGTTATCTAGTTTTGTTGACTATTTTCGACCTACGGCAGCACTGGCTTCCAATCAAATTAAGTCCAAAATATTCAACTGCACATTTTATCTTGTTTTTTAAACAATATAAGTTATTTCTGAGCCGTATTGTAAGTTCAACAGCGGGAGGTTGACATTTCCCTGAATCATAGAACACGTTTACAGAAATGCGTTTCAGCAACTTGAATCTGACAATGCACTACAGATTAGAACAAAATTGTGCCAAACAATGCTTGTTTGCACTTCATAAGACGGACTAGACACTGAATAATTGGCGTTTAAAGCTGCGGTCAGGTCGAGCTTGCGCTGCGACTCAACTAGTCGCCGCTTGATTTTCCAGCGACTATCGGTAGCTCCCAGCGACCGATTTAGTTTCCGCCAGGTTTGACCTGAGCGTACCTGCGATCGCTTTACTATCGATTGCCGTCAATCGCCGTCCAAAAAAATCTCAAATCTCTTGAGTAGAGCATGTTCTATTTCTACGATCGGTTGCGGTCAATCGCAGACAAGTTATTATAGACATGAACGCAATTACGATTGTCCGCAACTGAATTATCGACTGTAGACAATCAGTACACAGAAACCGATGGATAACAGAGTCAGTCATTACAGTGGTCAATTTTCCAAAATCGTATTTTTATGGCCAGCAAATGAGAAAATTAAACAAAATTACATATTTAAAGGATTAATTACTTTAAAGAAATGCCAGTAGATTATTTAATTCAAGCTAGCGCAGTTTCATAATTCATGGATCAGATCTGCCAATCAAGGATCTATAGACACAATCACATGACGTAACATCAACTGGTGCTACTATCAAATGACGTCACTAAAGGTTTGACTTTTGTCGACATATACACCTGTGCAAAAGTTAAGCACCAGCAAAAACAATAGAACGTAGAAACATGATGGTACAACTAGGCTGCCATACTTTTTGTCCCCGCGTTAGCTGACATAATTCCAAGTACGAAATGCACATGCATGCATGACTTCACGCCGCTTGATGTCCGTGCGTGGCGGGAAACAGCACACGTGTTCAGTTATGTAAAAGTCCAGTTTGAGGTGTAGAACATTACATACAGATTTAGGCGACAAGATTAGGAATTTTGTGTTCATGACCGTGATTTATTTGTACAGAGAGAATTAGCTCTTGATTGTGAACCGCTATGGCAAGACGAAGGTTAAGTGATCGTGTGAAATGGCAAATCATAGGCATGCATACCACTGGTATGTCATGCAGAGAGATTGGCAGACAGCTGAACATTAACCATACTGTAATCAGTCGTTTGATTGCAAAACATGGGCAAACTAACGAGGTGAAGGACAGGCCTAGATCTGGAAGACCGAAGAAGACTACTGCCCGTGATGATCGAGCCCTAGTACGCCTTGTTAGGAGATCTCCATTCACCAACAGTAGAGTGCTCAGCCAGCAATGGGAAACACGCAATAGAGTGTCAATGTCTACCGTCAAAAGGAGACTGTATGCTGCTGGCATGAAAGCTAGGAGACCTGTCAGACGTCCTCTCCTCACTGCACACCACAAAGAGGAGCGTCTGAGGTGGTGCAACGAAAGAAGACACTGGAACATGAGATCCTGGAGACGGGTACACTGGTCCGATGAAAGTCGGTTCCTGCTTCATGCCACAGATGGTCGAACTCGTGTATGGAGGTCCAGACGCACGGCGTACGACCAACGTAACATCATGGAAGAAGTTCCATTTGGTGGAGGGTCCGTTATGATATGGGGGTGCATCTCATTTGATTGTAAGCTGGATCTGTTGACTGTACCTGGAACACTAAATGGACAAAGATATCAAGATTCCATACTGGATAGAGTTGTGGTCCCTCATTTTGTAAATCATGCACCTGGAACCCACCCTATATTCATGGATGACAACGCCCGACCACATCGTGCTAGAGCTGTGCATGAATACCTCCGCCAGAATGCCATCGAAACCCTACCATGGCCAGCAAGGAGCCCTGACATGAACCCTATTGAGCATATCTGGGACATTCTGGGAAACATGGTGAGAAGGAGGGATCCTCCTGTGCAGAACCTACAGGAATTAACAGACGCACTCCATCTTGAATGGCAACGAATACCACAATGGCGTATCAGTCGGTTGGTGACCAGCATGAGACGTCGTGTCCAGGCCGTCATCCAGGCACAAGGTGGATATACCCGGTATTAATAATGACAGTCTCAAACTCGTGCACAGATGTTAAACTTCGTTTTCAGACACCATTAATAACAATCTAGCCACGTGTGTCAACTGTAGGGCAATAGTTGTCAGTTGTGTCAACGTAACCATATTCAGGCCTCGTTTTCAAGTTCAAACAAAAACATACAGTGTTTCCCCACCATCATAATCAGCATTCCTCTAGTTGCATTATTACCTCTTGCACTAAGATGGATGGGTACATAAATGTTTATGCTATTGCTTTCTTCATAGCACATGAATATACCCTCGCATGTGTGTAAAAATAGGGTGGTGCTTAACTTTTGCACAGGTGTATAGTTTGAATGAGAAGTCTTCGTATAGTATTATATTTGCTATCTCTGTAAGGAAAATCTTTAGATCCGGAATGGATCTCTAGAGGTTGGTCATGTTCTTGTTATTTTACTAATCCTCATTCAGTTTTCCTCCAATCTCGCTGACACTTCAGACTACTATTCTCGGGATATATACCCACATCCGTAAGAGAGCCCGATTTTCAATTCACTTCCCTGCTTGTTATTAGATCGGCGCCACACCCGTAAAATTTAAAATCGCTACTCCTCCGTTAAAATAACAGTAATGTTGTTTTGTTGTATCTGTACTGATACTAGGCAAAATCCTAAAGGTGCGTAAACATGGCTGGGTTTCACAGTCCACACAATTAAAAATTTAAAATTAAGAATTGTTCATTGTTCAATTGAAGGTTTCTGTACACTATTTACATCGTCGCGTTCGGTTTAGAAGGTCGTCTCCCGGATGCAGATCTTGAATTGTTCTACATCCGTGGCGGCGATTGTGTCTGCAGCCAGGTTGTTCCATATTGGCACAGTTCTGGGTAGGAACGAGCTGTGGTACTGGTTGATTGTTGTTTGGTATGGCTGTAACTTCAGTGGGTGGCTGCGCCTGGTGGTGTTTATGTTGGCCCACTGGGGATGGTATTCTGATGGTATGGCTACTTGCCCGTGCAGAATCTTGTACATGAAGATGGCATTGGCTTTCATGCGCCGCTGTTCAAGGGTTTCCCATCCTAGGCGATTTGTCATTGCTGTGACACTCTCTCTTGGGTAGAGGTAGACTGGTCGATCTTGCTGCCTTCCGTTGTACCGCTTCGAGTTGGTTTACCAGATCACGTGTTGGTGGGTCCCAGACTGTGGAAGCATACTCGATTTTGGGTCGGACAAGTGATTGGTATGCACGCTCTTTCACGGATGTTGGGCATGATTTTAGATTTCTCGTCAGAAAGCCGAGTACTCGATGGGCTGATGATGTTGATTTGGATATCTGGTTGTGCCATTTCAAGTTATGCGTTAGCTGGACGCCAAGGTATGGTGCTGCCTTGCATTCCTCCAACAGATCCCCGCTCATGGTGTAGTGTTGGGTGAGTTTGAGGATGTTGCACTTCGAGACATTAAATTTCATCTGCCATCTTTCCGTCCAGGCCATGAGGGTGTCTAAGTCTGCTTGGAGAGCTTGTTGATCCTCAGGTGTGTCTATGGTATGATAAAGGAGGCAGTCGTCAGCAAATAGTCGAATGATGGAGTCGAGGTCGTTTGCTATGTCATTAATATAGACGAGAAAGAGGATTGGGCCTAAAACTGATCCTTGTGGTACTCCTGACAAGACATTGGTTGACTCCGAGAAGGCACATTCTATAACGACCTTTTGTGTTCTTCCACTGAGAAATGATGTTATCCACCCCAGAATGTTGCCTTGTGTTCCGTAGTGGTGTAGTTTGAGTAATAGACGTTGATGCGGTACCTTATCAAAAGCTTTTACGAAATCCACTACGGCTATGTCTACCTGTCTGCGTTGGTCCAAGGCTAGGGCGAGATCATGAGTTGTCAGAATAAGTTGGGATTCACAGGATCTGTTACGTCGGAAGCCATGTTGGTTTGGGTGGAGTATAATTGTTCTTGTCCATATGGTGCATTAGCTGGCTGGCTATGATATGCTCCATCACCTTGCATGTGACTGATGTTAAGGAAACAGGCCTATAGTTTGAAGCTGCTGTTCTGTCACCTTTCTTATAAATCGGTGTAACATTGGCTGTCTTCCAGTCTGATGGTAGTGTTGAGTCATTCAGTGTCTGCTGGAAGAGGGAGGCAAGGATTGGTGCAATTTGGCTTGATGTTTCTTTTAAAATTCTTGATGGTAGATTGTCTGGACCTGATGCTTTTGATTGGTTTAGGCGGTGTAGAGCATTCTCTACTCCTAGTGATGTTATTTCTATGTTCTGAATGACGCTGGTGATGGTGGTAGCGTAGGCATTGAACTGATGTTTTCTTCGGTAAATACTGATGTGAATTGTTCATTTAGTGCTCTGGCTTTTCCTTCTGGGTCGGTGATGATTTGCCCATCTTGTCTGATGGTACTGATTCCTACATTATCCTGCCATCTGTTCTTGGTGTAACGCCAGAATTTCTTACTACTCTGGTCATTCTCTGGGTCCAATATTTTATGTGTGTACTCTTGGTAGGATTGCCGTAGCATGTGGTGTATTTTCACGCGTGGTTTCTTAAATTTGTCTTTGTCCCTGTCTTCACCTGATCTTCGTGCTGTATTGTAAGCTCGATGTTTTTGCTTAATTAATTTGTTGATGTTCTGAGTTATCCAGGGAACGTTCTGATGTCTCCCTAGTTCTTTTTGGGGTATATTTTTGGACATTGTCTCGGTTATTGTACTCTTAAAGACCTGCCAGTTCTCTTCAACACTGTAGTTTGATGGAATTCGGTTGAAGTAGTTTATTTGCAGTCCTTCAATGTCTGTATTGATGGCTTGCCAATTAGCCTTGCTATACTGAAATATATTTCTAGGTGGTTGCTTCAGGATTTTTGGTCTTGTCATTACATCAACGACTAGGATGTCATGATCTGCAAATGGAGGTGCGGTAAATGTCTTCGTAACTAGGCTTGGGTGTGTGGTGATTACTATGTCTAGGAGACTGTTGCCTCTTGTTGGGTGTCTGTTTACTTGTTCAAGTGATGTGCTAAGGATAGAATCAATCAGTAGCTCTGAGTGTGCACGTCTAGGATCTCCTGGTACCGAGGTGTGGTTGTCCCAGTCGATAAATCCCAGGTTAAAGTCTCCTCCGAGATATATTATGGATGATGGATAAGTTTGTTTAACCTTGTCGAATGAAGCACGTAGGGCATGTAATCTGTCAATGCTATCTGGTGGGTTTCTATAGAAGCTTCCTAGCAGTGCTGTTTTGTCTCCCGCTAACGCAATTTCAACCCAGATTATTTCACAGTCCGTTTCAAGGTTTTCTCTCCGGGTACATGTAAGTCCGGGTCTAGTGAATATTATGACACCATCTCCATCATCATTTCGGTCTCGTCGAAAAGGAGTGTACCTGTATTCATCTGGTGTGCCTTCTGGGAAGAGTTCAGAGTCAAGGAAGTTATCATCTATGTGTGTTTCATTTCCTAATATGATGTCTGGGCTGAGGGTGATTATCTCTTGTAGCAATGCTTCTTGTTTATTGGTAATGCTTTGAAAGTTGATCACTGGTATTCTAAGCCGATCGGAGTGTTTTGTAGGTATAGATGACTGCTTGGATGGGTCACTACTACTGTCATGGGTAGCACAATATCTGTGGTGCTGGATCGGGCTTGGTTACTTTGGTAGTGTTGTATTTGGATCACTCACTGGGCTGGACTGAGTGTTTGTTTTCATAGCTTTAGGCGACGATTCAGCAAGGGGTATAGCGCTTACACGTGGTAGTTTACTCTGCATATGGGTGGTATCTCTTGAATTCTGTGTGGACTCTGTCTCATGTTGTAATACAGAGAAGCTATTTGTGCTGTTTGATGTGCGTGTTGAGCTAAAGAATGACGTTGAAAAGTTGGGCATTATGATCGTTTGAGGCCCGCCTTGTATGATTGAAGCCCGACATTTTCGTATTTGTAAAGAAAATGAAGGGCTTCAATCATACAAGGAGGGCCTCAAACGATCATAATGCCCAAACAAAACAACGTTATTACTATTATTATTAATATATATCCACTACTATCCGAGATTGATTTCCTACATTTACGGGTGTTAGTGTAGGCTTTCTCTGACGTCCTCAGTTCGTATTGCCAGATAGTTTAGGCCGCGCAGAGTCGCCACAGATAATGGATATAGCAAGATGGGAAATACCCGCGCGCTTTGCGACGCTATTGAAAAACAGCTCCATCATACGACTACGACGTGACTTTGGCGTTATACCAGGGTAATTAACTCGTAACGCGAATGGCGCAGTAACGCAAATCCCCTTGACGCGGGAAACAAAGCGAAACAGGCGAAATAAATAAATAAATAAATAAATAATTAGCCAAACAAGGTAAACAAACAAACATGTAAATAAACAAATAGATATGGCACGCTGCAGTGAATTTAAAGGTGGAAAATCAAAAGATAAAAAGTGTAGCTTGATCATAGTTGAGGGGGCTCAGGCTCTGCGATCGGATGCACAAATTAAAAGGGGAAGAATGAAAATTTTGTTTTTTAGTTCCCGAAAGATAAGGAAAGGTTAGAAATTCATGTTATAGTCCTACTATTTGCTACACCATGCCTATATATATATATATATGGGGTGGGTGGGTGGGACTGGTTGTAATGGGGTGGGGGGGGGGGAGGGGGTGGCAAACGGTCTCTGGCAATCCCTTCTAAAATAGGACACTTAATTTTTTATATAATGTGTACTTTTGGCACCAGTTATTCTCCTAACTGCCAGAAGCATTGTTAGCGACGTGTATAGCTCCAGAGTAAGATTTTAAACTTTCCTGACCAAGTTTGAGTAATTTCAGCAGCAGCAGACGCACTACCACTAGAAGCAGCGAGCAGCTGCAGCAGCGGTAGAGATAGTTGTAGTGGTAGTAGCAGTAGTAGCAGTAGTAGTAGTAGTAGTAGTAGTAGTAGTAGTAGTAGTAGTAGTAGTAGTAGTAGTAGTAGTAGTAGTACTCACCATTTTTCTGAACGGTTCTCAATTTTTATCAGCTCATCTCTAACACGGGCAACTTCTAGTTAATAGATATTTTTGCGTTGTTATGGTATCATCAACATTGTATAGGGAGGATCGGCATAACATGGTTCCCTATGTACGTGTATAGGTGAGTGAGTGAGTGATAGCCGCGGCGCGCGCGCGTATGTGCGTGCGCGCGCGCTGGCTCGTGCCTGCGTGTGCGCGTTTACGCGAGTAACTGCGAGACTCAAATTTGTAGGAACGCAGAAGGAACAAGTCCGGGTTGAATACTTGCCACACAGTAAAATCAAAATTGACCAGGATGTTTAACCAATAGTGGGATCAAGGAGGTCGGTATTCACGGTGCGCGCCCCCCCCCCCCACCCACCCCACCACCCACGCATTTGTAAACATTATATTCTAAGGCCATCGCCTGCATTTCAGGATATAAATATCGACATAGGATACTGTTGCCTACAAATTTACCACGTTCTGCGCAGTTTCTGCTGAAAAATAGTTGACTAAATTGAGAAAATCTGTATGTCAGCAGGCGACGACCATATAACGTGCAGTCTATGGCACCCCATCGCAAACACCCACACGTTCTTTAACCTTTTAGCCTGACATCTGTACCCCTCCCATAAGGCAGAGTCCAATATAACAGTGATTTCACGAAGTGGAATCGTGTATGGGTAACTCAACTATAACAAATTTGGTTGAATTCCACCAAACCTTTGCGGATGAAATAACTGGACGGGCCGAACCTAAGGCCGTGCAACAAGTGCATTCGCACACGACCTCAAATTTCCAGCCCCCACCCCCTCCCAAAGTAACACACAAATCGTTTTTGTATTTCTTTGCCCCTCTGTAACTTCAAGTTACACACATAGATGGCAAAACTATAAGACCGGTGTGGCCAAATCCCACAGCCCACTGACCGCATAACACCACCCGACACCCGCCCCCACCCCGACCACCTCCGCCAACCTCCAAGCGGCTTTACATTTGAAACACAACCGAAACTTTAGATATTATTTTGGGGTCCCAGAACAAGAATTTTCAAAAACTTTGCACAGGGCTCCCTCTAAGTTCGGTCCTGTGAGAAATATATTTGCTTTACAAATACACGGATAATACTTAATTTTACGGAGCAATCAAATCTGTAAGAAAGATTGCGGATCGAAGATGAAACTGAATAAGTTTAACCCAGCATTTTTGTTTATGTACGTACATGGTATCTTGGAAATTAACCAACGATCATCATAAGACTTGTAATGGCATAAAGCCCGAGTATGTCAGCTAAATGCACAACTGTGCATGTTTCATTTTTCTCTATCATAATGATTAATGGTTGAAGTATTGGATTTACCCTAATTTGTGCAAATGTGTCACTGCGAGATATGACCGTATAGGATATAAGCCCTACCATTCCACAGAGGCATGGGAAATTTCGAGCTGATAGCAAATATTTAATAATATGCGCCAGACTAATCATAATCTCATAGGCCTACGCGATTTCAGAAACTACTCACTTCTCTCATCAAATAGGAGTTATAACACACATGTGTTCAATAATGAACACATGCGCCATTGATCATAGAAATGCAAATTTGATTCTTCACGGTGAAATTCTGAGTAATAACAAAAACACACATTTTTTGTCAATATTTTAGGGAGTCCGTCCAAACACAGATTTTTAGTCAAGTGCGTGGCGACCAATATCTAGACCTATCAAGGCAGTATAGACGGCGGCCTAGACAATGGTCTAATCGACGTTATTTTAAAGCAAAACGTGTATATCTGGATTAGGTTATAATATTAACATAAATGGGCTATACACTACAAAAGCATTATTGACCATATCGCACCTGTTAAATAAGTAAATTTGATGTAAAAAGGCGACAATTGCTTGATCTATAAGCAAAACGTAATTGTTTTTAATTACCTCCCCCTACAACGTCACGCCAAGGACGTAAGAGGGTGCTACGCCGTAAAAGCTGCGCAAAATTGTATGCGCGTTATAACGTAATTCCCATCTTGCTATATCTATTATCTTCGGAGTCGCCAATAATAATAATAAATAATAATATAAGAGAAGTAAGTTAACGAGAAGTACTTTTAATGTAATTTTAAACTCAACATAGTATGCGGAATACTATGCATCCAATTCAATTAATATTTATGGTACAGTTTTCCATTTTGCAATTTAAAAAGATATTTCTGATGTCCTGTGTTTCGGTCCGAGTTACGGTTGACTGGGACATGATGGAGCAGGTGCTCTCCGAGTTACGGTTGACTGGGACATGATGGAGCAGGTGCTCTCCTCGTTAGCGTTATGTAAAAATGGACTGCTTAGGACATCTGAACAATTCTTTTTCTGTTCCGAGCTCATGTCAGCGATATAGTGTTTTAGACTGGACTCATTTTTGTGCTTTGTCACTCCACATATCGTGTTCTTATAGTTGACGCGCGCACACAATGCCAGGTGTAGATCTCGCTCAAGCCAGCCTTTGTAGATATACGTTGCATAATCTGTGACAACATGTTTTTACCCATAGGTTCATTTTTGTACCACGCACCATTGGTTTGATACGCTGTTTGGAAAAGGGAACCACATTTTGGATTTAGTTTGCTGACATATAGTTTGAATGCTTCGACCGGGTTTAAATTGACTGAACACTCGTTCATTCTTTGGTCAGAATTGTCTTGTTCACATTGCCGATGTACACCTTGGTAGTTTTTTGTTTGTTCTGTTACCGCAAAAGTGATATATTCCCGACCTTTGTCATCAGTTTTAGCCTCGAACGACGTCTTAGCGAACTCTCTCCAGCCCTCGCGTCCATGCCTACCAAAATAGTAACACGGAGAGAACCATACATACTCTAGTAGCACTGTCGGGACCGTTCTGCACTGCGAGAAGTACACTGATAGTTTGTCCATGCCACCTTTAGCTATTGCAGATTTCTGCTTTGGTCTTTGATGGCCACATTTATAATACAGTTTGCATTTTGCTGTGAACATTTGGTTTGCGGTCGTGAATTCCTTGTCATTGATATTGTTGATGTTACGAGACAGGGGCGGTGATGTTAAATGGCGATGCATCGCTGCACGAATTCCCGTCAAAGCACTAGGGGCTAACGTTTGGCCGTTCTTGCCTTTCACTTCAGCGTATAATTTAAGCAATTCCATGCTCAGCTCCTGGACGTCAATGATGTCGAAATCGATTACCTTGTTTCGTTTGTCACACCACTCACGAAACTTCGTCACACCCGATTTGTAGAACGTATTGCACTGCATGATTTAGATTCGGTTACCATATCGTCAAGTTGACGATCATTTAGTTCCGAGTTCTGACTATTTCTAGTGTTGTCTTTCTCATCACCACTATCCACACTGACCACAGGAACATCGAAATTTAAATCAAATGTGATAATTTCATCGCACGGCTTATCCATTTCGTAAATTAACTTTAACATTTCTGATCAAATTAAACACCGTCTGCAGCTGTCAAAATCATTTATCTATATACTAACTGGATTGGCCACAGAAGCACAAATCGCGTGACAAAATCGTCAAACAAGCTAACCAACAGCGCCTTTGTGATATCACATGACGTTATTGACCTATTGATGTCATCGTTTACGTCACAATACACCATCTCGCAATATTTTAGGCATTCCCCATAGATCTGTGTGGTATTTTCCCGTATGACTGGTGGTGAATGACGTCGTAATCGTTAATCGGGCGGTATATCTGACAGACACTTTCCTGGTGTAAATCTATAGGTACTGATATCGCCAGTGTCCATGCGCCGATTTTAATGACTCAGGTATCTGGAAATAGCTGCTGATTAGCTGCATCGCTTGGTACTATGGACGTTAGGATTCCTCAAATAGTTTTTACAAAAATGTAAGAATAAAGCTTACAGATATAATAACGACGTGCAAGATGAGACACAAGGGAGACAATCGTCGACCGGCTCCCGACTGCCTGTCTTGAGGTACGGTACCCAGAGTTAATTCCCGTTAGCAGTGAAACGCTATCTTGAGCAATAGGCGGAGAACAGTCTGAGCGTACATATTGCCTAAGCATTTAATGCTCTATCATTTGCTCCCCCCCTCCCCCCCCCCCCCCCCCCGCCCCACACACACACATTCACAAAACATTTTCATCCAGATAGATAGCCTAAACAAAGCTAAGGTTAATATTGCATAATAGGTTTCTAGGTCATGGGTGTGCACATCTTAACCCTGTGATCTTGAGGAGTGTCCATTTGCAGGCTAAGATGCCATTCTTGAAAATTTACATGAACAACTGGCTAGATAAAAGAACCAGCCATTCCAGTGGTAAATTTTCAATAAATAGTCGTCTATTAGGCTGCAAATGGACATACTTTGACAAAACTTTGATTAATGGTAAAGTCAGATGAAGACAGCATCTGCAGTGGTCACAAGATATATCCAACTGAGTTTCAAATGACATGTAGCAAGTTACTACATTATACCCTGGCACAGACTACCTATAGCCTTGTGATCCTGAACACTTGATCTATGGTCAAATAATTGCTGTTAAACATATCCAGAGCCAAAAATCGGACACCAATGACGAATTTCAAATCAGTTATTAAGCTAAGAAAGTCTTACCTTACATAGAAAAGACATCTGGGGCATCAGATCATATTAACCAGTCAGATTCAAAATACAAGTTAGACATTTTGTCCATTAAGCACAGATTTCTTAGCTCAACACGGTTTTATGAAGTCCATCTCAGAGTTTTATTCTGTCAATGACTGCCCTAGCAAAATAAAAACGCAAGTGACCACTTAACTATTTTATCTTTGCCCTTCAGTTATAAATTATTCACACAAAAAAATGCTATGAAATAAAATTGTTTAAATCGAATAATTTTAAAGGCTTGTGTAGCTCAAAGTAATGAACTGAAACACGTCTTAACATATGATGATTTCATTCCATATAAATACTTTTTTTAAATTTGGTTGTTAACTTGAAATAGGGGTCATATCGCTAATTCAATTTCACAACTTAAAAAATTATATTAATTTATACGTAATGAAATTATTGAGTGCTAAGATTTATTTTGTTTCATTACATCTAGTCACACAATTTAAGCGTTTAAAATTATTAAATTTGAACAATTATTTTAAAGCATTTTAGTGTGAATATGCACCTTTAAGGAATATTATCTTGAATATTTTAAAATAATTTGAATGGGGACATCTAGCTTCAAAATATTAACAACAGTAGGTGGCATACTCATTTCACATCTGGAAACTCCATTTTGCTGAAACATGCTCAGAACTGATACATATGATGTGTTGTCAGATACTTTTATCCGTATACCAATTCACCTTTCCAGTTTATCCATCCAGCATATGCTGTCAAAATCAACTAAGTGACGTGTAGGCCAACGTCATAATTATAAGGTCATGAATGATTCGAATAGTCTGACAAGTTGTACGAATTGTATGTCTTTGCTATTTAATAAACATGCTGTTGAATATTTTGAAACTAATTTGACTGTGAGCTCTTACTATGATAGGCAGCAACAGCACCCAGTCAAATTAATTTCAAAATATTCAGCAGCTTACCTACATAGTTTTCTGGAAATTGATAGTCAGGGAGTTCAGGGATCGATCGATCCCAATACAAGCGTGGTGTAGGTGGAGCTAGAGATGGGCGGGGAATAGCTAAAAATAGAACGGTCCATTGAAATTTGAACTAAATGTGTCAAGCTATTTTCTGGTGATACACTGAAAACCATATTTTCAATGAATTTCAGGGGGTTTTTCTAGGGGGGAAATAACTATGGGCAATAGACAGATTTTGCTAAAACTAGACATTAACCCCTGCATATGTGTAGTACTATGTGGGTGGGGGGGAGGGGGGGGGGGTTGACAAGCACATCACACAATATGACCTACATTGCATCTGGATAAAAAAAACCAGTTCAAATTTAACAAATATTCTGTTGAATATTTTGGAGATTATTTGACTAGTTGCTGATACTGCCATAATTATCCTTTTTCTGTTTAGCATGTCAAGAGATTGGGACGCGTATTTGGCTTTCATCCTGCTGGGCAAAATGCCAGACAATTAAATTCAGGCACACCTTCCCAATAATATCCCGGGCTGATAATAACTTTAGGCGGTACTACTACGGGATTAAAACGCACAGACATACAATGGCGTTTTCATTCTTGCCAGCTGTAGCTAGCTAGTCACTTGGTTTTCTTGATTTAGTAACCGACCCAGACGTATATATACTGGTCTGGCGTTTTGTTAGCTTACTAAAATACTTACCACTCAATTCACTGTTTGCTAAAAGTCACCTGACTTAGATATCTCAGAAAATTTTAACCTATTCTTTCCCATGGTGTAGGTTCCCTTGAAACAAGTTTAGCAGAGATACATCCCTCCATTGGGTAGTCTTGATAGTATCTCTTTAACTCTAAAGCAGTCATTGCTCTAGGGAACCGGTTCCTCTATTCCTATAGAGAACATATAAACGAGTCTGTGAGCATGCGCACTTATGCTACTATACATGCGACCGAGTAGCTAGCTAGACACTTGGTTTTCTTGATTTAGTAACCTATTGAAATACCCATTTTGAGAAGAACATTTAAAGAACAACGCGAGTCTTAAAGCCTGATAAATGCTGTTTTGACGATATAAAGACATGCCTAAATACACGGTAAGAAGTTTCAGTTTTCTTTATTTTTTCTCTCTTTCTTTTCTTTTTCGTTTTCCAAACTTTGTAGCAAAAAATTAAATTTGACGTAACCACGATTTTCTTAGAAAATGTTTCTCTTTACCGAATTCTGGTCCGATTGGTTCGCGTTTAAGACTACCTGATTCGCAGTGTCGTCTACATTCTAAATCCTTTTACAGAATTCAAATATGTCACGCGGTTGTCGAAATATTAATTATTCTTTTCCCAAATGTTTAAGACGTATCTCCTCCTATAGTTTTGATGCCATCAACTCCAGACTTGCACACCTGGTGGAATCGATGGTGTGTGTTTTTAATTTGGATCTGCACAGTAGTTCTCGAGCTACCTGCCTTTGAGTGGGCAAAGTGTCCCATAGGAAATGTATGGAGATTATCAATATTGATCTGTGAAGTGCGACTACACCTAGAGTTTTGATGGGATGACTTTCATACTTTCCTAGAATGCTACCCGTTTTCTCTGGAAGAGTTCCTCTCATTTCGGGGTCAAAGGTCTAATATCAAGGTCGTTTATTTGTGCTAAACGTTACCGGATTTCGTTTTTGGCAGGAATTAGCTCCCCATGCCCACAAAATGTCAGGGCAAGATCAAAATTCGGATCCTCGTTAGCTAGCCGCGAACTACGTTGATTCGTGGAGAAAAATTATAAAATCTCATAAAAACCTCTCTATAACAGCCAAAACACACAGTTTCACTTTCAAATTTCAACCGCCGATAGCCGGATTATTACAGCTCGGATCTGAAAAATACCTCCCCCCCATATTCGGAGTGTAGTTCTCTTTGGTGCATCCATTCAGCACTTTACGGAATCGCAATCGGACCATCCGTTCTCGAGATATTCGAAAATCTGTAAAACAAAAATGTTCAAAAATTACGAAAATTGGTGTCGAGCATCTGAAAAAAGTTTTCGAGCTATTTTTGTTCGAAATATCGCAGATTGTTATAATTACTTAGGATTTTTCTTAATATTCTCCGATCGACTTGAACTTCTACATCTTATATTGCCTTGATTATGCGCTGACTCATAAATTTAAACTTGTCTATTCTGGCTAGGTGAGGTAATAACAATGATAATTGAGTCATTGGCGTGAACAACTAAGAAGAAAACAAACCGTATATTGTGGGAATGCTACAAATTGATAACACATGCCTGATTCCGATACAATTCAATGTGGGGGGGGGGGCACAAATATCATGGCTCAAAATTATAGATGACATTTGACACTCCGCCCCAATTTTACATTCTATTGTCACCAAGGGGGCACACTCATCACGCAGATTTAGGTTCAGGAGAGTATTTCATATCTCAAAACCATCCCTGTTATTCTGTTTCACCTACCCTTCAGTAGAGAGTTGCCGTAAATATCATGGTTCAAAATTACCCATGATATTTGGACTGTTCCATATTGTCAAACAATTGTCACTAAAGTAACTAAATCTTCAAAGTTCTGATTCCCATCCAATTCAACTCACCCACCGTAACAGAGTTATGTTAGGAAGAGAATTTCACATCCCAGAACTATATATGATATTCTGTTTCTGATACCATTCATTACTGGGTTATTATTATTATTATTATTATTATTATTATTATTATTATTATTATTATTATGACTGTTATTTTTATGGTTATTCAGTCTCTTGATGTATTTATTGTATCATATTTGTACACAAGTCGGAGACACGGTCATAAGACATGTCTTATAGTGCTCCTCTCCCATAGACTAAATAATCGTTATTTAAACCAATAGCTAGTTCTTGCGATGGTTAATAAGACACACACCCGACATGCAGACACATGTACTGCTCGTGGATATGGACTATGGGTAATAACTCTTTAGGACAATGCTTGAAATGTGATATTAAAATTATCCTTACATGCAGATCACTATAATACAATATTACCTTTTTCAAAATAACGATTGTGAATATGAGTACTTGAAGGCCTTGTCAAATTTGGTGTGCGGTAAATAGCTGGTTCTCGCAAAGATAAAGTAAACACATTCACACGCATGTACTGGTGCCTGTGTGAGGACATGGACCATAGGCCACACATTAGGACCATACTTTTAACAAAACTACAGAAATTAAAATGTACATGTATATTAAAACTGATTCTTCAGACACTATGATATAAAAATAACGTAATAATAAAATATTACCTTATAAACAACCATTCTGACATTTTTGTGTACTAATGGGCAGTTCTTCAATGTTTATATTTGTACCTGTACCGATGTGAGGACCTGGCCATTATGCCATGCTCTCTAGGACCAATTAAACGACAGAGCTTCTTTTAAAACCACTCTCACAGCGCTGTTATTTTTAAATGTGACTCTGTCTGATGGTCTGTCAGTCCAAAAAATTGGTATATTTGACAAATCTGCTCAGGTCACGTCCGCACTTGTTTAATGTCAAATTCAATCATAGCCCATTCATTCCCAGTCTTGCCACACCTTACAATCACTATTTACTCATCCTACCCACCTCTTCACTACTGTCAAATTACCAGACCCGATCACAGGGAATAACAGTGGATGTTTTTGTGGATAACATGATAGCATGAAGTGACACTAGCGTAGAAAAGAATACTCCGGTAGCGAATAACACAGGAAATGATAACAACAGCAATAAGACAAACTACGGCTTCCACAAGTCAACATGTAAATGTAACCAAGCACTAGTAGGCGGCTAGATGAAGCTGACGCGGGAAACGCTCATCTGCACCACAGCCTTCCACAAAGCAGAAATAACGTCTTAAAACAAATGCCAATGAAACATTGATGGTGCCAATGCAAGGTCAAATTAGATATATATCCACTCCAATGAAATAACTCTCGAATTGAACAGAGCAAGCCATATTGCATTAAAGACACTGCGGCAACAACAATCCCAGGCGTATGCCTCGTAAAACGACGACGACGACGACAATGATGATGACGGTTTCAATTTGCCACTAAAATACATGAGCAAATGCTTAATATTAAAATAGCCAAATGCGTCTTCACCAGGCAAGCCTATTGAGTATACAGTACTTTGTCATTTGCCTTCAAATCAGCCAATCCATCACAACGGTGCATATTCAAAAGTTAACAGCAAATCAACTAGCTTATATGCAGAGTCAAAATGGAGAAAAATTACCGATCTACAGAAGGATATTTGCTTTAACTGCGCTGTATGAGAATAAGCGTATTAAATTTATAGAAAACTTATGTCTAGAAAGATTTGAATGAAGGATAAATTATACAGAGTCCTCATATAAACACCAATTAGTCAAGTGTGTGTAACAATGGTCCTCTCAAGTGCTGTGCCAGGCCAATGATCATTGCTAGTCCTCATATGGATAGTATAGATTGTACAAGCAGGTCCCAGTATGTCAGGCAACACGTCAACATAGCCTGCAAAGTCTCATTCCAATAATAATAAAATATCAATAGCTAGTAAGACTAAGTACACATTGTCTAATTTAAAAAGTATATTGGTGCTTTTATTAATCTAACAGAAACCATAGTCCTCATAAGTATAGTATGCAGGATAGGTCCTCACATAGGTACCAATACAAGACTGTGTGCGTGCGTGCGTGCGTGCGTGCGTGCGTGCGTGCGTGCGTGCGTGCGTGCGTGCGTGCGTGCGTGCGTGCGTGCGTGCGTGCGTGCGTGCGTGCGTGCGTGCGTGCGTGCGTGCGTGCGTGCGTGCGTGCGTGCGTGCGTGTGTGTGTGTGTGTGTGTGTGAGCGTGTGTGTGTACGTGCACGTGCCTGTGCTCGTGCGCGTTGTGTGTGCGTGTGTGCGAGCGTATGCGTGTGCGTGTATGTATGTGAGCACGTGTGTGTGCGTGCGTGCGTGCGTGCGTGCGTGCGTGCGTGCGTGCGTGCGTGCGTGCGTGCGTGCGTGCGTGCGTGCGTGCGAGTGTGCGTACGTGCGTGGGTGGGTGGGTGGGTGTGCGCGAGTGCGTGCGTGCGTGCGTGTGTGTGCCGGGTCTTTGTCAAGTGTGGTGAGAGGTCGAGTGGAAGGGAAGATGGCTGAACGAATGATCGCTAAATTTTCAATACAGGTCTTTTCAAGTGTGGGTTCAGACCGTCATTTACCGTTACGTGTGTTGGCTGGATGTGAGGATTACCAGCGCTGTACGAGGCACACATTGCCTCCTCCTGCCACCCCACCCATTCTGAGTTTTGCGGAAATGGTTAGCGAGGAGATTGTGGGATCTGCATACTATTTACTTAAACAGCTTTAGTCCTTCCTTCACAAATTCTTCTCTATTGGCAAATTATGATTACTTGTCCTTAAATGACAGAAACTGGTCCTCAGTTGTCCGGGCATATATGTTAGGTACCTTTCAAATTTAAATGTGTTTTTGTACAATTTATAATACTCGCATTTAGTTGAGACGCTTAGTGTGCCGTTCCATGATTGGATAAACTGGTCCTTGAGATTTTGTTTTATTATGGCATATAGTGCATTACCACTTGTATTATCTTCAATTGGTAGTTACAACCGCATGTGTTGAGTATATTCTTTATATAGGAGAACCATTTGAAGTATTTGTTAAACTTAGTTTGATCACCTTCTACGCCAAATAGTTGGTTGATCGCGTTTAGCATTGCTGACGAGTATTTAATACACATGTTCACTTTAAGGGAGATCCAAAATTTTATCATCCGCATTTGTACGATAATTCGATTCGGGTATACCCCTAACTCCCCATATAGCATGCACGAGGGGGTTGCCATTTTAAGTTTAAGGACATATTTACACAATTTTAACTGTAGCTTTTCCATTTCGTCGATATTTTCGTATCCCATACCTCACAGCCATACAACATAACCGGCGTTACCATTTTGTCGAATAATTCCACTTGCATGTCGATTGTAAGGTTTAGAGTTTTGCATCGTTTTATTAAGGCAAACATTGCTTTTTGAGCTTGTTCCATTATTTTTAATCGGTTGTGATAAAAGCTTGCATTTTTTTAGAATTGGATTCCTAAATATTTGTAGACTGTTACATATTCAATTGGCTGTCCATTATAAAAAAAACCTTGGGATTCATTCCTGCGTTTTTTGCCAAAAATCATAGCTTTTGCTTTATCGCTGTTGACTTTTAATCGCCACGTTGCGCAGTACTTATGCAGGGCATCGACAGCTTTTTGAAGTTCGTGGCGGCTATCACCAAACAGGACCGTGTCGTCGGCATATAGAATGACTAGGAGTTTGAGAAGATTTCTGAATTGGTTATTATTTCCCATGGCCAAGTGTCGGCACTCACTTTGAATAAGAAATTCCTCTAGGTCATTAATGAACAAGGCAAATTGAAAGGGCGATAGAGTTTCACGTTGTCTGACACCTGTGGTTGACTGGGAAAACTCAGATTGGTCATTACTAGTAAACACACAGGACTTTGCATTTGTATAGAGGTTCACTATGACGTTATACATTTTACCTTTAATATCGTTATTCAACATTTTTGCACACAAGCCATCACGCCAGATCGTGTTAAAGGCTTTTTCGTAATCTACAAACACACAGTACAGTGTTTGACCGCTGTACCTGTACAGGTCTATTAAGCATTTTAGTATAAATAGGTGGTCATTTGTAGAGTGAACTGAACGAAACCCAGCCTGGTTCTCCTTGATTAGTCCACAATTCTCCGAGAATTGGTTTAGTCTGTTATTTAGTATCCTTGTGAATAGCTTGCCTAGGCATGACAGTAGCGTAATGCCTCTATAATTATCAGGTGGTTTTGGATTTCCTTTATTCTTGTATATGGGTAAAGTCATTCCGGCTACCCAATCGTGTGGTATTATTCCCGTGTCAAGCACAGTATTGAATAATTTCAGCCAGATTGGCATCATTTTTTCAGATGTGCATTTTAAGAATTCATTGATTATGCCGTCAATACCACTAGCTTTTCCGTTTTTTAATCCTCGCATGGCATTAAGAATTTCAGGTTCGTTAATCATGCCGTTCAAAATGCTATTATTTATCTGTTCATTTATGGCTCTTGCGTGATTAAGTGCTCTTCTGGTGTGACCGTGTCCATATCTGAGTTGTCACCTTCATACAGTTTTTGAAAATGAACTTTTAGTACATCTAATTTGGCGATTATATTTTCCCTTGGTCCCTTTTTATTTTCCAGTATTCTTTGGAGTCTGTTTTCTTTATTGTTCTCAACTTTACGGTTATGTCATTATTGTGTTTTTTATTGCTCTAGTCATACTAACCTTGTATCGTTTACTCGAGTTCACCACATCTAGCCTACTGCTCGTACTTTTGCTCTTTTTATGTTCACTTTTGGATCTTTTCGTAAGCCTGTCTTACTGTCCTGCAATCATTATTAAACCAGGGTTTACGATGTGTGGACTTTATGCTTGCTGATTTTATAGTCTTAGACATGCCTCTATTTCGTGGAATATCTGCGAAAATATTTTTAATTCTGTGGTATACGTTGTTAATATTATGTTGATCTTCTAACATGTTTACGAGTTCTACTACATTTTCATTTGTAAAGGTATTACAGAAAGCTTCGCATTTGTTATCATCCCATTTGATGACTTCTTTATGTTTATCACCCTCGTTGCTCACCTGTTCCATATTTTGTTTTTCGTATGTATTGGATTCTGTAAACATTAGATCGAATACAATCGAAGAGTGTCCGTCAGATGATAATGTGTCGAATTCCATAATTTCTAGGATGCTCATATATTGCATAAGAAACGGGTGGGTTATCACGTATTCCATGAGGGTGTTACCTCTAAAAGTAGCATTGCCTACGGTTTTATCTTTACCGATGCGTCCATTTTGCTATAAGTAGATCGTTACTTTTGCATAGTTCAATTAGTCTAGCTCCATACTGGTCAAGTCGAGAGGAGTCTATGGAAAACCGTGCTCTAGGGATATCTAGAGTATCAAAGTATTTTTCTATATCTAATAGTTGTGGCATGTTTTCGTCCATGAACACGGTATTTTTGTGGTCCTGGATATTTAATGCTACGTAATCTGTACTGTTACCTGTATGGGCGTTAAAGTCACCACAAAGACAGATATGGTAACGATTTTCACTGTTTAGTTCTAAGATTTCCTCTTGAATTTCATCGAATCCTGATATGCTCACATGTAGCGCACCTTGTGGCGGCAGGTAAACGATTCCAATTAATATATCTTTGTCCGCTCTGGTGAAAACTTCGTTTGATGCAGATCCAATTTACATACTGGGATTTTGATTCGGGAAAATATAATTGGTGTTTCAGAGAAAGCTTAGACCCAATGCACATACCCCCTGATCGACGGATTGACATTTTCTTGCTGGTGCTTGCGATTAAAATGTTTAGCGTCGAATTGCATGCTCTTAAGTTTGTTGACTACAAACTCGTTGTCAAGGTCGTCAGTTTTTGTTTCGCAGAGTAGAAAAATATCACTAGCTGCTAAGTGGTTTACATATTCTTAATATTGGAGTCTACGCCTCAAACCACATGTGCTCAATACCATTACGTTTAGTTGTGATCGAGAATTGTTTAATTTGAGAAGATCCCGGTCAGCCTCTTTGTCATCACCAGCGACATCATCAACGCCATCATCACAAACACCAGCATCACAATATTATATGTTGGTGCGACTATTGTACTTGCGGTGTCAATGATCTGAGTATATGATATTCGGGTGTGCTTGGTTAGTGTTTGTTACTGCGTTAGCATAGGACCGTGTATATAGCGGGGGTATTGGTTGTAATTGTTGTGTTTGTGGTGCCCATTCATTGGTTAATGTTTCATGATGTTGTGCTAGTGCCTGCTGTTGTAGCTGTTTCCACAGCTGCTGTTGTAGTTGAAGGTGGTGTTGCGCGTTTTGGCGCTGCTGCTGTTGTTGTTGTTGTTGTTGTTGTTGTTGTTGTTGTTGTTGTTGTTGTTGTTGTTGCTGCTGCTGTTACTGTTGCTGCTGCTGCTGTTGTTGCTGCTGCTGTTGTTGCTGCTGCTGCTGTTGTTGTTGTTGTTGTTGCTGCCCCTGTTGTTGTTGTTGTTGTTGTTGTTCATGTTGTTGTTGTTGTTGTTGTTGTCGATGATGTTCTTGTTGCCGCTGCTGTTGTTGTTGTTGTTGTTGTTGTTGTTGTTATTGTTATTGTTGTTGTTGTTGTTGTTGTTGTTGTTGTTGATATTGGTGTTGTTGCTATTGTTGTTGTTGCTGACGCTGTTGTTGATGGTGGGGGTGTTGGTCATCTTGGTGATGGTATTGGTGCTGGTTCAGGTACGTGTGTGGAGGGCGTGTGTTGTGCATGGGTGGCTGTGTTGCAAGCGCGCGATTTACGTTTGTCCGCTGCCTATGCTGTCGGTGGTCATGATTGACGTTTAGGTTATCATTTGTGTCGTTATCTGACGTATACAGTCGGTTGTTAATATCTAACCGGTCGCTAACTAGTGACACTTTTTGTCCACGCCTTATTGCATCACGCTTAACCGGATACAGCGGTCGTCGCCTGGCTTCAATCTCAGGAGGAAATTGTTAGTGCACCTGAAATAGTTTATCGCGTAGCACGTGTGAGGCATCGTACAGAACATGTTCCTTGTCCTTGTAAAAACTGCCGATACGGTGTACTCCATCTATCTGCGAGCGTCTGCCGATACGGTGTATTCTATCTATCTTGATATCGTACGCAATATCGAGTTCATAGTACATAAAATCCCTAAGTAGGCGTTCTACACTTTCACTGTCGTTTGCGTTTTCCAATTCGGGAACCCCTCTGAAAATGAGGTTCTCTCTCATAGACCTAAATTGTAGATCTATGGCCCTGTCCATAAATAGTTTTGTATCATCTGCTCTCTTGTCGATATACTTATGACCACGTTTAGGCCTTACCCCTGTACTCAACTGGCTGTCATCACTTGTTGAAGATTTCTTTCTCTTCCTATTTCTAATTTGAGCTTTCTTCTTCGCCATTTTAGCTTTCTAACAAGATCAAATACTCGCAGCGTTTTCTTTTCAATGAAAGTAGACTTCTTCACCGACTACTTAACCATAAAACAAGACCACGGCCAGAGAAAATTAAAACGACGTCACGAGTAGTCTTTTTCTGCACCTATAAGGCTACTCAAATCATCTCTGAATGTATGTCACGGAAACAAGTTACTATAGCTATTTGTCCTCAATTATATCTAACTAACTTAGCCAACACGCTTGAGGGTTACTTCTAGTTGTCAATCGAACTATCACACGCACTTTTGAACTTTTATACAAAACTTGAGAGTAGAACACTATATAAACGCGGTTTTTTGTTTACAAAGTTTTTCTTCTTAGAGATTCAAACTTTCAAAGATCTATCGCTTATAGCTATAGATACAGATAAGTACACGTATTGACCTTCTTATACATGCCCGGGGACTGCAGGGTGAGTGGGTTGAACTATAAAGTTCAGAGGCTTAAGCCCCATCTGGAGCCGAATTGTGCACTTTGTGATACAAGTATGAAATTCAACACACAGTTAGTATGACCCATAATAGTTTATTTCAAAATTTGACCCCAACCAGATTTGACCTGTGGGGGCTGTGGCGGCTGTGGCGGCTGTGGCGGCCATTTCGAAAAATTTCCGCCATGCATATTTTCAATCTCTCATATCTCGATTAATAATTGCGATAGGAACTTAATTTTGGTGTCTATAACTATATTTTCAGGATCAAAGAATCCAAATATAACACAATCTTCAAAATATCTTGTGTCAGCCATTTTGTTTTCCAATATGGCCGCCATTTTAAGTTAGAATTTATCGATTTCTCAATATCGTGCTCAAAATAATGATACAGACTTGATTTTTGTCTCTGCATCAATGTTTTCATTCCCAAAGATTCCAATAATAACAATAGCTTGAATGTTTTCTATGTAGACTCATATTGTTTATTCCACAACATTTACCATTTATCATCAACATGGTGTGATTCATCACCATACCACAGTCCATAATACAGATATTCCACTACTCAACTCATTGCTGTTTTATGTATGCTTATTGTGTTAGGGACAAGGAATAAAATATCCTAAGCTTTTCATTATTATATTAATGTATATGTTGATGATAAATGGTAAAGGTGGAATAAACAACATGAGGCTACATGGAAAAGATGCAAGCTATTGTTATTATTGTTAACTTTGGGAATGAAAACATTGGTGCAGAGACAAAAATCAAGTCGTTCCTGACTCAGGCAGCAACAACTTTACATAAAATTAGCCTCAAAATATCCAACCTGATGTGCAGGATGTAAAATGAACTTGGTTGAGCCACTAGGCAGTGGAACGTGATCACTATTAGATTGCGGTCAATTTCTACTACTGTAGCTTCTGGTTAGAGGGATAGTGGCAATTTCAACATCTGGTATGCATATTTATTCACAGGCCTTTGAATTTTCGTTCACCCATCCCTCTACCACATATTCCCCCTACTATATTTAATATATTATATATAGTAGGGGGGATATGTGGTAGAGGGATGGATGGACGAAAATTCAAAGACCTGTGATTTATCATATTAAATGCATGATCAAGGTCTAGTGCATCATAATAGTATTTGCTGGTCACTGATAAAACACCTTCATATGCTTGGGGTTGTTGGGGCTGGGTCAGGGTGGTTTCCCACCCAATCCACTCCAACAAATATGGAACTTTAGATGTTCTGATATGGCATCTGCATTTAGGGGGTAAATATAGAATTTCACATTTAGACTGAAAAAGTGGAGGGCAAAATTCATATCTGCTACGCACGCACGCACGCACGCACACACACACCAAACCAGGATCCAAGCATGTGTGTGTGTGGGGGTGGGGGCAACCACTCCCTTGTCCCTAATCCCTCTTCTTATGCTTATGACCATATGTTGATTTAAAGGCTTTAGCTGTACCCTATTGCTACCACGGTAATCATAAGATACAGCCTATTTAGGTTCCGTCATCACATAAGAATTTATATTTTATGACTGGCCAACAATTGCTTTTATGGTGCACTAGACAACGGATTCCATCAACAAGAGGCCCTACGGCTAGGCTTGTGCAAGTATTGCTTATCACGATCGATTATTTAAGATTATTAAATAATTGTGATTAGTCGATTAATCGGGAGAGGATTTATCATGTCCTTCTCCGTCACGGAAGTTAAAAAATCATAACTCGGAGGCGCATTGTACATCATATTGTGTGTAATCTGTTCCACTTGATTTTGCTCTTAGAATATTCGCGAGATCACACCCACTATATTTTAGATATATAGACTGGTATCCAGTTAAATTAGAGACTGGTATCTAATCAATTTATCCAGAAGACAATGCGTGTCCTAGTTATGACGTTTTACCTTCCGTAACGGGAAAGGACAGGATAAATCCTCTACCAGATTAATCAGCAGCTGTCTGGATACAAATTACTCTGACATAACAACAAAGGCATATCAATGACAAACGCAACAATGGTTTTAAAATTTCCATTTGCTCAAGCCAGTCATTCCAGTGATACATTTTCAAAAATAGTTTCTTGACCTGCAAATGAACATATATTCACTGAATTTCATGACCGATTGCATAAAACGTAATTACAAGAGGCCTAAAGGGGCCTGTATCGCTCACCTGAAATTAGTGGCCACTGGCACAACCAAACAAAACAAGATGACCACTGGAAAAATTTACCAATCAAATTTCTGTGAAGAAGTCTTAGCCAAGTTTTTATTAAAATTGGCACACTGGTTAATAAGTCATCTTTTTACGATTTTCTCGGAAATTTGCAAAAAGTACAAGATGTCCGCCAAAAACACAAAACTGATTGCTTCATGGCAGACATATCTTTTTACATATCAACTTTCCATGGACAAATTTTAATGACGTTTTGGCCCTAATAATATCTGCCAAATTTCGGCCCGATCAGTTCAGTGGTTCTGGAGTTGTTTTCGCGAGAACTAGGTCATCCAAGATGGCCACCGAACCATTTAGCAATTCCAGTTCCTTCAAACAAACTTAGTTCAGCTCTTGCCCTAGATTATATGGCATAAGGTTTGTATCGATCCCCCAAGCGGTTTCGGAGATTTTTAAAGACATTTCTAAAAGTCGGCCAAAATCCAAGATGGCCGCCGGCCCAATTGGCCGATCGTCTTCCTCTGAACAAACTTGTATTCCTATGCCGTAAGGATTGTTCATGCCACATATAATTGAAATCGGCCCAGTGGTTCTCGAGAAGACATTTTAACTTTCCCATTGCTTTAGTATGGGAGCTTTTCGTGGGAAAATGATCCAAGGTGGCCACCAAACTATTTATCCGACAGTTTCGAAAATGGCAAATTTGAAATCAGAATGACCAAAAAGTTATATACAATCAATTTCGCTCTCAAAATCCGTCAAATAAAAAATCCAATATGGCCGCCAAACATGCTACATTTGATTGGCCCACGCCGGCCAGGTTTTTTGACGGATCAACTTCCCTTGAACAAACCGAAGGCCCTAATCATATCAGCCAAATTTCGGCCGGATCTATTCAGTGGTTCTGGGGAAGTGGTTTTTGTGAAAACTAGATCATCCAAGATGGCTGCAGAACTATTTCGCCAATCAAGTTCACAGGAACAAACTTAGTTCAGCTCTTCCCCTACATGATATTTCCTAGGGTTTGAATCGATTCCCCCCAAACGGTTTTGGAGAAGAGTTTTAGATATTTCTAAAAATTTGTCAAAATCCTAAGAAGGCCGCCGGCCAAAATGGCCGATCGATTTCGTTTGAACAAACTTGGATCTCTATGCCCTAAGGATGCTTCCTGCCAAATATAATTGAAATCGGCCCAGTTGTTCTTGAGAAGTCGTTTAAAGAAAAAGTTGACGGACACACTGGCCATCCTGGCCAGGGTAGCTAAAAATGTAGGTTTTGAAAACTTGTTATGCAGGAAAAATTATTCACGATTATTCGATTATTTAATTTTTAATCATAACAATTTCACGATTTAAAAAATAATCGCAATTTTCCATTAAATCACGTAATCGTCCTATCAAGGGCGTATTGACGCTCACCTGGGCCATCAGCATTTGAACCATCTGCATTTAAATACAGTTTAGACATAATTTTTGGAAAACCCAGGATGGTCACCAGACAAATTGAGCCATCAAAATTCTTGTTTGATATGCCTACGGCCATAAAATCGTTCCACACACATTTTTTTTATATTGAAATCAGGGTCTTGATTAAGGAGTAACATTTTAAATGGTTCTTGAAAATCTTCAGTAAATCCAAGATGGCCAAAAAAAATGGCCAATCAAATCTCTGAATAGAAGTTCTAGAGGCTACCACCATAGGATCCTTCCAGCCAAATTTGGTTAAAATCTTCCAAGCAGTTTATGAGACGATATGTCTCGGAAAATCCAAGCTGGTCAGCCAAATTAATCAGACATCTCATTGAAAGGTTTAATTCATAAATGAGGATTATGACGGCTGTCTATAAAGGACAGTTCTCTATGGTCCACAATAGTCTTTTGATGATTTTATTGAAGGTTTAGTAGACATCCTTTCAACTATACAGATGAGATATTACAAATTCATCATACAATGTAAGAATTCGGTTGAATATTTTGAAAAAGACTGAACATAAGTAATGACTGTGACGTCATTAATCAAATGATGACCTAATATTCTATTGCCATCACCACTTTATCCACATTGGAGATGATAAAACAGATGCCTAGGAGTAGGCTATATGATTTCCATTATGAATGGTTAACCCTTTTACTCGAAGGAAAGCTTATAGGACCGATTTGATATAAATTCCAACACTTATCTTGGCGCGATGTATAGAAGAGTGATCTGCATTAGTATATGAACTGTGATCTATTGGATCAAAAGATGGATATAGTAAAGAGGAAAATAAACAAACACAGATTTTGATAAATTAATATTCATTCATTCTTGCCTTCTTTCTTTTGTGACAATTCAAATTAAATCAGTAGTATACTGTATATGTGAAAAAATTCTTTTAAATAATGTATTGTGTGATGATGTATGTGGTTCTATTGAACGAGGGTGTCAGATCTGTGATCTGAAATAACCGCGGAATCCCTCTATTGAGACCTCTGTTGAATATTGGTAAACCTAATTTGATAGAAACAAGATCCTTATGATGACGAAGTGATATCTAGATTGAAAGACCCATTATCATTAGACGAGTGATCCTCGCTGATCCAATCCCTGCTCATTCTTTAAGTTTTGCTATTAATCACATCAAATCAATTCTTTGATCTAATGCCACTTATATCAATCCTCAAAAAATATCACAGACGATTCATTTTGCTTCAGAATCATAAATGCCGGTAGTTAACTGGAGATAAGATCTGGGTACATCCCCTATCCAAGTTGAAAATGATCACTACTCGATCTGGTCAATGTAGACCTCTATCAACTATTGAATCATTTGGAACCTACGACGGACATGGACCACTGGATAATCCCATGACTTTATAACATTATTTTGTCAATTAATATTTAGAATTAATGGTTCTTGGTTCAGAATTTAGATTTGAAATATCAACCTGACTGTCATGTTAATAACTATAATAACTAGAATGCACTCACGGGTGATGCTGACTCACGCCTTTGCGTCTTGACAATACACTTAGTGACCCCACCATGACCTCGATTTTCTGCCTTTTGCCTGCAAACTAAAACATTTTCTATGCACTCATAATATCAACGTTTGCAGAATTTGTTGATTCTACCTACTAGCATTCCACATTTATTGCTAAAAGTGTGTATTCTGGGATGCACTAAGCGACCCAGTGACCTCGACCTTTTACCGTTTGATCCCAAACTAAAACATTTTCTATGCACTCATAATGCCAATGTATATGCCACATTTGGTGATTTTACCTACTTGCGGTCCTGATTTATGGCTTAAAATGTGTATTTCGTGATGCACTAAGTGACCCCCTGACCTTAGTTTTTTACCTTTTGACTCTAATCTAAAACATTTTCTATCCACCCATAATATCAATGTATGTGCCCAATTTGGTGATTCTACGTACTTGCGTTCTTGATTTATGCCTGAAAATGTGTATTTCGGGATGCACTAAGTGACCACATCACCTCAATTTTTTACCTTTTCACGCCATTCTAAAAATTTTTCTAGCCACCCATAATATAAAGTTATGTGCCTAGTTTGGTGACTCTATCTACTTGCATTCCGAATTCATGGCTAACAAGAGCTCTTCAAACGGCGCATAATACCCCGCTCTGATGACAAACCAATGAATGACATCTATCAGAAAATAGAGATTTCTTCATCAGACCCAGACCAATAACCCTATGAAATTTCAAAGCGATCCGTTAAATGGTTCAGGAGTTATCATCCTCAAACGAATTTTCAAGTGGTGGCCATCTTGGATTTCGGTTCATCTTGGATTCTGATAGATTTCTTCCCCAGAACTAGTCCAACCACTCTGTGAAGTTTCAATTCTATCGGACAGATGGCAACTTAGTTATCATCTGGAAACCACTCTACTGCCCGCCCACCCGCCCGTCTGCGTAATTACATAATACCCTGACAATTTTTTGGCGGGGTATAAAAATGTGTATTTCGGGATGCACTAAGTGACTCTGTGACCTTAATTTTGAACATGTTGATCCCAAACTAAACAAATTTGGTAATTCTACCTCATAGGATTCCAGAGATATGCCTCGGATAAACACACACACACACACGCACACGCACACGCACACGCACACGCACACGCACACGCACACGCACACGCACACGCACACGCACACGCACACGCACACACACACACACACACACACACACACACCGACCCACCCACCCAGGGTAGATATTTTTTGAAAATGTACTAGTAGATTGACTGTCTCAATAACATGCCCAGAAAATTCAATTGTAAATATTTAAAAATAATCTTCCACTGGCCTGCAAACATGGCAAATGGACATCACTCTATGGCATGCCAGTGCATAAGCCAATAAACCATTTAACAGTCAAATTTTTATCAAGAACGGTTAGATTTTCTCATATAAAATGTCCAATTACACTTTGCAAACCAAGAACACATATTTCTTTAATTCTTCGCTGAAATGGCTGGTTTGGTTATAGAAACAGGTAGTCTAGTGGTACATTTTCAAAAATGTTCTCCTGACATGAAAATGACGATTTCTCAATGCTTTAGGCAGGTTTTCATGATTAAAAGGTTAACACTAGAATCGAGGTAGCCACAGGTTCTAGATTTTTTCAGATTTTCCGGATTTCCACCGACTTTTCCGGATCACACCCAAAGATGTGGAATTCTAGTGTATGATCCCACCCTTTTCTGTGTTAAGGTTTCAGCCAAATCAGACCAGTAGTTTCCGAGATACATGTATCCACAGATCCAGAATTTGATCAGATCTAGATCCGGGTTTTTTTAAGCTAAAAATGTCAGTTTTTAAAACATCTTGACATCCCAGTTATAAGTTACTAGGAATCTACACAACCAGCAGAATTATCTCCATCCAGCAATGTCAGCACTACATTTAGAATAATGAACAGGCTAAAATTTGTTGGTGTATTGCCAGGTACCGATACTGGTAATACGATACTAGTAATATGCCGTGTCCAGAACTTTTCGGTTGAGTGAAGACAGCCTGAGACAGGTTCAAATCTGCACACTTGGCAAGTCTGATCAATTTCTTGACAACTGATCTAGATTCTTTGGATGTCTTCATCATCTGGCAGTAATACCATGCATACACCTAAAATAATACAAACAGGAACGACAATCAGAGATTGCTAAAGTATGCCCCTCCCCCTTCCGTCAAGCACACCATGCCACCCAAGATTGGTCACGTGACATTGCCCTTTGACAACAAAATCGATAGGGTTCTTCGAAACACCAAGGACAAACTCCCACCAAAGATGAGTAATAATCCCTTCAATCGAACTCGAGTCATCATCCGGAAACGCAATATTACATTATTAATTAGGTCACTGTGATCGTAACCATCGACCATTTGGCACAAAGATCGATAGGGTTCTTCGGACCACCAAAGACAAGCTCCCTCACCAGATTGGTAACGATCCCTTCAATAGAACTCGAGTTATCATCCGGAAACGCAATATTTCATAACTAATTAGGTCACAGTGACCTTGGCCTTTGACGCCAAAATCGACATGATTTTAAAGGTATTTCTAAAGATCAGCCAAAATCCAAGATAGCCGCCAGCCAAATTGGCCGACCGGGTTGATTTGAGCATACTTGAATCCCTATGCCCTAAGGATGCTTCCTGCCAAATATACTTCAAATCAGCCCAATGGTTCTTGAGAAGAAGTCGTTTAAAGGAAAAGTTGATGGACAGAACACGAGGCCCAAGGGGCCTGTGTCGCTCACCTGGAGCACTATGCATTTTTGTCACAATTGTTGGTGGGTGGTTTAGGAGTAGTCTTCTAAATGAGTTTGTGGACATTTTTGCAAGTCCAATATGTCCGCCAAACATGCATTTTGATTGGTCCACTGCAGCCATGTTTCTGCCTTAGCGCCTTCCCTTGAAAAAGCTTTAATGGCACTCAGTGCCCAATCATTTATCCCAAATTTCGGCCCAATCCGCTCAGTGGTTCTGGAGTCATTTTGGCAAAAATTAGGTCATCCAAGATGGCCACCAAACCATTTGGCCAATCAAGTTCCCTTGAAACGAACTTGGTGCAGCTCTTGCCCTAGATGATATTTCATGCGTTTTGAATTGACCCCCCCCCCCAACAGTTTTGGAGAAGACATTTTAAAGCGGCCAGTTTTTTTGACGGATCAACTTCTCTTGAACAAACTTTAATGGCCCTTAGCCCTTAACCATATATCACATATTTCGGCCTGATCGCTTGAGCGATCGCCAAACACGCTATATTTTGATTGACCCACCACGGCCATGTTTTTTGATGGATTAACGTCTCTAGAACAAACATTAATGGCCCTTAGTCCCTAATCATATTTCACAAATTTCGGCCTGATTGCTTCAGCGGTTCGGGGGAAGAAGTCGTTTTTGCGAAAACTAGGTCATCCAAGATGGGTACTGCACCATTTGGTCAAGCAAGTTCCCTTGAAACAAACTTGGTGCAGCTCTTGCCCTAGATGATGTTTCGTGAGTTCTGAATCGATCCCTCAAACGGTTTTGGAGAAGATTTTTAAAAAATCGGCCGAAATCCAAGATGGCCGTCGACAAAATTGGCCGATCGGGTTCGTTTGAACAAACTTGAATCGCTATGCCTTAAGGATGCTTTCTGCCAAATATAATTGAAATCCGCCCGGCAGTTTTACATTTCCCATTGCTTTAGTATGGGAGCTTTTGGCGAGAAAATGATCCAAGATGGCCGCCAAACCATTTATCCGACAGTTTCGAAAACTGGAAATTTCAAATCAGAATACCCAAAAACTTATATAAAAACAATTTCAGCCTCAAGGTCCATCAAATAAAAAAATCCAATGTTTTTTGACAGATCAACTTCTGTTGAACAAACTTTACTTGCCCTTAGTCCCTAATCATATCTGCCAAATTGTGGCCTGATCCCTTCAGCGGTTCTGGAGAAGACGTCTTTTTCGCTAAAACTAGGTCAACCAAGATGGCCGCCGAACCATTTGACCAATCAAGTTCCCCTGAACAAACTTGTTTGAGATTTTGCCCTGGATCATATTCCATCACGTTTCCTTTAACCCCTCAAGCGGTTTCGGACAAGAAGATTTTTAAAGACGTTTCTAAAAATCGGCCAAAATCCAAGATGGCCGCCGGCCAAATTGGCTGATCGGCTTCCTTTGAACAAACTTGGATCCCTATGCTATAAGGATGCTTTCTCCCACATATAATTGAAATCGTCCTAGCAGTTCTTGAGAAGAAGTTGTTTTAAAGGAAAAATTGACGGATGGATGGACGACGGACACACGACGGACGGTCGTCACAAAATAAGCTCACTTGGCCTTTCAGGTCAGGTGAGCTAACAATAAAAAATCTGAATAGAAGTTCTAGAGTCTACCACTATATGATCCTTTCAGGAAAATTTAGTTGAAATCCGTCAAGAAGCTAAGGAGATGCATTTTGACACTTTTCGGTAAATACTTTACAAAATTTAAATTTGTATAAAATCTAAGATTTTTGACCCAAAAATTTAAAAATCAAAAATCTGAATAGCTGTGCTAGAGCCTCCCTCGATAGGATCCTTCTAGCCAAATTTGACTAAAATCTGCCGAGCAGGTTTGGAAGAGATACATTTTAAATCAAAAGTTGATTGACGGACAGATGGACAGACGGACTGATGGTCGCCACGGCATATGCTCACTTGGCCATTCTGACCTGGTGAGCTAATAAACAATGTTGGTATAAGCTGATGCTGTCTAAGACAGACAGATTTCAGTAACATAAATGTAAACAGTCAAACAGTACTCTCATTATGCTTTGAGTTACATGTATTATATCCTAGCTAATTCTAATGAATATTACTTAGGAACACAGTGAATGTAAGTTAATATGCACCATGTATTGTAACGCGAGGGGCATGTACTGCTTAATTTATACAGGTCTGGAATATCAGTATTTGAGTAACAAATATTGAAAATCGGCTTCCAATCACCATTGCATATAATGTAACGCAGCCTTTCAAACCAGGTGAACTAATGATTATTGCCAGCCCTAAGTGTTGACCAAAATACAATATTCTCATTCACAAAATAGTATTTAAATTATAATTAACGCTTAAATTTGTTCAATGAAATTTCAATTTTTTTATTCAAAATGTTCATTACCAAAATGCCCAATTGTTAGAGATTATTTTTGGAAATTAACCACTGGAATGAGTGACTGGCTTGGTTATCGAGCCAGTCATTCCAGTGGTAAATTTTCAAAAATATTTTCTTGAGGGTTAAAGGGTTTAAGGTTAATATATCTCTCTTTATATCTAATAAATACAGACGTAGAATAGGAAGTTTTCAAAATAATAGCTTTTAACATTTTTATTTAACCCTTTAGTGACCAAAACAGGCAAATTGGCATCTGCATGGGTGTTGAGGAATGCCCATTTGCGGCTTTTGCCAGCCAAATGAAGATACATTTTTTAAAGCAAACACTGGAATTACTGGCTTGATATATAAAACGAACTAGTCATTTCATTGGGAAATTTTCAAAAAATTTTTGCCCTATAAAATTGCCCCCTTATGAGTGAGCATTGACTAAGAATGAATCCAGTCAACCAATATCTTCTAAACAGTGGTTTTGAAAAGTCAATTTACAGACCAAGAGAGGCATATCTTTGAAAATTTACCACTGGAATAACTTGCTACATGTAGGTAACTAAGTCAGTTAAGTTAACCAAAGCGTATCTTGTTTCACAAATGGATATTTTATCTGAAAATGTTAAGCATTGTAATGACGAAGTTTTAACATTTTATCATATCATTATCCCATTTCATTTTATCATATAATTCATTGGCTAGATCAATATATAGACGGTAGGCCTATAATAATATATGGAATAAGGAAGTCAGATATATATTTATACTACGTTTTTAAAAGTTAGCTATACGTTTAGTAAATCCTGCAAATTATACTTTTGAATTTTACCAAGTAAATACGGGCACCCACACCGGGCCACCCGCACTCCCTCAGAGTGGAGGCCATCCTGTCAATTTAACAAACCATTTCACCGTCCTAGAAATAATATGAAGCTATTTGGACTGGAAGCTGTAGCTGCTTGCTAAATCAAAAACATATTCCCAGGGTCTGCGATACACATTAGCCACTTACCTACTGTTCACACATTGCACATACTCTCCACAGGATGCATCTACGCACCGACTTTCATGATCGTACATATACAAGTCTTAAAACTATGCCCTGGAAAAACTTCTAGATTGTAATTATGTTCAGTGAACCATGAAAAATAGGTCAAAGGTTGGTCAGCATTAGGCCATACTGACCTACTTTTCACACAATGCACATCTTCTCCATAAGATCCATACACATACCAAGTTTCATGATTGTCCGGGCCATAGTTTCAAGATTTTTATATATACTTCACGAGTATCAGATCAATCAATAAAGCACAAGCTCATATATCTATATATATATATATATATATATATATATATATATATATATATATATATATATATATATATATATATATATATATATGTTTCAAGATTCTAGGCCCAAATCAAATGCAATATAGCTTTATTGATTGATCTGATACTCGTGAAGCTCAATTCATAGGCCGCCATTAAAGTTGGGCAAACTTATAACATGCTAAAGAGGACTGCCTATAAAATTTTAGAAACGCATTGTTTACATTTTCCATGACGCTCAAATCATAAAATCATGTATCTTAGAATCTGTAATAACCCAGCCCGGTATCAGAAAACATCAAATCATGACTGAATTTTGCAAGCTAGCGCCTCAAAAAATAGCGTCGCTCCCAAGGTATTATGGGAAATTTGATTGTGATGACATCATTGCAATTCTATGAATTAATGCATGTCTATAAAAATATATATTAACCCTTTGAACCCTGACCACCACTGTTGGAATTTAAAAATCAAATAGTAAATATTTTGAAATCCATTTGACTGGAAGCAGGGCCTACCGAAACTTTCTTTTAGTAAATTAATTCTTTAGCCAAGAACAATTTAATATTTAGCACTTTGGTAAATATTGTCTTAACCATCTTGCGCTTTCACTTATAATAATAATAATAATAATAATAATAATAATAATAATAATAATAATAATAATAATAGTACATTTGTAATGCGATTGCATGCTCTAATATCGAAATAGATGTACATACGAATTTGACACTGGTTAGCCATACAAAAAAGCTGTTAAACATTTAGAAATTAATTTGACTGGGAGCTTTGGCTGGCTTGCAGTTAAATTAATTTCAAAATATTCAACAATAATTCTCACATGCGTTAGCGTGAAAGATCCCAAGTGCGCTAAACTTCCCGCATTTCAAGACTCGCGCTCATGCAGGTGGTCTGTTAATATTTTGGGAGTTTTTTTCACATAAACAAATGAGACTCAGAAATGTAATTTGGGTGTAAACAAACACTAAGTTGTCTTGTGCCTACTAGTAGTATTATTATATAAACTATATTATATAATAGTTGTGTATACCCAAGTTTCATTTCTGACTCATTTGTCTATGTGAAAATACTTCCCAAAAATATTAACAAACCACCTGCATGAGCGCGAGTCTTGAAATGTGGGAAGTTTAGTGCGCTTGGCCATTTGGTGTTTTCTCACGCTAACACTAGGCGCATCAACATCATCACAAAAATATACGATCCGTCTTTTTAACAAATCTGCGTCGTTTAGAACATAAGCAAACGGGAAATTTAAGACAAATATTTCATGGCCAAAATTAGTTATTTCTTAGGGGATTGCATTTCTCTTATTTAAATAGTCAGGGTTATCATACATAAATGTAATATTTGCGATAGATCGCAAAGAATAGCTTACCAATATTAAATAAAATATGTTCCAGGCGAGCGCTAAAATAGGTGTCAATCTTCTTACAGCTAGCACCTTCGTCTCTTTCAGTCGCACACGGCTTGAATTGGTATAGTTTAACAATAATGTGTCCAATATCATTTGCACAGATGTCCTCGAAGTCGATTTTAGTATAATGAGATGTCCGGGAAACGCCCGTCTCGGCTAAACAAGAACTTGAAGCAGAGCTTGTTTTACGCTTCACTACTTTATTAGACGCCATTTTCTCCTGATCGCAAAATATGTGGGCGTAATGTGAAACCACGCGATTTAAAAAAAAATCACGCGATGACGTCACGTCGTGATTTTTAGTGGATCACAAATAATCAATTTTAATCTCGATTTTAATATAGATAAGTTTGTGAATATTTGTCAAATCGGTTTTAAATTTCAAAAAATGTAAAAAAATTGAGTTTTTGACTGGTTTCTTTTTATCGAAATCGAAATCCAGTTTGTGTTATTCTTTAAGCCTTTTATGTGAAGAAGTATAATTATAGGATCATGATATTTTTGAAATCATAACATCATTGAAAAACGCATCCAATTTTCCAAACATTTATGTTTTGGGGTTTTTTTTATTAAAAAAAAGGATTTGTTAAGTTAATTATAATTTTGAAATACACCCTATTGGGCACTTGATTTACTAAATCTAGTGACAATGGTGTATTTTATATATGAGAATAACTGGACAATTGGATGAGCTTTGCAATTTTGTGATTGTAGTTTAGGAGCTCTTTAACCCCTCTTGTGTCATCGCTTAATCGCGACACCCAGAGCCTCTGCGGTGCTGGTTGAGGAATGTCCATTTGCGGACCATGAGAAGAAAAGGTTAATTGATAAAAGTAGCATTTCGAGCGCTGTAATGCGCGGTTGACATAAGAGGGGCTAAGATGCGTTGTCTTTTAGCGCAATACTGACCCAATACCGGCCATCTGCTGGCTGAGCAATTTATCTGGGAAAGGTGTAGTTAGCAAATATAATTAGGAACTAAGGTCCATTCAAATGTTCTTCAAAGCAAACTGCGCAGGTCCACGCGCACTCACGCACTTACACACACACCGCCCGGGCACTCACATCCTACCCAAACGCTCCATCCACGTCCGCCCGCTCGCTCAGTCTTTCACTCGCTTGCTCACTTACCTTCTTACACACACGAACACTCTCTCGCATGTACCATGTATGCATACACAGTATACACACAGAGAGATGGCTAACCATCGCTTAGTCAGTTTCCAATTGACTAGAAGCGGGCATCAGAGGGTCATTTCCCACTATAACGTGAATTGGGAATAGGTACAAGTGACTAAAGAATACTAAGTTCACTCAGCATTGCTCTAACGTTTATATATGGATCATAGGAAACTCAGAATGTAGGAAGACGATTCGCAGAGCCTGCACCTTTCACTGGTTTTGTGGCGCTTGGGGGGGGGGCGGTGGTATTCCAGCCCATCCCTCCATGAGAGGATGAAAACACCATTGCAGATCTGTGTGCAACCTGCCCCTGTCCCTCATATTTGCTTCCGGCGCCCCTGTGTCGATAGTCGCAACAATGTGCGTAAACAATATGCCTTTATTTAAAGAACAGCGTCAAATTCACGTCAAAGATAAACTGGTTTGCAGCCCGCTTTGTTCCTCCTACTCTTGATGGTGGTAGTAGCTTTAAGACAAGTTGCCAGTTGAGTACGTGTCTGCACCCATTAGCATGTATAATATAATAGCCTACTGATCTGTCATGCATGTGCATATATATTGCAGCTGATATAAAGTTAGCATAAGATGACGCTTTTTTGGATATTCTCCAAAGTAAGATGAAAACGATTAAAATCACTATTTTGGCCAACAAAATTAGTCGTATCATCGGAATATTGTGATAATTTCACTGGTGTCATAAGACCACGAATACACAGTCCATGATAATTCATATCTTCTCTTATTGTGGGTCCCAAGGTTTCCATACAAAGTACAAATAAAAGTGCTGACAGTGAGCAACCTTGTCGAACCCCTCGTTCTAAGACAACTGGCTGGCTTATAAAAGTGTTCACAAGGTATCTACTAGTAATGCCATTGTACAATATTCGGATCCATTTAATATAATTGGGTCCACAGCCGAATCGATTTGATGACATCAACAGAAACTTCCACTCCAAACGATCGAAAGCCTTTTCATTATCTAATGCCACAATGGCACCTGGAATGTTATCCTTTTCAACTAACTGAATCAGATTTCTAATAAGCACAGTGTTGGTTAATATTGATCTACCAGGTATTGAACATGTCTAAACAGCTTCCGATGAAATGGTATTTAATAAAGTCAAACACCTGGGTAAAAATAAAATCACCACTCCTGTATTTAAATCAGTGGCATTGGAATAGAATATTTCACCCTTAGAGAGTTGTTTGAAACTGTCTAGTACTTCAACATTATGGAACTTAGTTTCCTGAAGCATGACGATATCAGCTTTCAAATCAGATAATTTCTCTAGCAACATGCATTGCTTCAATCCATCATTCAAACCACAGCAATTAAGTGAGCAAATTATCATTATGATTAAGAATCTATGCATAATACCCATAATGTCTAGTTTGGTTTTGTCTTCTTACTGTTTTTATCCCGTTTATCCCATTCTCTGAGCGATACAGTACCATTTCATCGGGCTGCTGGGATTCCTACGTTTAGATCGAGGTGTCAGACTCTGCAATGGAGATAGGGTCATCTATATTTTCATCCTCCCTGTCCTCTGCCCCAGAGCTCAAGTCTTCTATCACTCTTTTAACACCACCAGCAATAGTATCCTGTACAATTGCCTGTGTAGAATGTATTAATAACACACCAGACTCTGTTAGTGGTGACAAATCAAATGGTACATCAACATCCATTGACTGAGATCCAAATGTTGTTTGTCCCAGTACTAAACTCTGTGTATCATCAACAGCGTCGGAGTCATCATTTTCCTGGGCTATTTCAGCTGTTGCTGGAGCGGTAGCAGATATACCTGTCTCCAGAACCTCGATCTCATCAACGTGTTTTGCCAGTACTGGATCACATGCCTTACTAACAACTGGACCCCCAGTCTTACTAAGATTGGGGTCCACAGTCTTACTATCAATGGGATATCCAGCCTTGCTAACAACATGTACATAGGTGTGTGGCACATTGTTACTACTGTGTACTTCACTGGAATTGAGAGAAGCCGGATCCATATAGCTAGCACTCGCCTCTTCCACATTACTTGCAGCATTCATCGATGATCTTTTATAACATCGAGATTTAAAATGATCAGATGACCCACACAAAAGAGACTTATTCTTGTAAGGACAGGTACTAGCAAGGTGTTCAGTACTTGTGCAGATACGGCACTCTTTAACCTGGCCCCTATACCACACAGGGAGGAAGAAGCTCCCATCAATAGACAATCTCCCTGGAATTGGTTTGTCAATGTTTTCCAGGCATACCCGTCTTATCCCATTTTCAAGTGTTCTATCGACGGCATACGTCTCCCTTTCTATTTTTATCACTTGCCCATATTTTCCCAGCTCGGCTGTAATACGTTCATTCGGAATTTCAAGAGGGCCTTCACTTTTACAATCAATTTATCCGAATCAACCTCTTCGATCTTACATATTTGTCCATTGACAATCAGGCCCTCTTCCAAAAACCTTTCTTTCACTCCTTGTCTTCTATCACTCTTTTAACCCCAAAAATAGACCGTAAGATTCTAGACATTTTTGCTAATATTAATTAGCCCCTTTAAGACATTTGTCCCAACCCCTACAGTGTCTTTTATTCCATGATAGACGTCAATAGCGCCAACATTCAACCCAGCAGTGGTGAGCCTAGGGCTAAGAGTCTATTTATAGCGACTTGACATGTTACTAGCAAGCATTCACATTGACCTAGATTACGCGTGTCTACTGCAGTGAATATAAATGCGCGTACGAAGCGCGATATCTCGATAGGTCAGCGAGATAGGCCTAAGCAGAAAGGTCAGCCTGCCAAGTACAAATGGGCTTATCAATAACGGAGATATAGTAGGCAAAAAGCCACCTAAACTTATATACAAAATGTAACAAGACGGTTGCCAATTAAATACAATGGCAGTTTACTTGGCGACTCTAGTTCTCGAAACCAGAAAACCAGTCACAAAATACGACAAACAACGACGAATAAAACACAAACAGAAAACATCAAACTCAACCAACACCGCTTATGCAGCGAACAAAACAAAAATTAAGTGATTACGAGCAGTAGTGACGAAAATATTCGTCAGATTAGCAGAGCCAATTTCAGCACACCTTTCATGACTACTACTACTACTTCTTTATCTCTCTTTTTTTTAAATCCGACGCTGACGCAGTCGGACACACCTCACGGTGGAACTCCTTTAAAAAAGGCTTGCAAAACCCCATAAAAATTGGGTGAAATAGCATGCGTTATTAATAGTATATGAATAACAATACAAACTTAACATATCAAAACAGTGCAAGCTAAAACACTCTATTACCATATACCACACACATGGCATAACTACATAGAAAAACCCTTAATAAAGAGCTGATAACATAATATAATTCAACAAAGCCATTACTATTTGCACACCGTGTAGTAGTAGGCCCAAATGGCGAGCATAGTTACCCAATAAGTGGTAAAGTGACTCATCAATAATTAGCAGTAAGTTACTGCTACTCATTGACGCCATTGAGCCGATTCATGACCGGCAGGCTAAGTAGATCATATGTAGCTTAACGTAGCACACCATATAGTATTGGGCCCAAATGGCGAGTGCAGCTCGCCAACTAGTGGCAAGGTGACTCGTCAATAAGTAACAAAAGGTCACTCATTGCCGCTAGTTGGCCGGTTCTTAAATACCGAGCAGGCGTAGTAACCTTTATGTCGTAAAATGTACAAAGCAAAAGTATGCAAACTATGACTACATAGATGGCGCTCTAGGTTCACATTTTAAATTTACTTCATTGTAAGTTTTTGTAAATTACACTGGAACAAATACACCTACAGTAAACATTTACAACAGGATGTTAATTGTATATATGAAAGATGTCATACTCTGTTAACCTAATGAACTGGAAAGTCGAATCACCTCCAGAATATTGACGTGATGCTCAATTGATATTTAAATATACCGATTCCCAAGGTTAGGTTATTCGTCAAAATTATCATCTCCTAAGACATTACACTTTTAAAATTAAATCAATTAAATAAAATAAAATACCATATATCAATATACAACAAGCAGCGAGTGTACTACATTCTACTGGATCTACGCACCTTTGTAGAAGGTGTCCTTGCAACACTTGACCAAGATGAGTTTGAAGTGAGTAACATATTCAAGAATTTCAGTTTTAGCGAAGCACACTTTGCTAAAACATTAACCAAATCCAGGCCTCCATCATGCTTTTCATTGGTTAGGATTGACAGCGATACTAAAAGGGCTTTGTCCTCCCATAAGAAGGACACAAGTAACATGTTGATCTTTGACTCTACTGATTTGGGCATATGAACTACAGAAGCGGTATACCACAGTCCAGATAAAATTACATTATTAAGGACAAATGTCCTGCCAAATACAGTTAGGTGACGTCGTTTGCAATTTAATATGCACACTTTAGCTTGGATAGCCTTTCTTCCCAGTTTATTATTACATCCTGTTCTCTACTAAAGTAAACACCCAAAATCTTCATGACATCATCTGACCAGTTAATATCCATAACATTGTCAGTTCTGTCCTTCCAAGCGCCCAAGAATAACCCCTCAGATTTGTCTCTATTGACTTTAAGCCCTGATGCCTTTTGAAAATCTGGTAATACTCCATTTAAAATTCCAAAATCAGAATTTTTACCTGCAAACACAGTCGTATCATCTGCATATTGAGACACCTTTAGTGGCCTTTCTACGCCACATATACATATTCCTTGAAAATCATTACCATGCCTCAATGTGGCCCCCAACGATTCCATAGCTATGACGAATAGAAGCGGAGACAATGAGCAACCCTGTCTGACACCTCGTTCCAACACTACAGGTTCAGATAGATGATTATTTACTAAATAGCAACTTGTTATATCAGAATATAAAATATTGACCCATTTAATAAATCTGGAACCAAAGCCAATATGGTTTAAAGACTTAAACAAGAAATGCCACTCAAGTCTGTCAAACGCCTACTCGTTATCAAGTGCTATTATTGCTGCTGGGATACAATCCTGTTCAATTAATTGAATAAGGTCTCGTATAAGCAATGTGTTGCTTAATATCGTTCTTCCTAGTACAGAGCACGTTTGATCATCATCAATTACTTCGCCTAGGATGCGCCAAGTTTTAATGTTAGTGCCTGAGTAATAATCTTATAGTCTACACAGATTAGGGAGATTGGTCTATAATTCTGTATTTTATTTCTGTCACCCGTCTTGTATATAAGCCGAACATATGCTTGGGCCATTGATGGAGGGAGATGCCCTTGCTTAAAAATGCTAGCTGCTATTTCTTCTAATACTGGACCAAATATGTGCCAGAATGTTTGATAAAATTCGACTGGAAGTCGGTCGCAGCCAGGAGACTTTTCTAACTTCCTACCTTTGAGGGATTTTGTAAAATCATCAATTGTTAGTGATTGGTCACAACTTTCGCGACATGCATCTGGAAGTCTTTGCGTTATATTAGCTAAAATATCTCTAGTTGAAGTTTCATCACTTCTCTCAGATTTATACAATGATTTGTAAAATTTGGATATTGTTTCCATCATCTCGGCATTTGAGGAAGCTGATACACCATCATTAGTCTTCAGTGAGCGCATTAATTTCTCTATACCTCTTGCTTTTTCCAAGCTACAAAAGTAACGTGTAGGCTTTTCACCCTCGGTGTGCATTTGTGCTCTTGCCCTTATTTTGGCCCCATCAAACTGATATTGCTCTATTTCATTTAGTCTACCTTTTAATTTAACTAATAGTTCGTAATAATTATATTCTCCATCATTCATTTTCTTATTAATTTTACACACCGACCGCTGAGGCGCCTTTTTACGCTTTCGCATTTCTGGTGCTTTCCTGATGGAATACTGCCTTGAAATATGTTTCAGGTCGGATTTAACATCCTCCACCAGTCTGTTATACATTCATACAAACTTCTCTTTTCATACCAATGCCTCCAACAACTTTCTACACATTTGCGATAGCAACTATCTCGTAACAACGCTACATTGAGTTTCCAAAATCCATCTCCTCATTTGATCCAGTCAGCATTGTCTAATGTGATGGAAAACATATTGTGATCAGAGAAAGTTACTGGTTTTATGTTAGTTTTACACATGTAACCTTTCAATGATCGTTCTACATAGATCCTGTCCAGTCTGGATGCTTTCTTTCCATCGGTTGAAAACCAAGTAAAGTCCCTGCCCTCTGGATTTTCAATCCGATAAGTGTCTGACAAGCTTTTATATTCACAGATGGGTTCAAAATATTATGAGATGTGTCATTAAAATTAGACCTAGCGTTTCTGTCTTTAACTTCATCTAATATGCAATTAAAGTCACCGCCCATAATTAGGTTTTCAGGCGTTCTGTCTTGAATTATTGTGGAAACATCATTTAGAAATTCACTGCGCAATTGATGAGAGGTTAGCGCATAAAGGCACATCAAATTTAACCTTGTGTTTAGTACATCAATTGATGCACAAATCCATCGTCCATTTGTATCTGATGACGACGATATAACATCAACATAGTTGAGATAGCGGGGCAGGATAAGAATGGCCACTCCCGCGCTATTATCTTGTGATAAAGAATAAAAAATCTGCCCTTTTGAAATATCTTTGAGAGATTCATACAATTAAATTTTCTGAATTTTGGTCTCTTGTAGAAAAGCAATATCAACTCTCTCATTTGCTAATTCTTCAAGCAAGTAGCGCTGCTTGAATTCGGTATTCAATCCTCTGCAATTGATGGTGCAGATAATCATAATTTGTAAAATGATGTTTACAACCCCATCATTAGATTAACTTGATTTGGTTTTTTTAGCTCGTTTCTTAGACCATTTACCTAATTTTTCTGCGAATTCAATGTTTCCTAGTTCTACCACAGACAAATATTCATATTTGGAAATATCAGAATCATGGCGCAGTAGAGGATATTTGACACCGTTACATATGACACTAACACTTCACCCCCTTCTGATCGGTACATTACCATTTCATCTGTGAACTCTGTGTTTGAATGGACACATCTGATTCTGCAACTGACATTGTATCATCATCCATATCATTTACTTCAATCTCAGATTCTGAGCTATTGTCTTCTTTATGACGCTTATTGCTACTTAAGTTACATTTGGCAGGAGCGTCATTTACCATATCTTCAAGCTGACTTAAATCAAGTGGGCTTAGTGGAAAATCGACTGAACTTTTCGTCTTCTGAGTCCGAAACGTATCCTGTCCTAATTTTAATTCATCTTCTAAGGAATTGTAAACTGGCTCTTCTGTAAGATCATCATTTTCCTGCGTGTCTTTTACAGCCACGTTTGGCTCCACTGCGTTTTGATTATTTTCTTGACTTAAGGTTATACCCTCCTCTAATACTTGAATTTCATCAACTGTAGTTACTTTAACAGGATTTAATGATTTGTTTGTGTCATTTTCAGTGGCATGAACCACACCAACAACTTCCGTAGTGATTGCTCCAGAAGCATTTGACTCAGTTGCATCCTTTAATGGGCGATTATCTCCTGAGGGCGTGTTTTGCTTTTTTGGACAGCGCCATTTAAAATTCTCAACTGAACCACAGCAAACATTTGTTTCGATTTGGCCAATCTGTTGCCAAATGGCCAGTACTTAGGCAGATCTCTTTAATTTGCCCTCTATACCATAAGGGCCGGACAAAGCTAATTTATTTTCAAAATATTAGAAAGATTTCTTTTCCATCTTCTTTAAAACCAGCCTGATTAAAACTGAGGATAAAATTTCAAGGCAATTTGCCAAAGTTCTATTTATAAAAAGCAGTAGCTCTATTTTTATTCGGTCATATTTTTAACACTGAAGCCGTAGCAGCTATATTTAAAGACAACCATACTGTTGATTATTTTAACAAAGATTTCAGTGCAGGTTGTTGTTTCTTAAGGCAACAACTGTAACAGTAAAATTAATTTTAAAATATTCAACAGAGTGTGACATGCAAGGAGTTACAGAAGATATGAGAAATCTGTATCAGATTTTTATATGCACTGAATTTATCAGAAATAAACAGAGAAATATTTTGAAAAGGATTTGAAAATACTCAAAATGTATTTAAATACAATTACAAATACATTTGCCTTAAATACTTTTCAAATACAGATACTTTCAAACACCTGAAAAATATGTTTAAATTACTTCAAATACAAATACTTTTGTATTTGACCCCAATCCTGGTTCCTACCCACTATTTTAATTCATATTGACCCCAAAATAAGTTGTCTCCCTACCTAACTAAAATATTTTAATGACTGGTATCACATTCAGCAGGTGGCAGCCCAAATGTCACCACTGGCCTTATCGTTCTTTAAAGAAAGGGAAAAGGGAAATAAGAAATGATGTTTATAGGTAATTTCATACAATATTAAATAAACTACCATTGGTAAAAATGGAGATGAATCGGGATTATTTGAGAAAAAGTGTTTACTAAATCTAGGAGTGCTTACCTTAATTAAGCCAATTAGTGACTTCGCTGGTGCTTCGCACTCCGCCGTGTATCAACTGTATGTGTGTCAACTGTGTGTACAGGTATAGCACCTAGGCCTACATGAATATAATGAAAGCACACCTGAATATAGTTTTGTAAGCGGTATGAATAGTATTCTCTATAGGCGCCTATGTAGAGCAATTAACTCACTGCTGATAATTAACTATTGATCCTTTTGAAAACGTTATATTTTGAAAGTAATTTTTTCTGGTTGAAGCAACAAGTTTCTGTAAAAATTATTTCAAAATAGGTTGCTGTTTTCCAAGGTCACAATATGATGCCGAGTGAATATTTTGACATTCGTGTGACTGAATGAAAATTTTATTGAACAATAGCTTCACATGTCATTCTAGAATAAATATCATAATGCAGTCAATCTATTTGAATTAACTTTGATTTGCCACTGCAAATCAGATCACATGATTTGTTGATAGATTCGGTCAATTGTTAATACCCATTTTATTGAATTGTCTACAGGGCAGAGACCATGAGTATATCGTAAAATATGTAAGTAACGTGAAGTTCGAGTGTGGGCATCTTTCCAATGCATATTAACCCTTTGATTGCCCTAGGTCTAAGTACCTCTTAGTTCTGCCTTATTGGTTCCAAACATGTTACGAGTGAATGTAATTAGAATTATCCCCTGAAGTAAATTCAAGTATATCACTATTAAGTGTTAAATAAGAGATAACCCACTGAATGTAAATTCATTTTGCATTACTTCTAGAAGTTTACTCTCTTGTACTATATAACACCTCATAATCATGGAAGATTTCCTTAATAGCTTCATAAACATGGAAGATTTCCGTAATAGCTTCATAAACAATCCTAACAAAGAATGGATCGCATCAGTTGCTGTGAAATATCTTTTTGAAGCAATCTGTGGGCATTGTAAGTTAAGTCCTTCAACTGGCTTAAACAAAGCTGACTTAACTGGCTTTCTGATTAAACAACTTGAGGATCTTAATGTGTTTGTAGCAACATGTGGGCTCGTCTAAAACGGACGTGCAGCTCAAATCACCTATTATGTTACATGGTGAAACGTTCTGCCAAATAAATCAAAATTGTAGAAAATTTTTCGAATTAATTTTGATAGGTTAGATTTTTTTGCAGTTTAGCTGGTCAAGGTTTATAGTCTTCAGATAAAATATATCTAGTTGTAGAAAATTTTCTAAATAGTTTTATTAATTTTGACTGCAGCCTAGATATATGTTATGGGTATTTTGGGAATTTTTTATCTATTTATTTTATTGTATCTATGATTGCTGTGTTCTGCAGTTATAAATGTAGAGACATCATGCAGCTGCAATCGGGTTTTTTTTACATTTAACCATTGTATTGAACTTAGATATATGTTGCCCAACCGTTCATAATGAAGTTTTACAATTTTGAATAGATTCGAATAAGGTGCCGATTTAATTACCAATAATATATTTTGAGTTGCAACAACAATATATTGGTTATTTCTGAGCGACGTTATTGGATATCTTGTTCCGAATTTTGAAATTTTATTTTTCCATGTGAGCATCCGGTAAATAAAATACGATGTTTTAAAAAATGTTCCAGGTGAGCATTCAATGTTTAGTTAGCTTTTTTCCTCGTGAGCGAAAAATTTTTTAAGGTTTTCTACTATTTAAAGCGAACTATTAGAGGTTAATTTACCGTAAATATGAAACACATTTGGGCAATTAAATGATCAATTGTTACTGAATCCATCAAATAAGTACTTTTAATTCAGGTTTAATGTGTTTCGAGGTATTTTGACAGTATCACTGTATTGTGTATTTATGTAATGTTGCATGCATAGTGTTGTTCATTAAAGGTGCATATTCACGCCAAAATGCTTGAAAACAAAATTGTCGAAATTATATACTTTTAGAGGCTTCAATTGTGTATCTCGATGTAATGAAACGAAATAAATCTTAACATATGATGATTTCATTCCACATAAATAAATTTCATAGGTTTAGTTGGGAATTTGAATTAGGGACTCGTGCCTCTAATTCAATTTGACAACTTAAAAGTTTATATTAATTTATATGTATTGAAATCATCATATGCTAAGATTTATTTCGTTTCAGTACATCTAGGCACACAATTTGAGCCTCTAAAAGTATATAATTGTAACAATTTTATTTTGAAGCATTCTGCTGTGAATATGGACCTTTGACTGTCCTGCCTATAAATGTAATTTAATTATTTTATTTACTGTAATACTGCGATCAATCAACCTGATCAATCAACCTGGTCGCTCGTAGTTACTGTCGTAGGCTGTCAACTACTCATCAAAATTGATCAAGGATCTTTGAGCGGTTAATTGTGTCGAAGGCTCGTGACATGTCAATGCCCATTTTATGGAGGTAATAGGATATGAAATAAATCGATTGTATAATGAAGTATGTGTGCGTGTAGGCAGGCAGGCAGGCAGGACGGCAACATGCAATCGATGGAATCAAATGAATATGCATTCGACGAATTACAGAAATAATGAAATAATTTATTTATTAATCAATTCATTGAGTGAATGATTAGGCTTTTAAGCAATCGAGCAAACAATTAATAGACCAACACCTTAACCAGTTGATTGATCAATTTACCATCAAATTAAATAATGGTCCATCAATCAATCAATTAATCAAGCACTCACTCACTCAATCGATCAAACGGTCAATTTAAAGCAAGCAAGCAAGCAATTGACCAGACGTATAAGTAAAAAATTGATTAATCAACAGATTGGTTGATTGATTAGACGAATAATAGGTCAATCAGCTAGTCATTTACTGATCCATTAGTCGATCAATCAATCAAGCAATCTACCAATGGATCATTTATTGGTCCTTCGCTCAATCAAATAATCAATCAGTTGCTTGAGCAAATGGTTAAACAAGTGAGAAAGTAATCAATCAATGAAATGATATGTTTGATCAGGTAGTCGATCCGTTAATTAATCTATCAATCAACCAATTGACCAATCAATCGATCATCTGATTGCTTGATCCTTGACTTGATCATGCAAGCAAGCATTCGATTGCTTGCCTGTTCAGTTGACCACTGGACTGATCACTCAATTCACCTTTCCAGAGTATCCATCTATCATCTGACCTCGTATGACGTCATAATCAGCTCGGCGCATGTATGATGCCGACACCATCATTACATCACAAAGGGTTCCATATAGACCGTCACCAAATCTCAAATACTCCGACACGTTGTATGAATTGTATGTCTTTGTAATTCTTTGCTATTTAATAAACATGCTGTTGAATATTTTGAAACTAATTTGACTAGGCCCTGTTGCTGCCTTAGGCAATAGATCAATAAATCAATCAATCAGTCCAGTGGATTATATAATCTATCACGCAACCAGACAATGATCAGTTAAAATGACTGATCGATCGATTAATCAATCAATCAACCAATCAGGTAATTTATTGATCAATTGATTATCCAAGCAATCAGTCAGTTGATTGAATGATCAGCCCAGCGGTTGCTTTAATCAAGCAGTATACCAATGCCTCATTGATTGCTCCATCAATCAATCGAATAATTTATCGATTGCTTGATCAAAACGTCAAATAAGTGATATATCAGACAATCAATAAGTTGATGTGTTTGATCAGGTAGGCGATCTCTTAACTGATTGCTCAATCAAGGAATTGGCAAATCAATCGATCAAGCAATTGACCAATCAGCCGATCATCAGATTTATTGATTCGTCAGGTGGTCAAACAAGCTATCGTTCGATTGCTTGTTTTAGTCAATTGATGATGATGATGATGATGATGATGATGATGATGATGATGCCAGCACTCACTCATTTATAAGAACAGACAGACACACATGTGAATGTGGGACAAAAATTTGATTTATTGATTGATTGATTGATTGATTGATTGATCTAGTATATAAATGCGTAACCAGTTGATCAATCAGATATTCAATCTAGCAATCAATTAAAGGCATAAACATCGATTAATTAAGCAAGTCATCAATTAACTAAGTACATTAACATGCAATTAATTAACAATCAATCAATCAATCAATCAACCAACCAACCAACCAAACAACCAACCAACCAACCAACCAACCAACCAGCCAGCCAACCAACCAACCAACCAATCAATCAATCAATCAATCAATCAATCAACCAACCAACCAACCAGCCAACCGACCAACCAACCAAACATACAAACAAACAAACACAATCAATCAAAGAATCAATGAGTGAAAGAAGTAATTGAGTCAGCCAATTAGTTAATTGATCGATTAACCTTATAATCAATCAACCCATCGATCAATTAGTCAATCGGTCAATCAATCAATTCATTAATCCGTTAATCGATCAAGCAATCAATCAGTTAATCAAGCAAACACTCGATAAATCAATGCATTAATTAACCGATGTACTAATTTATTGGCAATTCATTTGATTACTTTGTCAATTCTTCTCAATGGATCACTTTCTCAATCAACAAATGAGCAGAGTAACAAATAGGCCACACACTAAATTAAGTCTAACTCCAAACACACGATTGCATTTTAAAATGTTTATTCAAGCTTACTGCAGGCTGAATATATGAATAGAACCAAATTTAAATATCTATGATAATACTCTCTTGGAGAAGTAAATACATGCTCGATCACCATATTTCATCCACCTATGCCAAATCTGGCATCTGTAGTAGATGAATGTGTGTCCCGCGATGGAATCCTAAAGCCGTCATGACGTAATAAATATAAGATCTTTTAAAAAGCTATATGTATGTGTGCAGTACATCGCATCAGGTAATCTACCACCAGATTGATTCATTTCTGTGGCCATTTTCTGCACATGTGCCACCGGCTAGTATACAATATTCAAATCGAATCCTGAATGACAACAAATGTTACACCTATAAACATCGCTGGACTCAGTCAATTTATCATTCATTTTATCAGGAAGCAAACAAGGAATTGATTATTGAGGACGCGAGAATGGAAAACATGTGTATAATTACTCGCAACCAGGCTGGGTACAAGTGCAAATGCATTTGCATTTGCATTTGAAAGCATTTGCACATGCATTTGCATTTAAATGCAATTATGAAATTTCTGACGCATTTGCATTTGCACTTGCATTTGAATCTCATGTATTTGCATTTGCATTTGTATGAAAAGGGTTGCATTTGCATTTGACTTTTCAAATGCATTTGATTTTTGTCAAAAGTACTACTTTTCTCATTTTGCATTTCTTTCAAAATTGCTAGGAACTTGCTGCTGTTGTAAATAGCAGCCACAGCACCCAGTCAAATTCATTTAAAAAGATTCAACCAAATTATTTGTTAAATCATAAAAATAGCAACTCTGTTGATAGAAATTAGAAATGTAATTCTCTGTGATTTAATAACCCATTTCAGTTTGAATTTCTTAGCATGTGGTTTTCAGCCATCAATTATTACTAAATATGCAAAATCATATATATTTTTTTAATTAGTTTGACTTAAATCAGTTGAGATCTTAACAAGCCAACAAATTTTAGTTAATTTGTTTCTTAGATAAGCTAGAGCAACGTATCTCTAGTGCATAATAAATATGATCACCAGATTTTCAGATTCAGATTTTTTATTTACACCCAGGCCACATAATGGCATATGGGGAATATGAATTTATAGAAATTATAAATGTTATGGCGATCAGATATTATATATCAATTCATAATTACATATTTTGGTATTTATCTAGTTATATAACCACTGTTTGTGCTTTCGGTGGTAGTAGTAGTATTAGTAGTAGTAGTAGTAGTAGTAGTAGTAGTAGTAGTAGTAGTGGTAGTGGTAGTGGTAGTGGTAGTGGTAGTGGTAGTAGTAGTAGTAGTAGTAGTAGTAGTAGTAGTAGTAGTAGTAGTAATAGTAATAGTAGTAGTAGTAGTAGTAGTAGTATTAGTAGTAGTAGTAGTAGTATTAGTAGTAGTAGTAGTAGTAGTAGTAGTAGTAGTAGTAGTAGTAGTAGTAGTAGTAGTAGTAGTAGTAGTAGTAGTAGTAGTAGTAGTAGTAGCAGCAGCAGCAGCAGTAGCAATAACAGTAGCAGTAGTAGTAGTAGTAGTAGTAGTAGTAGTAGTAGTAGTAGTAGTAGTAGTAGTAGTAGTAGTAGTAGTAGTAGTAGTAGTAGTAACTTAGAATTATTATAAAAGTTACAGTTATTATTTACACGTACTTCATAATTAGTAATGACAGACTTATTACTGTTATTGTACTGCCATCTCAATTAACAAAGTACTAAAATTATAGTGGTCATATTGCGGGGGTCATCAGAATTTATATTATAATAAATATATAATAACTGATTATAAAAAATGTCAGATTGGTATTCTTAGAAATGGGTTATTGCTGTACATAAGGTAGTCATTTTTCAAACTAAAATACAGAACAACCTTATTTTCAACAATAGACAATTATATCCATTCATATCGCGACAGAGACTATTTTGGGTATTCACCACCGGAGTGACTTGCTCGATAACCGAACCAGTCATTCCAGTGTTAAATCTACAAAACAGCCTCTTATCGTGTTACTCTATAATTTTTCTACAATTAGGTTTCTTGTTATTGTTTCTAGGATAGCCACAGTGTGGGGGCAACACACCGGTGTTAAGGCAGGTGGTTGTTTGCATTATGTGATTTTGGCGTCGGCTAAAATGTGACGTGTTTTTTATGACATCAGATACTTGTGTAACAGACGGGTCAGTTCTTAGTTGGTTTAAGGGAAATCTTTAACAGGACCACATTATAACGTTACACTATAACGCTAGCTGACAGCTAACGCATTTCTATTATGACATCAAATACTTGGGTAACATAGGGTCAGTTCTTAGTTGGTTTAAGGGAAATCTTTAAGAAGACCACATTATAACGTTACACTATAACGTTAGCTGACAGCTGACGCATTTCTATTATGACATCAGATACTTGGGTAATATAGGGTCGGTTCTTAGTTAGCTTAGGGGAAATCTTGAATAACCAGTGTGGGACACCAAGCGGGTTACTAGGGCAGTTGCCTGCTTACGTTGTATGATTGTAACGTCAGATAAAAAGTGACACATTTTTATTATGACATCAGGTACTTGAGTAACAGATCGGATCGAATCTTAGGTAGTTTATGGGGAAACTTGTGCACCCACCCAGTGGAACCTGTTCACTAATGCGGTCAGTTTGTTCCATTTGGGTTCGAAAGCATGTGGTCCAACTCGAGCACTAGTCTGTATGGAGCGACATCTAGCGGTAGAGTAGTTTTCTAGACATGGTTGCCTACTATGTTTAAACCTTACTATTATTAATATTGTTGTCATTGTTGCTGTTGTTGTTGTCGTTGCTATATTTATTGTTGTTGTTGTTGTCGTCGTCGTCGTCGTCGTCGTCGTCGTCGTCGTCGTCGTCGTCGTCGTCGTCGTCGTCGTCGTCGTCGTTGTTGTTGGTGTTGTTGCTGGTGGTGGTGGTGGTGGTGGCGGTGGTACTTTGCAATTCTTGTCAACGTTGTGTTGTTAATCTGCGAGTCCATTGTGTATAGGGTTAATCAACGTTGGAAGTGCCTATTAATTTCTTCGATCATACGGCAGATCTTTATTAGTAATTTCTTGTTCTTCGTTGAAAGCAGCTGGTGAAATTTCGAAAAATTTGGTCTTTTATAATAGTGTTTTGGGAAGATTTCTATACGTTTATCGCTGATGAATAGGTAATGAAATTCATCTCCTATTTCATTCAGGGTGCATAGTGGACAGATTCTTTCTTCCCGGGGTATGCCTTCCCACCGCCCCGTTTCTATAGGCAGCCGATGATTGCGTGTTCTAAATCTCGTGAATAAGATTCTGTTATGGTCATTTAAGTTCATGAGATAATTTTCCATTTCCCAATTTATTTTAAAAGAGTGGTAGATTTTTCCCTTCCAAGATACGCCCATCTCTGATTGCCATGTTTGGATATATTGGTCATCAAGATTTTTGTTTATTCTTATTTTTGTTTCATTGAAGTTGTGTATTGTTTGGTTCGTCCAGAGATAGCTATGCCCCGTGCTATCTAAAATACTTTTTTATAGAGTCTAGCCATTTGTGGTATGTTCCGTTCTGATTGTTGTCTAATAGAATATGTGTGTATATTTTGCAAGCGAGTTTGGTTTGCTTACCTGAGATGAGCCTAAGCCAGTATGTTATCATGCGTTTTCTTATTACAATTTTGATTGGGGTTTCTCCCAACTCGCCGTATATCATATACTTTGGGGTGCTATTTTTTATTTTTAGGATGTACCGGAAAAAATCTAAATTTGCTTTCTCTAATAGGTTACAGTTTTCTATTCCGATGACTTCGCACCCGTATAGTAGGATTGGCTCAATTATTTGGTGGTACAATTTAATATGGCAATCCGTTGGTAGGTCCAGCTCCCTGGCTCGGCGATGTAGTGCAAATGTAGCTTTGCAAGCTTGTTCGGAAATATTTTTCTCCGCTAAATGGAGGCGGCTATTATATGAAAGAAATATTCCAAGATATTTGTAGCTATCTACTATATCAAGCTCTATTAATTTAAGACGAAAATGTAGTTTTTCATAGAATCTTTTTGTACTGCCAAAGACCATGACCTTTGTTTTGTCTATATTAATTTTGAATTTCCATATGTCGCAGTATTCATCAAAAGAATTGAGCGTTTCCTGTAGGTCGCGTGAACTATTTGCTAGTACAGCAGTGTCATCAGCATAAAGAAGGATTAGTAGATTGAGTAAATTATTTATTTCTTCTTCTTCGCTATAGAGTTCTATTTGCTTACTGTTGCCGCTGGGGGGTGGTGGTAGTGGCGGTTGTGGTGGCCTTGTTGCGGTTGGTGTTGCTGCTGTCGTCGTTGTTGTTGCTGTCGTCGTCGTCATCGGCGTCGTCGTAGTTCTCATTGCTGCTCTCCCTGACGTTGTTGTTGTTGATGTTGTTGTTGTTGTTATTTTTATTATTATTATTTTTATTATTATTATTGTTATTATTATTATTATAGGGAGCATTCACATTTTTAGATCGTTTGTTGTTGTCGTTGTCGTTGTCGTTGTTGTTGTTGTTGTTGTTGTTGTTGGTGGTGGTGGTAGTGGTGATAGTGGTGGTCTTGTTGGTGTTGTTGCTGTCGTCGTCGTCATTTGCGTCGTCGTAATTCTCATTGCTGCTCTCCCTGACATTGTTGTTGTTGTTGTTGTTGTTGTTGTTGTTGTTGTTGTTGTTGTTGTTGTTGTTGTTGTTGTTATAGAGAGCATTCACATTTTTAGATCGTTTAACATTGGCATAGGTATTAATATTTAATATATAAGAGTTGATCGTATAAATGGACAGGAATGGGTGCCTCCATTCTTTTGTCCAATGTATTGACCCTTTAACAAATACATACAAGACCACTGAAATAATTGGCTCAGTGATTGGCTTCTCTTGGCCTGTAAATGGACATTTGCAAAGACCACGATAAAGGCGGGCTTTGGTCGGTTTGGGCACCAAAAGGTTAATGAAACAATTGGACTAAACGTTGTTGCCGCTTTAGTCAATACGTTGATTTTTAGGAAAATTAATAATATTTATATGATCATTTGTGTTAAAGACCGCAATCTTTTAGCCCCAAAAGACAGGTGGTCACTCGAGCACTTTTGACTACGATACAGTACAATCTACTCAACCAGTACTCTCCATATTTTTTGTCAAGATCCTTTCAAAGTCATTAGCGTGACCGTAGTAATATATCTCTGGTTACCCAATCTATAAATAGGGTAGCGTGTTGTTAACTCCATTAATTCAGAAATATCTTAATCCATTAGTTATCAAGATTGGCTTTTTGAATATTCATTTGCATTATAAGAGAATACAGTTTTTGAAAATTTATGACTGAAATACCTGTCTTGGTAATCGAGTCAGTCATTCCAGTGGTAAAATTTCAAAGATTATTTTCTTGCAATGCAAATAGACATTTACCAAGATAAATACATAATAGATGCTGATAATTCTGTTGACATGGGTTAATTTACTGTTCGCCCATTGTGATTAGAAGCGCCAGTCATTCAGTCTGACTATACGAACATACTCAGCCATGTGTGACTGATTTCAGATAAAGTTAACATTTAAACATTTTAATCTAGAAGTGCCAGAATCTTTGTTCAGGTCTTGAATAAGCTGATGAACATTTTGAAACAAATTTGACTGGAAACTTTGACCCACAGCTGCCAGTCAATTTATCTTCAAAATATTCAACAGATTATTTGATAACTATTTTGAATGTATCTTGACTGGAACCTATTGCTGCCATAGGCGCAGTAGCAGCTATCAATAAAATTCCTTTCAAAATATTGAACATAATATTTGATAATTATTTTGAAAGTAATTTGACTGACACATGTTGCTAGCATAGGGTGCAATGGCTATCAAAATAGTCAACATAATATTTAGGAATCTGAAAATTCAATGCTTTAATGGTTACCCCTTAACCCTTTAACCCTCATATCAGCCAAAAACTGCTTCTGTTGTGGTCTGGAAATATGTCCATTTGAAGACCAAGGGAAGAATATTTTTGAAAATTTACAACTGGAATGACTGGCTCGATAATCGAGCCAGTCATTCCAGTGGTAAATTTTCAAAAATGGTCTCTTGGTCTTCAAATAGACATTTTCTTTGAAAAAATTTAATTTTTAAAACAAATTCTAGGGTTAACGTGTGAATGGGGAAATAGGTATTATTTTCTCATGGCAAAGTTCCATGTGCAGATAAAGAGAAGACTATTTTTGACAATTTTACACTGGAATGACTGGTTCAATAAGCGAGACAGTCATTCTAGTGGTAAAGTTTAAAAAATAGTCTTCTTGCTCTGCAAAATTTTTGCAAAAAAATAGTCACTATCAGCAGATACATAGATGGCAGATGCACACTCAGAATTTCAGTACTAGACGTGTACCCAAATATTCAAATGCATTTGCAAATGCATTTACATTTGCATTTGCACTTGCATTTGAATAAGTTGTAAACATTTGCATTTGCATTTAAATGCAATGGCGCTAGGTTCCATTTGCACTTGCATTTGAATCATTTACAAACATTTGCATTTGCATTTAAATGCAATACCCGCTTTCAACCCTATCCCTGACAAAGATATATATTCAACAACAAAAGATAATGCACTTGCTATTTGCTAAAAAAATTAATTAACCTCTATAGCGTTGCCATAGACTACGCCACTCGCTAACATTCCCTTTTAGATTAGTTTTAGGGACACCTTTTACCGCTGCTTCTTCTCTGCTTAGGAAATGTGTACATGGAGTGGATATATGGATCTAACCTCGTTGGGGTAGAATGATGACGATGATGACAATGACGGCGACGAATGCTGCGATGGCGATGACGATGACGATGATGACGACGACATGCTAAAATGTCATGAAACATCAGTATTTGAATAAGAAACAATTAGGTTCCAAACACTCATTAACATTTATTCGGAATAATTTTTGGCCAGAAGCATAAACATTAGGTCGTGAAATGTGATGTTGAAATTTGGTATTAATACTGGCATCTGTGCCCAAAAATCTATGTTTTGAAAGGAAATATGAAAATACATGTAGAGGTTTGAAATATGAAAATTTAGTTCAGAAAGTAAAAGAATTAGGGCCGAAACATGGGACTTTTAGTTCTATGCAAACATATTTTTAAAGGAAATGTTAAAATATGGATCAGTTATTCGACACGATACAGTTGCGACATAGACCCAACGTGACTTAGACAGACAGACAGCCTAATGATATGCGCGTATGCGTGCGCATGTGCATATGCGCATGTGGGTATATATAATGGCTAACCAGAACTGTAGCAAGGATATTAATCCAAACAAGCTCCCCTGCAAAATACAATTCCAACCAGTAACATAGTTTATAAAAGTGGAAACATACATTAAACTAGAGATTGGTTAATTTTTGTAAACCAAATAGTATGTACTGACTAATATTTTAGCATGGATGTTGAGGGCTGATGACAATTAAGCACATGTTTATCATTCTTGCTTCTTCAATAGTCCATTCAAGGTATTTCTCCCAAACAATGTGTTGGTAGCTTATCTGATTTAAGGGTACGCATCTGGATTTTAAAATATTCAGCACATCTCTTCGTATTGTGACATCATGATACCTTTAAATTTGACTTATATACATCATAATGTTATTATGATATATGCAGTTTGCTTGAGTCTGGCGAGTTGCACATCCAATAAAGATGTAAATAATAATTTTCCTAACATCAAGAGGCCCAATGGCCTGCAACGCTCGCATGGACCATTAGTATGTGAACGAATTGCATTTAAATAGACATGACACTTTAAATGCAGAAGCTAGAGGTTGAGCGGGATCTAAGATGGGCAACGAAAAATTGATCAATTAAATGTTGCGTTAGATATTTTGAAACCTATCACCATAAGGTCCTTTCACACAAGTTTGGTTGAAACAGGGTAATTGATTAAAGAGTTGTAGCAGTTTAAATAATTTCCAGAAAATCCAAGATGACCACCGGATAGAAATAACAATCAAAATCCTGAATAGAATGTCTAGAGCCTACCACCATTAGATCCTACCCAATTTGGTTAACATTTGTCAAGTGGTTTAGGAGATAAGTTTGAAAAGAGGTAGAAAATCTAAAAAATTGACCAATCGAAATTCTCATTAGAATTGTTGAACCGTACTATCATAGAATCTTTCAATCCAAGTTTTGCTGAAATCAGGCCATTAATTGAGGAGGACAAATGTTTTAGACGATTTCCGAATATTTTTTCGATAATCGAAGATGACCGCCCAAAAAAATCCAAGATGAGCATGGAAAATAAATGGCGGAGATAAAGAAGTGAGAAAATTAAGATGTACATTGTGAGGACAAAGAGGTAAGAGACTGTACATTGTGGGGACAAAGAAGTGAGAGAATGATGGTGTACATTATGGCAGAAAGGAGTGAGAGAATGATGCTGTACATTGTGGGGACAAAGAAGTGAGAGAATGGAGATGTGCATTGTGGGGACAAAAAAGTGAGAGAATGGAGATTACATTGTGGGGACAAAGACGTGAGAGACTGATGATGTACATTGTGAGGACGAAGAAGTGAGAGACTGTACATTGTGGGGACAAAGAAGTGAGAGAATGATGACGTACATTGTGGGGACAATAACGTGAGAGAATGATGACGTACATTGTGGGGACAATAACGTGAGAGAATGATGATGTACATTGTGGTAACAAAGGAGTGAGAGAATGATGATGTACATTGTGGGGACAATAACGTGAGATAATGATGATGTACATTGTGGTGACAAAGGGGTGAGAGACTGATGATGTACATTGTGGGGACAATAACGTGAGAGAATGATGATGTACATTGTGGTAACAAAGGAGTGAGAGAATGATGATTTACATTATGGTGGCAAAGGAGTGAGGGAATAATGATGTACATTGTGTTGACAAAGGAGTGAGAGAATAATGGTGTACATTGTGGGGACAATAACGTGAGAGAATGATGAGGTACATTGTGGTGACAAAGGAGTGAGAGAATGATGATGTACATTGTGGTAACAAAGGAGTGAGAGAATGATGATGTACATTGTGGGGACAATAACGTGAGAGAATGATGATGTACATTGTGGTGACACAGGGGTGAGAGAATAATGGTGTACATTGTGGGGACAATAACGTGAGAGAATGATGAGGTACATTGTGGTGACAAAGGAGTGAGAGAATGATGATGTACATTGTGGTAACAAAGGAGTGAGAGAATGATGATGTACATTGTGGGGACAATAACGTGAGAGAATGATGATGTACATTGTGGTGACACAGGGGTGAGAGACTGATGATGTACATTGTGGGGACAATAACGTGAGAGAATGATGATGTACATTGTAGTAACAAACGAGTGAGAGAATGATGATTTACATTGTGGTGGCAATGGAGTGAGGGAATAATGATGTACATTGTGTTGACACAGGAGTGAGAGAATAATGGTGTACATTGTGGGGACAATAACGTGAGAGAATGACGAGGTACATTGTGGTGACAAAGGAGTGATTGCAGTTCGTCTGCACTTCCGCATTCTTGTCAGAACGATATGCTCATCCGCGTACTAGAGAGATCTGCGTTCATTTACTACAAAAAAATTACGACAAAAAACTTAACAATGTTAAGTCAAAGACGTAAGCATAACTTACACTTTGTGAATCGGGGACTGTGGCCTCGCGTTTAAACCTTTAATGGTCAAGCTGGCCAATACTGGCCTCTGTAAAGTCCATTTGCAGGTCAAGAGAATGCTTCTTTTGAAAATTTACCACTGGAATGGCTGGCTCGATAACCGAGCCAGTCATCCCAGTGGTAAATTTTCAAAAATAGTCCTCTCTTGACCTGCAAATGGAGATTCAATAAGCAAATATTCAGATTTTCTTGACCAAACTTGACCATTAAAGGGTTAATGGGGGGGGGGGCTCACGCTTTAAGCAAAAAGTACTTTTTCTAAAGGCCAAGTAACGCAACGAAGAAACAAACTCGGTACCATCTACACTACAGTATTACAGTCATCTTGATTAATGCCCGTTTGCAGTCTAAGAGAAGACTATTTTTTTTAAATCTACCACTGTAATGACTGCTCGGTAACCATGGCTCGGTAACCGAGCCAGTCTTTCCAGTTGCAAATTTTCCTTAAAAATTCTTCTCTTGGCCTGCAAATGGGCATTGAGTATGCAAAGACGTGAATCATATTTGTCCCTTTACTACAACTTTGATGGTCAAGCCGGCCAAAATGAATTCCACAGTGGTGCTGAGGAAGGTTCATTTGCAGGACGCCAGAATGTTATTTTCGTAAATTTCACTGGTAAATTTACAAAAATTGTCTTCTCTTGGCCTTCAAAAATTGTATTTCTCTGGATAAACCTTGACCAATTAATAATTAATAATATTATGCCAAACAGGCCTCAGATTGCATTTCACAGCATCTGGATGTCAACATCGTACACGTAATGGCTTCAGCCTAGGGCCTCGCACCAGCGTAAGCCGGCACTGATAAAACTATCCCATTGGCATGAGCCCAACATTAGCTTTACTGGCCAGAATGACCGAGTGAGCTTATACCATGGCGGTCGTCCGCCCGTCGTTCATCGAATCACCGGCCCAATTTCAATTATATTTGCCATGGAAGCTTCCCGATGGCATAGAAAGTGTGTTCAAATAAAGCTGATTGGCCCGTGGCCATCTTAAATTTTTTTTTTAATCCTGAAAGATCAATCTAGTAAAATACAATCCATCCCTAATCAATATGATCAATGGCCAAATTTCCAGGAAACCTGAGGTTAATGATACTATGATTGTATGTTTCAACATACCAAGCGATCATTTTGATTGGTCAATTCCTTAATGGCCATCTTTGACTTCTTGTCATTTCTGAAATTGCCCGTCCGTCCATCAACCTTTTCCTTAAACGACCCACTGAGTAAATTTCAAGGAAATTGTGCACGAAACATATAAGAGGCATAGAGTTCTAACTGGGTTCAAATGAAGTCGATTGGCTAACTTGGCCGGCGACCAGCTTGGATTGTGTGCTACTTTAAAAAAACATGTTTAAAAATCTCCCAAACCGCCCGGGCATCGCCTAAAACTCACGAAATATCATGTAGAGCAACAGCTGAACCAACTGAGTTCAAAGGAACTTGGTTGTCAAATGATTCGGTTACCATCTTGGATGACCTAATTTTTGCGAAGCTGACATTTTGGGCGATATGAATATGGACTAATGACCATTAACCGTTTGACTGCTAAGTTTTTGCAGACTAAATATACAAGGGCTTATATGTATATCTGGACCCGCTAAATATGTTGAAGACAATTTGAGTAAATGTTGTTGATGACTAAGTCACCAACAACTTCCAGTTAAATTGTTGTCAAAATATCAAGAGTTTTTGCGCACTGGAATTATTTTCTGTTGGCTTGCAGCAGCGAGACAGTTCAAGTCTGTTCAAGGGTAGCTGATATGCCAAGATGCATGGCCACCGTGGACCAAGCAAAATGTATACTAATTTTCGGCAGCCAGATTGGATTTTTGTTATTTGATGGATTTTGAAGTGCGAAATTATGTTTATGTTGGTTTTGGGCATGCTGATTTCAAATTTGCCTCTCCAACTGTGACTCAGATAAATGGTTTGGCGCGCATCTTGGATTATTTTTCAGACAAAGAATCCCATACTAAAGCAATAGAAAATGTAAAATGTCTTCTTTTCTTTAACCAGTCAACTGATTTTAACCAAAATTGGTTGGAAACATCCTTGCGCCATATGTAGCCAAGCTTGTTAAAATAAAGTCGATTGGCCAAAATTTGCGGGCAGCCATCTTTAATTTTGGACGAATTTTAGAAACTTTAAAAATCTCTGAAACCGCTTAGGGGATTCATTTGAAACTCATGAACATCGTCTATGGAATAAAGCTGATCCCAGTTTGATCGATGGAACTTGATTGGCTAGAATGGCTGAACGGATCGGGCCGAAATTTTTTTAGAAATGTTTAAGGATTTAAAGGACCCAAGCCATTAACCCTTTAACACTCATGTTGGCCAAACACAGCTTCTTGTAGTGGTCTTCAGAAATGATCATTTACAGAACATGAGAAAACTATTTTTTAATTGACCACTGGAATGATTAGTTCGATACATGAGTCGGTCATTGCAGTGGTAAATTTTCAATACAAAACTTCACTTGCTCTGCAAATGGGAATTTTCTATGAGAAAGTATACATTTTCTTAACCAAATTATTGAGTTAAAGGGTTAAAGTGTGTTCAAAGGAAATTGATACACAAAAACATGGCCGCCGTGGATCGATCACAATGTAGTGTGTTTGCTGGCCATATTGGATTTTTCATTAGATGAATTTTGAAGCCGGGATTTGTTTTAGATAGGTTTGTGGGGATACCGATTTCAAATTTGGCAATTTTGAAATTATCGAATATAAGATGGTTTGGCTTGGATTTTTTCTTACCAAAAACTCCTATAGTAAAGCAATGGGATATTTAAAATATCTTCTCACGAACCAATGGACCGAGTTTAACAAAACTTGGTAATATGCTTCAATGTTCTTGTTGCAACTCCGGCCACAAACTAATAAGGGATGACCAATCTAGTCGAAATGTCTATGTTTCAGCTGAGCGATGCAGGCCCTTGGGTCTCTTGTATTTTACATGTGTAAAATGGCAGCAGATTACAAGTATTTTATGTTTTCTCAACCTCAACTAACTCTAGCATGTCTAGATAACCCACGAGAGCGACGCGGGTAAAAATTATATAATTTGGCTTTCATATTATGCTGTCTTAATATGCAATGCGCTTTTTTCCACAAGAATATAGAACCAATTTGTATCTCGTCATAATATATTTGATGCGTTTGAAACGTCTAGATTTTTTATAATAAGCAAAAGAGGTGCATACAATTGGACAGATGGGTACATGTATATATTACCTATGCAGATAGCATACATATGGAAAGATTCCATGCTATCTTATAAATCGCATCAAATATATTATGACGAGATACAAATTGGTTATATTTTCCTGTGGAAAAAAACGCATTGCATATTAAGACAGCATAATATGAAAACCAAATTATATAATTTTTACCCGCGTTGCTTCTTCTTCTTCTTCTTCTCCTCCTCCTCCTCCTCCTCCTCCTCCTCCTTCTTCTTCTTCTTCTTCTTCTTCTTCTTAATAGCTGAATAACTTTGGTTCCACTGGAGGGATCTTCTCCAAATTTGGAGGGAAGTACAACTTTTAGCAACAGTTCTCAAATATACATGTTTGACCTCACCGCGGCCCGACTGAAAAGTATATCAATGACGCAGTATATTGGACAAATTAGTCTTTGTTTTAAAACCATATTCCTACTAACAACCGCTCAGTTGTAACGTACGTCACAAAATTGAAAATCAATGAAATTGATCATTTATCTGGAGGAAACTAAATATGTACGGTCAGAAGCAATTTTTCATTCAGCTTACACAAATTCACCTCCTTAAAATTCACAATCTGAAATTAAATAAATAGGCACACCATTTGTACCCGCAGCCTCGAAATAGTAGGAGATAATAACATTCATTTCCTTCGATCGCCTGAGAATGGAATTTCATGAGAACAGTATTTTAATCTCCCAGTTTCCGATGGGGCGATCACTAAAAGTCATGTAAGACTGTTCACATAGGAGGCAGAGCCAGATTCGATACAAAAGTGTCCAAACTCTACACTGCTTAACCCATTAATGGTCAGATTGGTCAAGATTTCGCATAGTCAATTTTCAGTCGCAACCACGGAGAAATCTATTTTTTTTAAACTTACGACAAAAATGTCTGGCTCAATAATCGAGAGAAAGTCTGAGCGGTAAATTATCAAAAGTAGATTTTTGTTGCCTATAAATGCGCATTTCTCAAGACCACTGCACAGACATGCCTGACTGTTAAAGGGTTACGTTGAAGGATATGCTTTCATTGCAAAACAGAAATATTTCAATTTCTTATACAGTGCAGCTCAGAAATAACTTAACTTAAACTTTAACAACATGGTTCCAACACAAAATAAATGTACTTTTGAATATTTTGAACATAATTAGATTGGAAGACATTACTGACTAAGGCAGAAATGTGTTCCAATCCAGTTATGCTCGAAATATTTAATAGACCATTTTTTACATCATGTTCAACAGTGTATTTATGATCATATCTCTGTTTTAGCTCACCTGACCCGAAGGGCCAAGCGAGCTTATGCTATGGTGGCCATCCGTCGTCCATCGTATGTCCGTCTTGCCTCATTTATGCTTTGAATGATTTCCACCAAATTTGGCTGGCAGTATCATATCATGTTAGACTCAGAACTTCAATTCAGAATTTTGATGGGGCATTTTTTTCTGGCGGGCATTTTGGATTTTCCATAAACTTTCCGTCCGGGAAAACATTTAAAACCCTTATTGACTCATGCAGTGATTCATACAATATAAGAGGCCCAGTGTCATCGAAACTGGGGTGGAATAATTCTACACTGATAGACTTCAAGACTTCTAACCAGAATTTCGATTGGTCAATTTTTCCGGGGACCATATTGGACCTGAAATATTCTGGAAATCAGTAAAAAGCCTACACCTCATTAACCAATTTCAAGCAACCGCGACTGGAAAGACCCTAGAGTGTCATGGTCGAGAACTTGTATACAGAATTGTGATTGGTCACTTTTTTCTGTGGCCATCATGGATTTTCTAAAATTTCTGGGGAGGTCATTTAAAAGGCTACACCTCCTTAACCGATTTGAAGCAAACGTGACTGGAAAGTCCCTAGAGTGGCATGGTTCAGAACTTGTGTGCACAATTTTGACTGGTCAGTTTTTTGGTGGCCATCTTGGATTTTCCCAAATTTCTGGGGAAGTCAGTAAAATATGACCAATCATTAACCGCTTGGCAGATTTCAACTAAATCTTGGTGGAAGATCACATTGTTATATGCTTCTGACCATCTATACAAAATTTGATAAGTCAATTTTCCCGGTGATCATCATATGATTTTCCGAATATTCTGGGGAAATCAGATATAAGTCTACTCTTTTGATAACACCTTGGCTGATTTTTCAACCAGATTTGCCTGGAAATGGGCTATCGCTTTCTGACCACAAACAAAAATCTTATTCGTCAGTTTTTCCAGTGGTCATCTAGAATTTAATGAGTAAATATTTAAAAGATATTTAGTGAAATCTGATGGCTAATGTTCGAGGTGAGTAGCAGCGTCCTTGGATCTCTTGTTGAAGATCTTTTTCAATATTGCATTTGGCTCTTGATATTGCCGTATTCCATGATTGGTTGGGCTGATCTTATGTGAAGCAAAATTGAATACAAGCAAATGTATAATATGAGGAAGCAGCATAATTGTGAGGAAATTAGGTTGAAAAAAACGAAACTGTGTGAACCACTAACATTGCATTATGCTCTACATATTGCTTCATATTGTTTATCGCGGTTGATCGATATTTTGTTGTACGTGTCACCTTATTATAATTCTTGTAACTCGTGAGTTGTTCCAATGCCTATGGATTATTAGGTATAGCCTGTACCTCGTGGGTTGTGCCACTGTCTATGCATTGTCAGGTACATTCTATTAGTCCATGCATTGTGAGGTATCTGCCTCTGTGGTGTGGGTCTATTAGTCTATATGGTGTGGGTTATTGCACTGTCTATATATTGTGAGGTATCTGTCTCTGTGTTGTGGGTCTATTAGTCTATACCGTGTCGGGTATCCCTCTGTATATGCATTGTGAGGTATCTGCCTCTGTGTTGTGGGTCTATTCGTCTATACTTTGTGGGTTATTGCACTGTCTATATATTGTGAGGTATATGTCTCTGTGGTGTGGGTGTGTTAGTCTATACCGTGTCGGTTATCCATGTGTCTATGTATTGTGAGGTATCTGTCTCTGTCTTGTGGGTCTATTAACCTAGGATTCCATTAACGTGTATGTGTATGCTGTCTTGTGGGTCTATTAGTTTATACCTTGTGGGTTATTTCTCTGTCTAGATGTAATGTGAGGTATCTGTCTCTGTCTTGTACGTCTATTAATCTATACATTGTCGTTTATCCCTCTGTCTATGTATTGTGAGGTATCTGTCTCTGTCTTGTGGATCTATTAGTCTATACCTTGTGGGTTATCCCTCTGTCTATGTATTGTGAGGTATAAGTCTCTGTCTTGTGGGTCTATTAAGCTAGGATTCCATTAACGTGTATGTGTATGCGTATGCGTATGTGTATCCGAATTTTTTTTCGCTCCCATTACAAATAGATGGTATGATTCCATATGTCCGTATGCGTATGTGAAACCTGTCCATATCCGAATCCGATCGCTACATGTAGCAATTTTATTCGGATACGGACAGCATTCGGATGTGGGATTCCTTGAAAATGCCGTTTTCATTACCTCATTCATGGGCTTTCCCCAAATCGACACTTATTCTGTACATGTGTTCCAATACATAAGTTAAATTCATAGTAAGCGCGCAGGAATGTGAAACTCACTGAAAGGCCAATAGACTATTTTAGAACAGATTCATGCTAGTAGTAGTAGTAGTAGTAGTAGTAGTAGTAGTAGTAGTAGTAGTAGTAGTAGTAGTAGTAGTAGGAATCCTAGCTTTAGTCTATGCCTCTGTCTGTATGTCTGCATGTCTGTCTATCTATATGTATGTCTGTCTGTCTCTCTGTCTGTTTGTATGTCTGTCTGTCTGCCTACCTGCCTACCTATTCCTCTGTCTATGTAATGTGAGGTATCTGTCTTGTGGGGCTATTAATATATACATTGTCGTTTATCCCTCTTTCTATGTATTGTAAGGTATCTGTCTCTGTCTTGTGGGTTTATTAGTCTAGACCTTGTGGGTTATCCCTCTGTCTATGTATTGTGAGATATCTGTCTCTGTCTTGTGAGTCTGTTAGTCTATACCTTGTGGGTTATTCCTCTGTCTATGTATTGTGCGGTATCTGTCTCTGCCTTGTGGGTCTATTAGTCTATACCATGTGGGTTATTCCACTGTCTATGTATTTTGAGGTATTTGTCTCTGTCTTGTGGGTCTATTAGTCTATACCGTGTGGGTTATTCCTCTGTCTATGTATTGTGAGGTACTTGTCTCTGTCTTGTGGGTCTATTAGTCTATATCTTGTGGGTTGTTGCACTGTCTATATATTCTGAGGTATCTGTCTCTGTCTTGTGAGTCTATTGGCCTATACCTTGTGGGTTGTGTCACAGCATATGCATTGTAAGGTATCTGTCTCTATATTGTTATATTGTGAGTCTTAGCTAAATATTTTAGGTGCTATGGGTTGGGGAGGCTATCAAACCTTAGCCATTATCGCTTTTAACCTGTGTACGCTGTTTTATTTCCTTATCATATGTGTGGGGTTGGTTTATGTTATTATTGTAGGAAACAATGTAGGGGTCCTACACCGAGGGATACCTACAACATTATCATTAAAAGGCTGATTTACCTTGAATTTCAGTGACTAGTAATTCTGGAATATCTCCTTATATAGTGTTAATTACAAACCAGTTAAAATTGTTCTAGAAATGAAATGAAATGAAATGACAACATATGTTATCTAACGCTTTGATATACACGTGTAGCAATCCTTCATTACATTGTGTTTAATCAATTTGTTTAGTTAAATGATTATTCTCCCTTACTCTCATTAGCAATGCAACTCGCACGTATGTCTTTTAGCACACCTCATTAAATATAGACTGTAACCCATTAGTAGATTTCGTCAGAATCCTAAGGTGCTATTCACAATTATTGTGTGTACCAGTTTCTACAACCCACTTTGCAAACACCCCGTAAATGTTTCCCGTTGGTCTGTCTGTCTGTCTGTCTGTATGTCCGGCCGTCAGATTATGACGTCATCTATTGGGATTAAACTTGGGCACAAGCTTCCTTATATCAAGGGGATGAAGCGGAATGATACTGACGTCAATGGTCAAGGTCGCCGTGACCTTGGTATTAAACTCAAATTTTTAAGGTTAAATTTTGTGTTTATCTCAATATATTCTCTTATATATTGGCAGGATTTAATCCTATTGGGACTAAACTTGGACACATGCTTCCTTATATCAAGGGAATGGAGCAAAATGGCATAGAGGTCATGAAGTCAAAGTTCAAGGTCACTGTGACCGTGGTATATATCTCTACATTTTACGGTTAAGTTTTGCATTTAGCGCAACACATCCTCTTATATCTCGGCAGGTTTTTACCTTATTGGGACTAAACTTGGACACGTGCTTCCATCAAGGTGGAGGGTCACAATGTCTGTGTCAAAATTATCTCTTTTAAAATTGTGTAAAACCTTTCAGTGCCAGAATATTTCGTATTCAAACCAATAATTGAATATATCAAAAATTTCGGGACCACTTCCAATTTTCGTAGTGCGGTCAACGTACTCGGCTATAGTTTGGCTAGCGAAGTTGTGTAAATACTGAAATTCCACTGAATTATTGTGTTAAGAGAAACATTCATTTTTGGCGAAAATTTAATTTTTCGCAAATATTTCGATGGGTTCTGTGATGCCGTCTGTCTGTTTGTCTGCCTGCCTGCCTGCCTGTCTGTCTGCCTGTCTGTCTGCTTGCTTGCCTGTCTGCCTGCCTGCCTGCCTGCCTGCCTGCCTGCCTGCCTGCCTCTGTCTGTCTTTACATTGAAAAAAACGCATTGGCACAGGAATTTAATTAAAAATTTCTTTACCTAAATTTGTCCTATCGAGACCAAGTTTAGATTTACTTAGAGTGGTCCCCCCTTGAGATTAGTTGGGGTAAAGTGAACTTATCAGTAGGTCGCTTTAACAGGTAAAGGCTGGGATTGATCCTACATTATAGAGAAATCACACACACACACGCACGCACGCACGCACGCACGCACGCACGCACGCACGCACGCTCGCACCTGTACGAATGCACGAATGCATGCACACAGTAATACATGCACGACTGCACGCAATAATGCATGCATGAACGCATGCACGAACGTACGCACGAATGCATGCACGCACACATCCACGCACTGATGTACTCACGAATTAATGCACCCACACCCACATACACACCCGCACACATACACCCACGCAAGTATAGATGCACGCACGTACGGATGTACGAGCATACACCCATATACATACACACATATGAACAAACGCACGCACGCACACACTTTTGCAGACACAAAATTAAAAGATGTCCTACGGATATGATTTCATGTTGCCCCACCATTGATTTTGGTTGGGATTAGATTTATTTAAGAATAGGTAGGGAGGGATGAAACCTTGTCATTGTTATCAGGAACCATACGGTCTAACTTTGATCTTACTAGCAAATCTTTCAGGTTTGGATTTCTATTGTAAGCTATTACTGGTCGTGCTTTGATCGGTTCCTTTAATTTAGATTGCAACTGTGAATATTCGTCTTTCATGGTTTTCGCTAATTCAACATTACGTCTATTGTATATGAGTTGAAATGGGATAATTTTGTTCTTTTGTGATATTCCCGAATCTACATTTATTCCAAATGGTGCTTTTGTTTGGAGTGTTCTAATCCAATGGCCCTCTCGGATTTTGCGAAACGAACTCGTTTCTTCCTCACTATCGAAGGTCGGAATCTGTTCTATTGGCATGATTTCAAAATGATGTTCAACTGAATGATCCGGAAGTTGGAAATGTTGAGCAATTGGCGTATCTGCTGAGGTGTTAATATCAGAAACGTGGCGTCTAGCACGCACTCTAAATGCATTTTTTGTTTCACCAACATACTGTTTCTGGCAAAGGGCACAATTGATCAAATAGACTACATTCTCAGAATCACAATGCATATTAGTTCGGATATGATATTCATTTTTAGTTTGAAAGCTCAGGAATGTTTGTTGGTTTACAATATAGTTGTTTACTTTGCATCTATATTTGTCGCATTTAGAAACTGATCCATCGCACATGATTGGTTTATTGTGTTTAATTTGGACAGGTTCAAACTCGGGTCCGCTGTGAGGTTTTAGATTTTCAAGCTCATTGATGGTGTCTGCTTTAATTTTTCGAAGAAAACGGGCTGAATAGCCTCGTGCTTTCAAAGCATCAAACAGAGTAGAGCATGCACTATTCAGATTTTGCCTGTTGCTAGAGTTTCGAAAAAATCTTATGATTTGCGATTTGATCAAACCTTTAAATGTGTGTGGAGGATGAAATGATTTTTTGTGAAGCAGCTGATGTGAGTCTGTTGGCTTAAAGAATACTTTATATTCTAATTTTCCAGAGGAATCAAATTGAGGACCCTTATAGATCGTGACATCTAAAAAGTCAACCGATGTTCCACTAATAGTAGCTTTTAGCTTGATGTTTGAATCTTGGTTATTTAAAATGCGAAAAAATTCCCAAAAGTCTTCTTCTGAATGTTGCCAAACTATGAAGATGTCATCTAGATATCTGAGGTAAAGAAGAGGCTTTTTGGTTGATTTGTTCAGTGCCTCCACTTCCCACTCCGCAACATAAATCGTGGCAAAATTTGGGCTGAATCGTTTACCCATTGCGCATCCACAGATTTGAAGGTAATTTTCACCATTAAATTGGAAATCGTTTCCTTTAAGACTTAGCTCTAATAATTTTAGAATTTCCGTGTCTGGTCGATCTGGATCAGGAAATTTGACAAAAGAATTCTTAATAGCATTGACTCCAGCATCAATATCTATATTGGTATACATAGCATCTATGTCTAATGTGACTAAATATGCATCTTTCGGAACTGACAATTTGGATAACTTTGAAAGAAAGTGTTCAGTGTTTTTGAGAAAGCTCTTGTGTCTATTAGCAATGGGCTTTAAATAGTAATCAATATATTCTGAAATGCCATAAGACTCACTGCCACAGTCTGAAATGATGGGTCGTCCAGGAGGTGTCAATTGATCTAACCAGGTGCTGATAGGTTTATGGATTTTAGGCAAGATATAAAATGTCCGATTTTGTGGATTATTCTCACCTAGCAGATACTTTAGCTGTTTCTTATCGATGTACTTATCTGTATGCAATGAATTAAGTATTTCAATGAAATTTTGTCGGTTTTGAGGCCAAATTAAATTATCAAGTTTTCTGTAATGCCTGGTGTTAGTTAACTGCCTTTCGGCCTCGCGGATGTAGTTTTCTCTAGACATAATCACAGTTGCTGAACCTTTATCGGCTGGTTTTATAATAATATTTTGATTTCTACGTAATTTGTTGATAGCCTGTTGTTCGAGAAATGAAAGGTTTTGCTTATTGTTTGTAACTGGCAATGATCTGGCTATACCAGCAACCGTTTTTATGGTTGCTTTAACATTGTCATCAACTAGCCTATCTGGAGGGTCCCAACCGGATTTTCCAGTGAATGGTTTTGACTCTCCATTTAAATTTCGAAAATGATGGGCTATTTTTACTGAATGACCAAAATTAGCTACTTCAATAAGACCTGTGTCTAAAAGCAAATCTAATCCTGTTTTTGGTTTTGGAGTTGGTATAAAAGTAAGACCACGATCGAGAATTGATTTTTCAGATGGTGAGAGATCATAGTCAGCTGCTAAATTGACAAGGTTTGTTCCTAATCCTATGTTAGGGGAGCTATTGCCTTGACCCACATTTAGTTTAAACTAAGTACCGTCAACCAATGGTTATAAATACAATTAGCTGTTTCTTTCGTCCAATGGATTCTATCCTTCTCAACATGAAAATTCGCATCAGAAATTTTGGGGATGACCTTATCAACGTGGCAGTTGGACCTTGCTGATTCGTTGATACGCTTGAGACAGTACCTTTGCCTGTCTGACAAGCTATCAGAGAAGTTAATCTCAGCAAAGTGCAACTCCGCATTAGGGAAGGTGTTTTTAAATTCACGAGCCATGAACCGTAAATGGCTTGAGGCTTTGGTTGGATGCTCATTTTTGGAGTTGATGCCAATATTCAAGATGATCTTCTCCGGGCTAGGGCCATCCTGGTGTCGCATAGCCATTGTTCTGAAATGTGATAATGCGGCACCAGGATAGCACTCAACCTGGATGTCAGGATGGACATCTAAATCAATTCGGGATAGATTAGAGGACCCTATCATCAGAATCTTTTTGGTGATTCTGGGGATCCTCCACAGGCCCTTGCTATGCGATTGATGACGGTACTTAGCAAACTTCCTGTCAGACAGGTTACTAGTATTCTCCATAGGAGGGAGAGGAGGTGGAGACAGAAGAAGAGGAGCAGAAGAAGGTGCGTGAGGAGAAGAGAGATGAAGCGTAGGAGGAAGAGGAGGAGGAGGGATGGAGAGAGGAGATGCAAGAGGAGAAGATTGAGTATGAGGAGCAAGAGGCGGGATTGAGAGAGGAGATGCATAAAGAGAAGAAGGTTGAGGAGGAAGAGGAGGAGGCGGGATTGAGAGAGGAGATGCATGAAGAGAAGAAGTTTGAGGAGGAAGAGGAGGAGGCGGGATTGAGAGAGGAGAAGGAGGAAGAGGAGAAGATCGAGTCAGAAGGTGGCGAGGAGAAGATAGTGGAAGAGATGGGGAAGAGTTGCTAGGTGGTAGATTGGGGGAACAGTGAGTAACAACCCGACAACGGCGCACAGGAGGAGAATTTGTCTTTGGGAGAGCCGGCCATGACTCTGTTACATCATCAACACCAGGTGTTGGTGTTGGTGATGTATACAGATTCGTCCGCTTGGAAGTGGTAGGCGAGGGTGTGAAGGTGGTTGGTGACCGTTGTCGTTTGTTAGTCATTGTTGAATGATAACCTGAACCTGTACTCGGTGTGGCCGCCGGTGTTGGTAGAGACATCACTCTATTTTTCTTATCACTAGCTATTTCTGCCAAAAATTTCCAAAAATTTGTGATTGTCATTGTGGCCAATTTATTTCCAAAATTTTGCCTACCCCATTTCAATGCTATGCCTTTGGCTCTGTCTAGATCAAGAATTACATTAGATTCGGCCACTTTTACATCTGCCTTTAATTTGTCCAATTTGCTTCGATAATGTTTGATTAAATTTTCTAAGCAGCTATGAGCCCAAATTTGGTTTATCATGCTGGTCGATTTCAAAAATTCGTCATCTCGTAAGGCAGGGCAGAAAAACGAGTTCATCTCCTCCATTTTCATGCTGAGCGATTTCGGGAGAGAGTCTGATGCCAAATGCTCTCGTAAAAGACCATAGTGATGCAAGCATTGCAACACATGGAAGTACATCTTAACCAGTCTCTGAAAGGCCTGAACAGACTGGTTAGGAGCACTTTTGGTTGAAGAAAAGTTGGACGCTGGGTTGCCAGATTTGCGTCCTTTACCTACTGGGCCGTTGAAATTCTTGGCCATTTTTAGAACGTAATCAAATTTCTATAGATTTATGTCAAATTTAGTCAGAAAAGTTCAAAAAAGTTAAATTCCAAATATTAACTAGAGCGATATGTGTTGAAACAATTTAGAGACTGAAAAATAAGAACAATTAATACAAGATTATTATATATATATAAAATTAAAGCTTACACTGTCAGTTGCTGGAGCGCTTTCGACGTAATGGTCTTCGTCATGCAGCGAAAAAACTGGTCTAATGGCAACTGATAATTCTTACATATTTATAGGAGAATTACTGCAATGGTGACTACTGATTAACTATTAATTCAGTCTCTCCACAAAAGATCAAACTAAACCCGAAGACCTGCTTTAGAGCAATGTGCGCCTTGTGCGCTACTGAAGTTAAACAGCTAATACAAAAGGCGTGATTGCTTAATTATATTGAGCTTATCTAACTGTAGCATGGGTTAGTACGCCGGTTCGTTTCAGGCGATTAAGGTGTGAAAATAACAATGAGGGCTATTTGGTCAGTCATTAGATCAAATGCTGCCGAGATATGTTTAATCATGGCGGCTGAGAATAATTTACTTGTTGTTTGAGTATTGCAAGGGACAGGTTTCCTGAATACAGATTATTAAAACAAATTCTGACAAGTTATACAGTTTTTTGATCTTGGCGAATCGGTTCACTCAGTCATTACAAAGCGTTGATTACTTCTTTGTAATAAGTTGGCGTTGCCGTGTGTTCGAAAATAGGAACAAATTCTGACAGTTAGGAGCTATACAGTTTTTTGATTTGGGCAAATCGGTTCACTCAGTCATTACAAAGCATTGATTACTTCTTTGTAATAAGTTGGCGTTGCCATGTGTTCGAAAATAGGAATAAACAAATAGTTTTGAGCAGGTCTTTCTGACATAGGATGATCCATTGTGGATTGACTGAATGTTGTTGGTCTAGTGAGATTCCTTCAAAAGAGAGGTGGTTGTAAGTCACAGGTTGTTTGAGCTTTGTACGCTTATATGTCCAACACCCCATGCACGCATTCACCCGGCCAGACACCAGCATATCAATCCATCAATCAGTCCATCCCGCCATCCACATAAACAAATACTTGATTAAGGGGAGAACAGATTTGTAAACCGATAGACAGACACCCGGTGGATGACTAGACGACTGAACAAATGAATAGGAGAATGGGTGAAAGCTACAATTTCATTTCCGAATTTGGTTAAATTTTTTCACTTAGTCATTGCAAAGTGCTAATTGCTTCTTTGCAATGAGTTGGTGTGGCTGTTGAAAAAATAAGAATAAAATACGACAGGTGGTTGCGGAAGAGAGGTGGTTTGTACCCTTACAAACATATATGTCCAAACAATCCATGCGCCCACCCGGCACCAACCCAGTAATTCATCCATCAGTCCATCCACACAGACAATCAATTGGTGTCTGAGAGGCACAAACCAGTAAACCAATAGAGAGGCCAAGGACAGGTGACAGGATGAGTGAACAGATAGGTCGACGAATGAATGAATGAATTAATACACACACACATGAATGCACGCACGTACACACGCACGGACGCCGGCACCCAAGCACCCCACGCACGCCCGCCCACACGCACGCACGCACGCACGCACGCACGCACGCACGGAACGGACGAACGAACGAACGAACGAACGAACGAACGAACGAACGAACGAACGAACGAACGAACGAACGAACGAACGACCGAACGAACGAACGAACGAACGAACGAACGAACGAACGAACGAACGAACGAACGAACGAACGAACGAACGAACGAACGAACGAACGAACGAGTGTACACGCGAACGCATGCATGACTGCAGGCATGGACGACCGTGCAAACGAAATATCAGCTACCAGCAGACCAATTCCGACAGTGTATTTATACATATAAACAGTTTAAAATTGTTTGATTTGGGACAAATATGGAGGCCTGGCACAAGCAAGTCCGTCTTTACATTGAAAAAAACGCATTGGCACAGGAATTTAATTAAAAATTTCTTTACCTAAATTTGTCCTATCGAGACCAAGTTTAGATTTACTTAGAGTGGTCCCCCCTTGAGATTAGTTGGGGTAAAGTGAACTTATCAGTAGGTCGCTTTAACAGGTAAAGGCTGGGATTGATCCTACATTATAGAGAAATCACACACACACACGCACGCACGCACGCACGCACGCACGCACGCACGCACGCTCGCACCTGTACGAATGCACGAATGCATGCACACAGTAATACATGCACGACTGCACGCAATAATGCATGCATGAACGCATGCACGAACGTACGCACGAATGCATGCACGCACACATCCACGCACTGATGTACTCACGAATTAATGCACCCACACCCACATACACACCCGCACACATACACCCACGCAAGTATAGATGCACGCACGTACGGATGTACGAGCATACACCCATATACATACACACATATGAACAAACGCACGCACGCACACACTTTTGCAGACACAAAATTAAAAGATGTCCTACGGATATGATTTCATGTTGCCCCACCATTGATTTTGGTTGGGATTAGATTTATTTAAGAATAGGTAGGGAGGGATGAAACCTTGTCATTGTTATCAGGAACCATACGGTCTAACTTTGATCTTACTAGCAAATCTTTCAGGTTTGGATTTCTATTGTAAGCTATTACTGGTCGTGCTTTGATCGGTTCCTTTAATTTAGATTGCAACTGTGAATATTCGTCTTTCATGGTTTTCGCTAATTCAACATTACGTCTATTGTATATGAGTTGAAATGGGATAATTTTGTTCTTTTGTGATATTCCCGAATCTACATTTATTCCAAATGGTGCTTTTGTTTGGAGTGTTCTAATCCAATGGCCCTCTCGGATTTTGCGAAACGAACTCGTTTCTTCCTCACTATCGAAGGTCGGAATCTGTTCTATTGGCATGATTTCAAAATGATGTTCAACTGAATGATCCGGAAGTTGGAAATGTTGAGCAATTGGCGTATCTGCTGAGGTGTTAATATCAGAAACGTGGCGTCTAGCACGCACTCTAAATGCATTTTTTGTTTCACCAACATACTGTTTCTGGCAAAGGGCACAATTGATCAAATAGACTACATTCTCAGAATCACAATGCATATTAGTTCGGATATGATATTCATTTTTAGTTTGAAAGCTCAGGAATGTTTGTTGGTTTACAATATAGTTGTTTACTTTGCATCTATATTTGTCGCATTTAGAAACTGATCCATCGCACATGATTGGTTTATTGTGTTTAATTTGGACAGGTTCAAACTCGGGTCCGCTATGAGGTTTTAGATTTTCAAGCTCATTGATGGTGTCTGCTTTAATTTTTCGAAGAAAACGGGCTGAATAGCCTCGTGCTTTCAAAGCATCAAACAGAGTAGAGCATGCACTATTCAGATTTTGCCTGTTGCTAGAGTTTCGAAAAAATCTTATGATTTGCGATTTGATCAAACCTTTAAATGTGTGTGGAGGATGAAATGATTTTTTGTGAAGCAGCTGATGTGAGTCTGTTGGCTTAAAGAATACTTTATATTCTAATTTTCCAGAGGAATCAAATTGAGGACCCTTATAGATCGTGACATCTAAAAAGTCAACCGATGTTCCACTAATAGTAGCTTTTAGCTTGATGTTTGAATCTTGGTTATTTAAAATGCGAAAAAATTCCCAAAAGTCTTCTTCTGAATGTTGCCAAACTATGAAGATGTCATCTAGATATCTGAGGTAAAGAAGAGGCTTTTTGGTTGATTTGTTCAGTGCCTCCACTTCCCACTCCGCAACATAAATCGTGGCAAAATTTGGGCTGAATCGTTTACCCATTGCGCATCCACAGATTTGAAGGTAATTTTCACCATTAAATTGGAAATCGTTTCCTTTAAGACTTAGCTCTAATAATTTTAGAATTTCCGTGTCTGGTCGATCTGGATCAGGAAATTTGACAAAAGAATTCTTAATAGCATTGACTCCAGCATCAATATCTATATTGGTATACATAGCATCTATGTCTAATGTGACTAAATATGCATCTTTCGGAACTGACAATTTGGATAACTTTGAAAGAAAGTGTTCAGTGTTTTTGAGAAAGCTCTTGTGTCTATTAGCAATGGGCTTTAAATAGTAATCAATATATTCTGAAATGCCATAAGACTCACTGCCACAGTCTGAAATGATGGGTCGTCCAGGAGGTGTCAATTGATCTAACCAGGTGCTGATAGGTTTATGGATTTTAGGCAAGATATAAAATGTCCGATTTTGTGGATTATTCTCACCTAGCAGATACTTTAGCTGTTTCTTATCGATGTACTTATCTGTATGCAATGAATTAAGTATTTCAATGAAATTTTGTCGGTTTTGAGGCCAAATTAAATTATCAAGTTTTCTGTAATGCCTGGTGTTAGTTAACTGCCTTTCGGCCTCGCGGATGTAGTTTTCTCTAGACATAATCACAGTTGCTGAACCTTTATCGGCTGGTTTTATAATAATATTTTGATTTCTACGTAATTTGTTGATAGCCTGTTGTTCGAGAAATGAAAGGTTTTGCTTATTGTTTGTAACTGGCAATGATCTGGCTATACCAGCAACCGTTTTTATGGTTGCTTTAACATTGTCATCAACTAGCCTATCTGGAGGGTCCCAACCGGATTTTCCAGTGAATGGTTTTGACTCTCCATTTAAATTTCGAAAATGATGGGCTATTTTTACTGAATGACCAAAATTAGCTACTTCAATAAGACCTGTGTCTAAAAGCAAATCTAATCCTGTTTTTGGTTTTGGAGTTGGTATAAAAGTAAGACCACGATCGAGAATTGATTTTTCAGATGGTGAGAGATCATAGTCAGCTGCTAAATTGACAAGGTTTGTTCCTAATCCTATGTTAGGGGAGCTATTGCCTTGACCCACATTTAGTTTAAACTAAGTACCGTCAACCAATGGTTATAAATACAATTAGCTGTTTCTTTCGTCCAATGGATTCTATCCTTCTCAACATGAAAATTCGCATCAGAAATTTTGGGGATGACCTTATCAACGTGGCAGTTGGACCTTGCTGATTCGTTGATACGCTTGAGACAGTACCTTTGCCTGTCTGACAAGCTATCAGAGAAGTTAATCTCAGCAAAGTGCAACTCCGCATTAGGGAAGGTGTTTTTAAATTCACGAGCCATGAACCGTAAATGGCTTGAGGCTTTGGTTGGATGCTCATTTTTGGAGTTGATGCCAATATTCAAGATGATCTTCTCCGGGCTAGGGCCATCCTGGTGTCGCATAGCCATTGTTCTGAAATGTGATAATGCGGCACCAGGATAGCACTCAACCTGGATGTCAGGATGGACATCTAAATCAATTCGGGCTAGATTAGAGGACCCTATCATCAGAATCTTTTTGGTGATTCTGGGGATCCTCCACAGGCCCTTGCTATGCGATTGATGACGGTACTTAGCAAACTTCCTGTCAGACAGGTTACTAGTATTCTCCATAGGAGGGAGAGGAGGTGGAGACAGAAGAAGAGGAGCAGAAGAAGGTGCGTGAGGAGAAGAGAGATGAAGCGTAGGAGGAAGAGGAGGAGGAGGGATGGAGAGAGGAGATGCAAGAGGAGAAGATTGAGTATGAGGAGCAAGAGGCGGGATTGAGAGAGGAGATGCATAAAGAGAAGAAGTTTGAGGAGGAAGAGGAGGAGGCGGGATTGAGAGAGGAGAAGGAGAAAGAGGAGAAGATCGAGTCAGAAGGTGGCGAGGAGAAGATAGTGGAAGAGATGAGGAAGAGTTGCTAGGTGGTAGATTGGGGGAACAATGAGTAACATCCCGACAACGGCGCACAGGAGGAGAATTTGTCTTTGGGAGAGCCGGACATGACTCTGTTACATCATCAACACCGGGTGCTGGTGTTGGTGATGTATACTATTCGTCCACTTGGAAGTGGTAGGCGAGGGTGTGAAGGTGGTTGGTGACCGTTGTCGTTTGTTAGTCATTGTTGAATGTGAACCTGAACCTGAACTCGGTGTGGCCGCTGGTGTTCTTACAGACATCACTCTATTTTGCTCATCACTAGCTATTTCTGCCAAAAATTTCCAAAAATTTGTGATTGTCGTTGTGGCCAATTTATTTCCAAAGTTTTGCCTACCCCATTTCAATGCTATGCCTTTGGCTATGTGTAGATCAAGAATTACATTAGATTCGGCCACTTTTACCTCTGCCTTTAATTTGTCCAATTTGCTTCGATAATTGTTGATTAAATTTTCTAAGCAGCTATGAGCCCAAATTTGGGTTATCATGAGTCGGTCAATGCAGTGGTAAATTTTCAATACAAAACTTCACTTGCTCTGCAAATGGGCATTTTCTATGAGAAAGTATACATTTTCTTAACCAAATTATTGAGTTAAAGGGTTAAAGTGTGTTCAAAGGAAATTGATACATAAAAACATGGCCGCCGTGGATCGATCACAATGTAGTGTGTTTTCTGGCCATATTGGATTTTTCATTAGATGAATTTTGAAGCCGGGATTTGTTTTAGATAGGTTTGTGGGGATACCGATTTCAAATTTGGCAATTTTGAAATTATCGAATATAAGATGGTTTGGCTTGGATTTTTTCTTACCAAAAACTCCTATAGTAAAGCAATGGGATATTTAAAATGTCTTCTCACGAACCAATGGACCGAGTTTAACAAAACTTGGTAATATGCTTCAATGTTCTTGTTGCAACTCCGGCCAAAAACTAATAAGGGATGACCAATCTAGTCGAAATGTCTATGTTTCAGCTGAGCGATGCAGGCCCTTGGGTCTCTTGTTTTTTACATGTGTAAAATGGCAGCAGATTACAAGTATTTTATGTTTTCTCAACCTCAACTAACTCTAGCATGTCTAGATAACCCACGAGAGCGACGCGGGTAAAAATTATATAATTTGGCTTTCATATTATGCTGTCTTAATATGCAATGCGCTTTTTTCCCCAAGAATATAGAACCAATTTGTATCTCGTCATAATATATTTGATGCGTTTGAAACGTCTAGATTTTTTATACTAAGCAAAAGAGGTGCATACAATTGGACAGATGGGTACATGTATATATTACCTATGCAGATAGCATACATAAGGAAAGATTCCGTGCTATCTTATAAATCGCATCAAATATATTATGACGAGATACAAATTGGTTATATTTTCCTGTGGAAAAAAACGCATTGCATATTAAGACAGCATAATATGAAAACCAAATTATATAATTTTTACCCGCGTTGCTTCTTCTTCTTCTTCTTCTTCTCCTCCTCCTCCTCGTCCTTCTTCTTCTTCTTCTTCTTCTTAATAGCTGAATAACTTTGGTTCCACTGGAGGGATCTTCTCCAAATTTGGAGGGAAGTACAACTTTTAGCAACAGTTCTCAAACATACATGTTTGACCTTACCGCGGCCCGACTGAAAAGTATATCAATGACGCAGTATAATGGACAAATTAGTCTTTGTTTTAAAACCATATTCCTACTAACAACCGCTCAGTTGTAACGTACGTCACAAAATTGAAAATCAATGAAATTGATCATTTATCTGGAGGAAACTAAATATGTACGGTCAGAAGCAATTTTTCATTCAGCTTACACAAATTCACCTCCTTAAAATTCACAATCTGAAATTAAATAAATAGGCACACCATTTGTACCCGCAGCCTCGAAATAGTAGGAGATAATAACATTCATTTCCTTCGATCGCCTGAGAATGGAATTTCATGAGAACAGTATTTTAATCTCCCAGTTTCCGATGGGGAGATCACTAAAAGTCATGTAAGACTGTTCACATAGGAGGCAGAGCCAGATTCGATACAAAAGTGTCCAAACTCTAAACTGCTTAACCCTTTAATGGTCAGATTGGTCAAGATTTCGCATAGTCAATTTTCAGTCGCAACCACGGAGAAATCTATTTTTTTTAAACTTACGACAAAAATGTCTGGCTCAATAATCGAGAGAAAGTCTGAGCGGTAAATTATCAAAAGTAGATTTGTGTTGCCTATAAATGCGCATTTCTCAAGACCACTGCACAGACATGCCTGACTGTTAAAGGGTTACGTTGAAGGATATGCTTTCATTGCAAAACAGAAATATTTCAATTTCTTATACAGTGCAGCTCAGAAATAACTTAACTTAAACTTTAACAACTTGGTTCCAACACAAAATAAAATGTACTTTTGAATATTTTGAACATAATTAGATTGGAAGACATTACTGACTAAGGCAGAAATGTCTTCCAATCCAGTTATGCTCGAAATATTTAATAGACCATTTTTTACATCATGTTCAACATTGTATTTATGATCATATCTCTGTTTTAGCTCACATGAGCCGAAGGGCCAAGCGAGCTTATGCTATGGTTGGCCATCCGTCGTCCATCATATGTCCGTCTCGCCTCATTTATGCTTTGAATGATTTCCACCAAATTTGGCTGGCAGTATCATATCATGTTAGACTCAGAACTTCAATTCAGAATTTTGATGGGGCATTTTTTTCTAGTGGGCATTTTGGATTTTCCATAAACATTTAAAACCCTTATTGACTCATGCAGTGATTCATACAATATAAAAGGCCCGGTGTCATCGAAACTGGGGTGGAATAATTCTACACTGATAGACTTCAAGACTTCTAACTAGAATTTCGATTGGTCAATTTTTCCGGGGACCATATTGGACCTGAAATTTTCTGGAAATCAGTAAAAAGCCTACACCTCATTAACCAATTTCAAGCAACCGCGACTGGAAAGACCCTAGAGTGTCATGGTCGAGAACTTGTATACAGAATTGTGATTGGCCATCATGGATTTTCTAAAATTTCTGGGGAGGTCATTTAAAAGCCTACACCTCCTTAACCGATTTGAAGCAAACGTGACTGGAAAGTCCCCAGAGTGGCATGGTTCAGAACTTGTGTGCACAATTTTGACTGGTCAGTTTTTTGGTGGCCATCTTGGATTTTCCCAAATTTCTGGGGAAGTCAGTAAAATATGACCAATCATTAACCGCTTGGCAGATTTCAACTAAATCGTGCTGGAAGATCACATTGTTATATGCTTCTGACCATCTATACAAAATTTGATAAGTCAATTTGCCCGGTGATCATCATATGATTTTCCGAATATTCTGGGGAAATCAGACATAAGTCTACTCTTTTGATAACACCTTGGCTGATTTTTCAACCAGATTTGCCTGGAAATGGGCTATCGCTTTCTGACCACATACAAAAATCTTATTCGTCAGTTTTTCCAGTGGTCATCTTGAATTTTATGAGTAAATATTTAAAAGATATTTAGTGAAATCTGATGGCTAATGTTCGAGGTGAGTAGCAGCGTCCTTGGATCTCTTGTTGAAGATCTTTTTCAATATTGCCTTTAGCTCTTGATATTGCCGTATTCCATGATTGGTTGGGCTGATCTTATGTGAAGCAAAATTGAATACAAGCAAATGTATAATATGAGGAAGCAGCATAATTGTGAGGAAATTAGGTTGAAAAAAACGAAACTGTGTGAACCACTAACATTGCATTATGCTCTACATATTGCTTCATATTGTTTATCGCGGTTGATCGATATTTTGTTGTACGTGTCTCCTTATTATAATTCTTGTAACTCGTGAGTTGTTCCAATGCCTATGGATTATTAGGTATAGCCTGTACCTCGTGGGTTGTGCCACTGTCTATGCATTGTCAGGTACATTCTATTAGTCCATGCATTGTGAGGTATCTGCCTCTGTGGTGTGGGTCTATTAGTCTATATGGTGTGGGTTATTGCACTGTCTATATAGTGTGAGGTATCTGTCTCTGTGTTGTGGGTCTATTAATCTATACCTTGGCGGGTATCCCTCTGTCTATGCATTGTGAGGTATCTGCCTCTGTGTTGTGGGTCTATTCGTCTATACTTTGTGGGTTATTGCACTGTCTATATATTGTGAGGTATATGTCTCTGTGGTGTGGGTCTATTAGTCTATACCTTGTGGGTTATTGCACTGTCTATATATTGTGAGGTATATGTCTCTGTGGTGTGGGTCTGTTAGTCTATACGTTGTCGGTTATCCCTGTGTCTATGTATTGTGAGGTATCTGTCTCTGTCTTGTGGGTCTATTAAGCTAGGATTCCATTAACGTGTATGTGTATGCTGTCTTGTGGGTCTATTAGTTTATACCTTGTGGGTTATTCCTCTGTCTAGATGTAATGTGAGGTATCTGTCTCTGTCTTGTGCGTCTATTGATTTATACATTGTCGTTTATCCCTCTGTCTATGTATTGTGAGGTATCTGTCTCTGTCTTGTGGGTCTATTAGTCTATACCTTGTGGGTTATCCCTCTGTCTATGTATTGTGAGGTATAAGTCTCTGTCTTGTGGGTCTATTAAGCTAGCCGTATGCGTATGTGAAACCTGTCCATATCCGAATCCGATCGCTACATGTAGTGATTTTATTCGGATACGGACAGCATTCGGATGTGGGATTCCTTGAAAATGTCGTTTTCAATACGTCATTCATGGGCTTTCCCCAAATCGACACTTATTATGTACATGTGTTCCAATATATAAGTTAAATTCATAGTAAGCGCGCAGGAATGTGAAACTCACTGAAAGGCCAATAGACTATTTTAGAACATAGTCATGCTAGTAGTAGTAGTAGTAGTAGTAGTAGTAGTAGTAGTAGTAGTAGTAGTAGTAGTAGTAGGAATCCTAGCTTTAGTCTATCCCTCTGGTTGTCTGTCTATCTATATGTCTGTCTGTCTGTCTCTTTATCTGTCTGTCTGTTTGTATGTCTCTCTGTCTGCCTACCTGCCTACCTATTCCTCTGTCTATGTAATGTGAGGTATCTGTCTCTGTCTTGGGGGCCTATTAATATATACATTGTCGTTTATCCCTCTTTCCATGTATTGTAAGGTATCTGTCTCTGTCTTGTGGGTCTATTGGTCTATACCTTGTGGGTTATCCCTCTGTCTCTGTCTTGTGGGTTTATTAGTCTAGACCTTGTGGGTTATCCCTCTGTCTATTGTATGGTGAGATATCTGTCTCTGTCTTGTGAGTCTGTTAGTCTATACCTTGTGGGTTATTCCTCTGTCTATGTATTGTGCGGTATCTGTCTCTGTCTTGTGGGTCTATTGGTCTATACCTTGTGGGTTATCCCTCTGTCTATGTATTGTGCGGTATCTGTCTCTGCCTTGTGGGTCTATTAGTCTATACCATGTGGGTTATTCCACTGTCTATGTATTTTGAGGTATTTGTCTCTGTCTTGTGGGTCTATTAGTCTATACCGTGTGGGTTATTCCTCTGTCTATGTATTGTGAGGTACTTGTCTCTGTCTTGTGGGTCTATTAGTCTATAGCTTGTGGGTTATTGCACTGTCTATATATTCTGAGGTATCTGTCTCTGTCTTGTGAGTCTATTGGCCTATAGCTTGTGGGTTGTGTCACAGCATATTCATTGTAAGGTATCTGTCTCTATATTGTGAGTCTTAGCTAAATATTTTATGTGCTATGGGTTGGGGAGGCTATCACACCTTAGCCATTATCGCTTTTAACCTGTGTACGCTGTTTTATTTCCTTATCATATGTGTGGGGTTGGTTTATGTTATTATTGTAGGAAACAATGTAGGGGTCATACACCGAGCGATACCTACAACATTATCATTAATAGGCTGATTTACCTTGAATTTCAGTGACTAGTAATTCTGGAATATCTCCTTATATAGTGTTAATTACAAACCAGTTAAAATTGTTCTAGAAATGAAATGACAACATATGTTAGCTAACGCTTTGATATACACGTGTAGCAATCCTTCATTACATTGTGTTTAATCAATTTGTTTAGTTAAATGATTATTCTCCCTTACTCTCATTAGCAATGCAACTCGCACGTATGTCTTTTAGTACACCTCATTAAATATAGACTGTAACCCATTAGTAGATTTCGTCAGAATCCTAAGGTGCTATTCACAATTATTGTGTGTACCAGTTTCTACAACCCACTTTGCAAACACCCCGTAAATGTTTCCCGTTGGTCTGTCTGTCTGTCTGTCTGTATGTCCGGCCGTCAGATTATGGCGTCATCCTATTGGGATTAAACTTGGGCACATGCTTCCTTATATCAAGGGGATGAAGCGGAATGATACTGACGTCAATGGTCAAGGTCGCCGTGACCTTGGTATTAAACTCAAATTTTTAAGGTTAAATTTTGTGTTTATCTCAATATAATCTCTTATATATTGGCAGGATTTAATCCTATTGGGACTAAACTTGGACACATGCTTCCTTATATCAAGGGAATGGAGCAAAATGGCATAGAGGTCATGAAGTCAAAGTTCAAGGTCACTGTGACCGTGGTATATATCTCTACATTTTACGGTTAAGTTTTGCATTTAGCGCAACACATCCTCTTATATCTCGGCAGGTTTTTACCTTATTGGGACTAAACTTGGACACGTGCTTCCATCAAGGTGGAGGGTCACAATGTCTGTGTCAAAATTATCTCTTTTAAAATTGTGTGAAACCTTTCAGTGCCAGAATGTTTCGTATTCAAACCAATATTTGAATATATCAAAAATTTCGGGACCACTTCCAATTTTCGTAGTGCGGTCAACGTACACGGCTATAGTTTGGCTAGCGAAGTTGTGTAAATACTGAAATTCTACTGAATTATTGTGTTAAGAGAAACATTCATTTTTGGCGAAAATTTAATTTTTCGCAAATATTTCGATGGGTTCTGTGATGCCGTCTGTCTGTTTGTCTGCCTGCCTGCCTGCCTGCCTGCCTGCCTGCCTGCCTGCCTCTGTCTGTCTGTCTGTCTGTCTGTCTGTCTGTCTGTCTGTCTGTCTGTCTGTCTGTCTGTCTGTCTGTCTGTCTGTCTGTCTGTCTGTCTGTCTGTCTGTCTGTCTGTCTGTCTGTCTGTCTGTCTGTCTGTCTGTCTGTCTGTCTGTCTGTCTGTCTGTCTGTCTGTCTGTCTGTCTGTTTGTTTGTCTGTCTGTCTGTCTGTCTGTCTGTCTGTCTGTCTGTCTGTCTGTCTGTCTGTCTGTCTGTCTGTCTGTCTTTACATTGAAAAAAACGCATTGGCACAGGAATTTAATTACAAATTTCTTTACCTAAATTTGTCCTATCGAGACCAAGTTTAGATTTACTTAGAGTGGTCCCCCCTTGAGATTAGTTGGGGTAAAATGAACTTATCAGTAGGTCGCTTTAACAGGTAAAGGCTGGGATTGATCCTACATTATAGAGAAATCACACACACACGAATGCACGCCCGCCCGCACGCACGCACGCACGCACGCACGCACGCACGCACACATCTGAACGAATGCACGAATGCATGCAATAACACATGCCCACAGTAATACATGCACGAATGCACGCAATAATGCATGCATGAAAGCATGCACGAACGAACGCACGAATGTATGCACGCACACACCCACGCACTAATGTACTCACGAATTAATGCACCCACACCCACATACACACATGCACACATACACCCACGCAAGTATAGATGCACACACGTGCGATGTACGAGCACACACCCACACACATACACACATACGAACAAACGCCCGGACGCACGAACGAACGAACGAACGAACGAACGAACGAACGAACGAACGCACGAACGAACGAACGAACGCACGCACGCACGCACGCACGCACGCACGCACGCACGCACGCACGCACGCACGCACGTACACATACTTTTGCAGACACAAAATTAAAAGATGTCCTACGGATATGATTTCATGTTGCCCCACCATTGATTTTGGTTGGGATTAGATTTATTTAAGAATAGGTAGGGAGGGATGAAACCTTGTCATTGTTATCAGGAACTATAAGGTCTAACTTTGATCTTACTAGCAAATCTTTCAGGTTTGGATTTCTATTGTAAGCTATTACTGGTCGTGCTTTGATCGGTTCCTTTAATTTAGATTGCAACTGTGAATATTCGTCTTTCATGGTTTTTGCTAATTCAACATTACGTCTATTGTATATGAGTTGAAATGGGATAATTTTGTTCTTTTGTGATATTCCCGAATCTACATTTATTCCAAATGGTGCTTTTGTTTGGAGTGTTCTAATCCAATGGCCTTCTCGGATTTTGCGAAACGAACTCGTTTCTTCCTCACTATCGAAGGTCGGAATCTGTTCTATTGGCATGATTTCAAAATGATGTTCAACTGAATGATCAGGAAGTTGGAAATGTTGAGCAATTGGCGTATCTGCTGAGGTGTTAATATCAGAAACGTGGCGTCTAGCACGCACTCTAAATGCATTTTTTGTTTCACCAACATACTGTTTCTGGCAAAGGGCACAATTGATCAAATAAACTACATTCTCAGATTCACAATGCATATTAGTTCGGATATGATATTCATTTTTAGTTTGAAAGCTCAGGAATGTTTGTTGGTTTACAATGTAGTTGTTTACTTTGCATCTATTTTTGTCGCATTTAGAAACTGATCCATCGCACATGATTGGTTTATTGTGTTTAATTTGGACAGGCTCAAACTCGGGTCCGCTATGAGGTTTTAGATTTTCAAGCTCATTGATGGTGTCTGCTTTAATTTTTCGAAGAAAACGGGCTGAATAGCTCGTGCTTTCAAAGCATCAAACAGAGTAGAGCATGCACTATTCAGATTTTGCCTGTTGCTAGAGTTTCGAAAAAATCTTATGATTTGCGATTTGATCAAACCTTTAAATGTGTGTGGAGGATGAAATGATTTTTTGTGAAGCAGCTGATGTGAGTCTGTTGGCTTAAAGAATACTTTATATTCTAATTTTCCAGAGGAATCAAATTGAGGACCCTTATAGATCGTGACATCTAAAAAGTCAACAGATGTTCCACTAATAGTAGCTTTTAGCTTGATATTTGAATCTTGGTTATTTAAAATGCGAAAAAATTCCCAAAAGTCTTCTTCTGAATGTTGCCAAACTATGAAGATGTCATCTAGATATCTGAGGTAAAGAAGAGGCTTTTTGGTTGATTTGTTCAGTGCCTCCTCTTCCCACTCCGCAACATAAATCGTGGCACAATTTGGGCTGAATCGTTTACCCATTGCGCATCCACAGATTTGAAGGTAATTTTCACCATTAAATTGGAAATCGTTTCCTTTAAGACTTAGCTCTAATAATTTTAGAATTTCCGTGTCTGGTCGATCTGGATCAGGAAATTTGACAAAAGAATTCTTAATAGCATTGATTCCAGCATCAATATCTATATTGGTATACATAGCATCTATGTCTAATGTGACTAAATATGCATCTTTCGGAACTGACAATTTGGATAGCTTTGAAAGAAAGTGTTCTGTGTTCTTGAGAAAGCTCTTGTGTCTATTAGCAATGGGCTTTAAATAGTAATCAATATATTCTGAAATGCCATAAGACTCACTGCCACAGTCTGAAATGATGGGTCGTCCAGGTGGTGTCAATGGATCTAACCAGGTGCTGATAGGTTTATGGATTTTAGGCAAGATATAAAATGTCTGTCTGTCTGTCTGTCTGTCTGTCTGTCTGTCTGTCTGTCTGTCTGTCTGTCTGTCTGTCTGTCTGTCTGTCTGTCTGTCTGTCTGTCTGTCTGTCTGTCTGTCTGTCTGTCTGTCTGTCTGTCTGTCTGTCTGTCTGTCTGTCTGTCTGTCTGTCTGTCTGTCTGTCTGTCTGTCTGTCTGTCCCGCTGTCCGGCTGTCTGTCTGTCCGGCTGTCCGGCTGTCCGGCTGTCCGGCTGTCCGTCTGTCCGTCTGTCCGTCTGTCCGTCTGTATGTCTGCCTGCCTGCCTGCCTGCCTGCCTGCCTGCCTGCCTGCCTGCCTGCCTGCCTGCCTGCCTGCCTGCCTGCCTGCCTGCCTGCCTGCATGTATGCCTGCCTGCCTGCCTGCCTGCCTGCCTGCCTGCCTGCCTGCCTGCCTGCCTGTCTGTCTGTCTGTCTGTCTGTCTGTCTGTCTGCCTGCCTGCCTGCCTGCCTGCCTGCCTGCCTGCCTGCCTGCCTGCCTGCCTACCTGCCTGCCTGCCTGCCTACCTGCCTGCCTGCTTGTCTGTCTGTCGACGTCCAATCTCAGTTCAGCTAATATCTCGGCGTGGCTTCACCCTATTGCGACTAAACTTGGACGCATGCGTCCTTATATCAGGGGGATGGATCCTAATGATATTGAGGCCATGAGGTCAAACGCCAAGTTCACTCTGACCTTGATATAAAACTATTATTTTCAGTTAAATTAAGTTTAGCTCAACATACATGTTACGGGTCAAAGGCCACTTCCACAAGACCGATTTCCGATTAACCCATTTCTTGTAAGAAAAATGATACTTTATTGCTACACAATTGAAGAATGATTAGGTATATTTATTCCATCTGATATTCAATAATAGTTTGGCGCTGAGCATACTGGTGGGGGGGGGCGGGTCTGGTTACCCACTTTAAGAATAATTACTTTTGAAAAGCTCTCCCGACATTATAGAACAGATTGATTACTGTAGACTGTAGTTATAAGTAGTTGGATATCTAGTTATGAAAAATGATGTTAGGACGGACAGATAGCGCAGAGCCTGCCGTTCTCAGAGTATCACACCGAGAAGCTGCGATAATTTTGAAAAGAAAGGATATTTCCTTCCGAGTGGTAAATGAACATAGTTATTTCGCTTCCAAATAAAAATTGTTAGTTTGATTTTTAAAGGGTTTCGGGTGGGGGAACGCCTCTAAATATCCAACTGCTTATATATAACTATGTATTGCTTTATTCGTTTCAGGAGGTTGAGTGCGAGGAACGTATCGATGAGGGGGACTTTAAGGATCTACTTCAGAAATTAGATGACGGCATTCTGAAAACTGACAGATGCGTAATAATGCAGGCTTCCAAATATATTTCACGGCATAGCTCTTTTGTTTGGGAAAACGCAAGGTTTTCTCTCCATGGAAAGCAGTTCGATATAGTTTTGACTTCAGGAAGTCAAACAAACCAGTTTGTTACAGCAATACATCTTGTTAGTGCCAAAGTAAGCATTTTTATAAGTAAATTGAAACCATCACGATCGTACCTAAGGAAATGTTGGAAATAGCCAATTAAATTCCACGCAATTAGAGTATGGAGGGATCTGATCTGTTACTCAAGTATCTGATGTCATAATCAAATACGTCAACTGTCACAATCAATAGAGTATAGCTCATTCACAAAAATGAAAAAGTCCGTCAAAAGTGTACGAATTGTATGCATTTCATGACTTTACAATGTAATAAACATTCTGTTGAATAGTTTGTTATTAATTTGACTGAGAGCTGTTGCGGCCGTAGACAACAATATCGCCTAGTCAAATTAGTTTTCAAGATATTCAACAGCGTACCTGTATAGTTACCTTGAAATTTAGATTATGGGAATTCAGGTTTCAAAGTGTTAAATTCGATTTCAACACGCGCAAATACCGAGCCAGGCATTCCAGTGATACATTTTCAAAAATAGTGAGAAGCTAATGTTGTGTATCCCGTTCCATTTTAAATTCCACGCACACGGTTTTCTAAAGCGAGTTGATTACCTGAGGGCTGTGTCTAACCTACGGGCTTGTAGCTGTGAATCATCGCGATGAATGAATCCAGTTTAGCTATCCCCCGCCCATCTCTAGCTAGGCTCCACACACGCTTCTCCCGTTGGAAGATCCATTGATCCCTGCGCTCCCTGATACTCAATTTCCAGAAAAATGGACAGGTAAGCTGTTGAATATTTTGAAACTAATTTGACACGGTACTGGTGCCCGCCTATGGCAACAACGGCGGCATGGCAAATTAGTTTTAAAATATTCAACAGCATGTTTATTAAAAACAATCGAAAATACACACAATTCGTACCACAACGCTTAGTCCGTCATCAATTATGAGTTCGTGACTAGCTTAGCTACGTCATTCATGCCGTAATTGATTATAAAGGCACCCTACACGTCACGTAGTTGAATAACGCGCCATACGATTGACTGAGAAACTGGATTACTCCATTCGTATAAGTCTGTCTGTCTGTTTGTCTGTCAATCGACTGTTCAGTCTGTCATGTTTTCCCGCGTCGCTAGACGCAGGAGTTAGTCTAGGACGGGGTGCTTCTTGTTGTTCTGCTTCTAGTTCATTTCTAATGACTCTGGTGTTACTGGACAGATCTTCTCCCCTCATGCGTGAAAGCTTGCCCGTGGGGTCCCAAAGACGTAAGCTATGCAAATTTTGGGGTAGTCTCCAAACTTGGGTGGATTCTTTCCGTGAGAAAGAAGACACGCACCAATGGCCAATGTCCAGAAGATACGCACCAATGTTGGGCTCAAAGGTAAAAACGTAACAGCAACACCTTTCAGCATCATTGTTTCCAACTTTCGACTTCACGGTGGCCCAATTGAAAAATATATCAACGACGCGATGCGGGTATTGGTTGTAGTTTGTTTTTTTATTGGCCGCTTACACCGAGATGTATTTGGAACATGTCTACATTGAAGCGCATAACTCAATGTTACATGCCGCGTGCATGAGAGTGATGCTAGATACTGCTTTGCATTCCGCTAGCCTGAACACCATACGGCATGGGCCAAACCATTTAATCTCCCTTCAGAAGGATCCCCGTGTTTACACTTGTACCCATTTTACTCATGGGTGCGGAGAGGCGGGAGGAGGAAAGGCGATTGACCACGTTTCCGAAAGATAGTCCGACGTCCGACCAGAGGCGCTGTTAGAGTCAGCGTAGTGCGCTGGTTTCACAGACCAGCACACCACCGCCTGAGCCATCGCCCGCCCATCCCCCATTTGTCCTTGTTTTATATGCTTGATAATAGTCTAGTCAATCTATAAAATGACCTCGGCAAAATTGCAACAGAATTTCTGTTAGTAGATTTATGGCGAAGAAGCAATGCATATGACCAAAAGAATCCACTCATTTCTGACGGTGGGAAATATATAATTGTATGTGTTATAACCATCACTCTTCTGCGCCGCGCCTGTATGGGCATCGGGCAGGTGATAAGATTTGATGAGCGTGTACATTTCCCTTACGGTCGTCACTTCAGAAATTAAATCGCTTATTCTCCCATTATTCTTCCCCTATATCCTATTTTTTAAACTGGCACGTTTATTTAGTGTTATGTTAGGTGTAAATCTAACCTTTGTAAACGTTCATTTGAACAGCAGTTAGTAAAATATCTACCGTGCAACCGGATTTCTAATTGTCTTCTTACATGTTATTTATAGTGTAGACCCAGTCTATCTAATCTAGGAGAATCACAAGCGGACACTTTAAAATGATATACTGGGCTAAGATTGCTGTAATTTCCTCGTGTCATCTTCCCCTTCTTGTGATATTCCGCCCTTAGTATAAGTATTGTGATCAAGTTATTAAATTATGTTATAATATAGCAATCTATGATGGAGTAAACTTAGCTTGGTGTGGTAGGTAATAAACCACACACTTTTGCTATATTATTAATTAAAACATACAACGCTCATTTTTTCCTGAATGCAATGTATTTACATATACCAAGACAGCATTTTTTTCAAGTAAATGTAAGCAACTTGGCGTGTACATGTGTGTGCCTGAATTAAATACAGTTTTCAATTATGACATTTTAAGCAATACAGTTTATATTTAGCTTACCAGGTCTTTAGCTGCTGTGAAAGCTACATAAACAAACACCATCACCACTACTGTCTCAATGCTGCACTATACATATTATAATGTTCATGGGTATTATTTGATTAAGCGGCGATGTGCCCTTCTCATGACCTAGTGCAGTACGTGTATGACCACACAGAACAACACAATCAAACATTAGATGACATATCAATCAAATCAAATTTGAACCGTGACAGTATTTAATGTGCATTTACATATCCTGATACACTTTCACTTAAATGTAGTGTACCTGGAGTGGCATCTGTTGTCAATTCTAAACATTGAAAGCCAATAATTTGCCAATTCTTAGTGCTATAAAATGATATTTCTACCATGAAACGTGACTTGTTACCACTTCTGAACATTGAATAATGATATGTTGCCAATTCTGATCATTGCAACATGGTATTTTACAAATTTCATAGCTTGAGAGATGATCTTTTTATCAAACCTAACCCCTGAAAGATGACATTTACCAATTGTGAGTGAGGAAAGCTGATCTATTGTCAATTCTAACACTGAAAGACAATAATTTGCCAATTCTTGATGCTGAAAATGATAGTTCTACCCTGAAATATGATTTGTTATCACTTATGAGCATTGAAGGATGATATCTTGCCAATCCTGATCATTGAAAGCATGGTAGTTCACAAATGTCATACCATGAGAGATGACCTTTTGCCAAACCTAACCCCTGAAAGATAAGATTCTTAGCACTAAGAACTTTCAAATTATTGTCTTTAATTGCTTAGAATTCACAACAGATCAGCTTTCCTCACTCACAATTGGTAAATGTCATCTTTCATGGGTTATGTTTGGTAAAAGGTCATATCTCATGGTAAGATGAACCTTGGCACACATGTACGTGCGTCACTAACCCTCCCATATCCCTAACAATAACCCTAACCTTGGTACACACGTACGTGCGTCCCTAACCCTCCCCTATCCCTAACACTAACACTAACTCTAACAATAACTCTAACCCTATCACTAACCCTAGTGCTAGGGTTATGGTTATGGTTAGAGCTAGAGCATAGCCAGAGTTAGGGGTTAGTTAGGGACGCACGCATTTACAGGTGTTATCCCATAGTGCCTGGCATTATTTGATGCAAGATCAGAGTCGAATAAATGCTGGTTAATTCACTTGGACGCATGTCTATCATTGATAGGAACGACACTGATTGATGGCTGTCCTGGGTGCTCAACATGTGAAATCACTTTCCTCATGCGATCCATTCTTGTCAAATAGTCTTTGTCATTGGCAGATTGAACTTGTTCATACTTCAATTTAGCCATCCCATCATGCTCGGGAAAGATATATCGGATATTAATGAGCCCAACTGCAGCTGCATCCTCAGCAAATATAACCACAGGGGTTCTCGTAACGGTCTTTCTGACGGTATATACCCGCACATTCAATAGCTAACCCCCAAAAGTATTGATAGTGGGTTCCATGGGAATAGGGAGCCTTGAAAATCTTGTATCATTGTTAAATACCAATTTGTTTTATATGTTCTTGCAAACATACATACAAAATCTAGCATCTGATCAACCCCACCTTATAATTCCTAGCTATGAGCCACTGGACCTTTATAGGAGAATCCCAGATTTCATGTTGACACCCACAGATTTCTAGGTATAGGGTCCATGTGACCTCCAAAACATAGATGCCATGTGAAGCACTGTACGCAACCACACACTTCTTTATAGAAACATCAATAGTGTTTGAAGCGATGATCATTATAATGACTGTCAATCGAATTGTGTTCAAAATATTCAGCAGTACGTGTTAGTTATTTCTGAGGTGAACTATGTGCCACCATTCACTTACTAGTAAATCGGACGGTAGTGTGTTCGCGGTAATACACTCCTTTCAACTAGCACACGGCTATTCCTACAGTGAGAGTTAAATGATATACAATGGCTTATGGAATGCTGCTTTGCAACGGAATCTAAGGCTGTGTTCTCACTAGAGACTTAATTCTGAATAACGCCATACTTATGTAATAGTACGTTATTCCAGATGAACTGTCTAGTGAGAACACCACCTATAGTCGTGTTCCCATACAGCCGCTATTTCGGTATATCCAGTATATCGGCTAGCATTTTCATTGGACTACCTCTTGTCCTGGCATAAATATGTCACTTATTTCGCAAACTTAATCCCATAAAATCGGCTGTTTATCCTCCGATATATCGTTAATGCTTCCCTATGTGAATGCAAATTGTTCCCTCAAAATTTGTCAGGTAGCGTTGCGTCTCTTACTTTCTGCCCCAGGGCGCACTACAGTCATCATTTTTGTCATTCTCCGCCAGGTAGTGTCACCGTCCAGTCCAGGATTAGCTTCCACCAGTGTGAATGCAAACAGATACATCGGCTATAAATTAAGCTACACAGTACACGAAATAGTTTAACTGGATTAATCATTAAGAGGCTTAAGGCCTTATTCCAGAGTAACGCCATTGAAGTTTGAACATGGCCTAGGTTTACTTATGTGATAACCTATTCATTTTAATATTCATTTCATTCCAGCCCTATACGTATTGCGCGAAAAGAGGCTTCCGAATGTGGGTTCAGGAGAAAGCACAGAAGATTTTTGTGTTTTTCAGAAACAATCCGGAAGTGATTGTGGCGGTGGCGAAGGTAGTATTCCCACAGAGAAAAGATTAAGCTTTTACTTCGACGAATCTATTTTAATGCATGGTATAATTTCTAAAGTGAATTATTAGGCTTTCAAGCTGCAGGCTGGAAGCTTTTTGAAATTGTTCTGATTTTTACCATTTCTGTCGTTTTTGGTCATTGTTTCCATTTTTTATGCCTTTTTACCATTTTCTTCATCATTTTTTAGACAATTCTTGGTCCTTTTTGACTGATTTGCGCCACTTTTCTGCTGTTTTGAAAAGTTTCATTTTTTATAATTTTTGCTATTTCTGGTCTCTTTCGATCATTTTTGATTGTTTTATCTCAATATGTCTTTCATTCGTATTTCGAAAATGGGGTTTTTTAAATCACTATATTGATATCAATATATATATTTGTTAATCATCAATATTCATGAAATGTTACCCGTTTTCGTTTTAGACCACATTGCCCAACTATAGATGGCATCTCTCTGACAGAACATATATACCGAGGCAGATATGCTAACCTTTTCTGATTGGTTGAAAAATTAATCATGACAGCCATTATAGCTTGTAGAATGGATCAATATTTAGCTACTAAAGTATGAATCCAGGCCTTAGGCAGCAGCAGCTTCCTTCCATGTTACCCTCAAAATATTCAACAGAATATGCTATGCATTGAAAGGAATAAATTTAATTTTTTCAGGGATCTGTCAGTGAAGGGGTTAAGGATAGTCCTGACAATGGATTTTCAATATTTAAGCAATGTTCTAGATTTTATTTCCTTCTAGCAAAGTTGGCCATTATTGTAACTGTCTATATATTAGGCCTACATGTTTGTTAAAATTTCCTTGTAAACTCTATTTATTTTATTGCAAGTAAACTTATTTGCAACATTAAATAATTTGCTGTATAGGTAATATAAATCACACTATGAATGAGTTTGCATGTCTAGCAGAAGTATAACAGTTGTCAGATCGCCGTGAATCATGACAACCGCCATTATTATTATTATTATCATTATTATTATTATTATTATTATTATTATTATTATTAGTCTAATTTGGTGCTTTTAACGGCTCCCTGCATGTCCATAGGGCCGTTGTGCACCAGGATGATGGTATGTGTGTAAGCACATAGAGTTGTTAAATATGATGCAATGTTTGTCGCAAATTTATATATTGTAAGAAGCGCACGTCACACCTACGCACGCGCAAACACACACCCACACACGCGCGCGCGCGCACGCGCACACGCACGCACACACCCACCCACCCACCCACCCACACACACACACACACACACACACACATACACACACACGTAGGCCTACATAGTTATAAAAAAATTAACAGAATATATTCATCGCTATCAGCAATTATTGTCATGTCATATTTTCCACCATTTTCATCGAAATTATTATTATCATCATTATTATTTTCATCCTATTTCAAGCTATACCGCGCCCATCTCTAGCCCTGGCCTTGCGCCTGTTGGGGATCGACTTATCTAGCTTGAACTCTGAATTACCAGATTCCTAATTTCAAGAATATTTTCAAAACAAATTTGACCTGCGGCTTTTAGGAATAGATTTTAAACTTCGAAACCCGACTTCTCAGCATAGCCTATTGAATATGTGTTGAATATTATGACTTAGTCCAAGAGCTACGGCACTTTTAATGACGTATCTGAGGACAAGAAGTTTGAAGGTCTTTTCTAAATCGGAATTTTATGCTGATTCTGAAAATCCATGTCTTAATTGCCGCAGCCTTTGCATTTTGGGTGAAAAATCATTTTTTGGCTTATTTTCGATAAAATTATGAGAAAAAGTGCAAAATATGGTTTCATCTCATACAAGTGTTTACCCAAACAAATAGGGTATCAAATTAAAGGTAATAAGGAGACAAACACATACATATATAGTTATCATACATATTGACTCGGATATATTCATGAAAAGAGACATTTCCCATAAAAACCCGTAACTAAATTCTTTAGTTTCAAACAGAATTTCCTAGAAAAGGTATGTTTCTGTTTATATGTATTACCTAAGCTTATTTATTTACTTATACAATAATTTGAAATACCTGTTTTGTGTGTAATTTTCCCTGACAGTTACCATAACTGTATACCGATTTTGTGTTTTACTACCTTTATGTTAACCTTCAACGCAATATCGAAAAATGTGAAAAATCATTTAATCATTGTTCATACCCGCTGGTTAATGACTGATCTTATTATGTTCACACAGAATTGTTAGCATATATTCATATATCAATAGGCTTTACTAATATTAACTGGGGATGGTTCAGGGAAGAACTTTATGTTACCATGTCCTGCTACGCTGATCTTTCAATGGCTGTTCATTCAAGATCACTGTCTGATTCATCAGAAGATGAATAATATTCCAGCACATCATCTTCTGGCTGAGTTGTGTCTTTGATTTCAATGTGACAGCATATATTATCCGGGACGTGTGGACCATCAAACCACTTGCAGGTAGAGCGATCATTCTCAAGGATCCATCCATTCTCTTCGGGTTCGCCAGTGCACGAACCAGATGTAATAGCATTTTTCCACATTGACGTAACAAGGTTTGCACGTATAACCTTTTGTAGCAATACATACCTACATGGTGGAAGCTTGCTCGGGTCAGTTCCCTTAATCTTACGCAGAGGCTGGGACTGGCTGTTTGGGGCATACACTTGCTGAAAAATCATGTATCGTGCCACATACACTAAAGATACATTTGCTTTACCATAATTGCACCACACAGTCGTCTCCAAGTTTGCTAACAAATCTGAAGCTATGTCAGGTGATTCCCCTAAATTGGTAAATGCTGCGATACACGTTTTCTCTTTCCCCATAAGCTCCAGTGGGTGAATCTTGCGCTTGTGAAGAAATTGGCTGTGTAATAACATCCTGTGAAGACATGAAAGCCAGCTATGACACTACCCAACTCTGGTCCGAGATTCTGTGCTAACATAGATACATCAATATATCTTCTAGTATTATTGGCATTAATACCAACATCCATCCACATATGTGCTGGCATAATATGTTCAGGTGTGAGCAAGATTATGAGTACATCCGTGTCAGAGGCCATAATGGTAATGTCAACATCCTTGTTGGATTCACTCACGTGCCTGAGATGCCAATTTAAACGTGTGTCAACTTCTTCATGGTTACATGCGAGACTGGGGAGCTCAGTCACTTGACAGTTTCCATCGATAAGGGCATACTGATAAGTTTTATTGTCGAGACCTACAAATAAGATATTGTTTCTGATCTGCTCGATGTACTGTGGACTTTGCCACTCTTTCACTAGGAATCGTAACATGGTTTTGAGTATGATGAGTGCAGCGTTGAAGTTTTTTGGCCACTTTCGTTCTGGTCCAGATATCGCGGAATAGCTCAACATGGAACAGGAGCCCCTAAGGTCATGATCAATATCTTCGATAGATGGGGTTTTTTGGGGGTTTTTTTGTGTTTTTTTATAGGAATCGCATACAAAGTGGACACAAAGTAGACAATTGAAATAATCGTGTAAGAATCATTTTTGCAAGACAACCAAATGTTGCTGGTATATTCACTAGACACTGTATTAGAAACATTACATCAAGAGCACGCGCATCTTGGCTTACTGGCTTACCACGTCTGAGTCTCTCTTCCAATTTATGCATTTCCATAGATGTGTCTATTTTGTTGATTGGCCCATCCATATGTGCTAATGACAACAGCACTTTACATGCTTCATCAAAGTGATTCAATGTACCATTGATGCCATCGACGAGCTTCTGGCGATCACTGTTCTCACGCAAAATACGAGAATGTGCAAGCCCGCGTGTTGTATTTTCCATCTTCTGCAATCCGGCCATGTCAAACAAATGTCCAAGAATCTCACTTCGCTTGGCATGCATGAGTGATCATCCACCTTTGTCTTACACTGTACTTCTGTGTAAATGCAGATATGCCAATTCTATGGGTGGTAGCATCAACATTAATTGTCTGCTCTAAACTAAGATCAACAGGTGTTCTTATAAATGTCTTGCTGCTTCATTGGATGGACACACCACCGGATAGGAGGCTATCACGTGCACCGGGATGTCTTGAATTTATATTCAGAAGATTGAGATGAAACCGCACATATATTTCGCATAGTATGGATGGTTTGTTGCAAAGAAAATGTATCCATGGTATCAGGTGCGGCATCATTGTAAAGCCTTTCAAGCTGATCCATGAAACTCTAATTCAGTGGGCCAGTAACTGAATAAAAGCTTTTGAAATGTAACGTTTTAATGGCCAGGGCCAACAACTGCATCAGTTGTACCCTGATCAATTTGATGCACACTAGATTTAAAATCATGTACGACAATATTCTGGTAACAAATACTGACCGTATCATGGAGTGTGCCTGACCCGGACAATGGCTCACTATTTTCGTCATAATTGTCCCATGAAAGTCCAGTGGCAGGTCCAGGGCACTGTAGCAGTCCATCGGGTGTGGTCCGTTCCTTGATAAACACAGTTGTGGCAAAATCTGTTTCCAGAGCTCATGCAATGTGGTAACTTATGGAATGTCCAAAGTGATTAAGCATTTCAGTGATCTTATGGCTGCCCATCAGGCTTTTCAACCCGAGTCTTAAGCACAAATGTTTGGTCGGTTTCACATTGCCTCTAATTGTTGCAAATATCGCATCTGTAGCTGCAGACTATACGTAGCGCTCTACACGTTCATTCTGTCCAACAGTCTCTGACCCAGTATATAACACTCGGAAAAACTATAGCAATGTATTAGGTGGATCAATCCGACCTGTAGCCACAGCTTCTGCTGTCAATGTACTGGGTAGCCCTTTGCAGTGTTTTTTCACCTTCTAAATAGACGCCCTAGTGTGGAGTGCAGCCTCTGTAACTTTATACTCGAAGGAAGAGGCATACTGTTCGGCAGATTTAATTGCTTGATCCTTGTCTGTATATCTATTATACACAACATTCCCTTATTTTTTGCTTACCTTTGTCAAGGAGACCTGTGATTCAATATGCTTTAGTAGCCTATCAGTTAATGGTTGGCCACGATATTCTGAGCTCTCTGCTCCTAGATCAAGAATTGTTTTGCAACGGGCAAGAATTTAGGCCATGTGTTGGGCTGGATTGTTTATTATAATATTTTCTTTGACATAGTCACATACAATAACAAAAGCTCTAGCATGAATGTCCCATGATTTTCCATACTCTTCTCTCTCTGCTCCGATGTGTCCAAGATCCGTTCCAGTAGGTAGAAATAAGCACTCCTAAAATATAGACAAAGCTGATTTGCTAAACACAGAAACGTAACGTTCATGCTACCGTTGGAAAGGTGATATATATATATATATATATATATATATATATATATATATATATATATATATGTTTCGATTTCTGCATCACAGGTGAGACAAAAGTATGGTGTCCATGAGTAAATGACTTTGCTCACATTTGTGGACTGGTAAAACTTACAATCATTCGGGATAATAATGATGTACATGTGTACAATAACTCACTCGTGTGTATAATACTAATCATTATCGCACTGTATTAGTAGACAATGTGATTTTACGCATTTATGCCATATTTATACCTATACCATTACCTAGTGCGGTCCCATTAATGCGTCGGTTCATGGGGTGGGGTAAGGGGCAATGGGTGGGGCAATCATCAACTGATATTTAAATATTTGTCACAACTGAATGTGTGCATGGCATGACGATTCAAAGTTTCAAAACTGAGTAACTGTAACTGTCTAAGTAAATATAATGTAGGTAAATAATTCTTAATACTTTTCTGATATTACGGGGTATGGATAGCATATTTGCAATATAACGCAAAAAAATGCAACCAAATATGTTAACTTTCAGAATAGAGTACTTGAAAATAGTTAATTTAATATATCATTTCTATAGAAAGCTAAACAAAAATTTACTTTTTCTAGGAAATTCTGTTTGAAACTAAAGAATTTAGTTACATGTTTTAAGGGAAAATGTCTCTTTTACCGAATGCATCTGAGTCTATATATGATAACTATATATGCATGTGGTTGTCTCCTTATTACCTTTAATTTGATACCCTACTTGTTTGGGTAAACACTTGTTCAATGAATGTGTGAGATGAAAACCATATTTTGCACCTTTTCTCAAACTTTAATCGAAAACAAGCAAAAAACTGCATTTTAAACCCAAAATGCAGAGGCTGCGGCCATTAAGAAATGGATTTTCGGAATAAGCATACAATTCTGATTCAGAAAAAACCTCAATCCTTTTGGCCTCAGACATGTCATTAAAAGTGCCGAAGCTCTTGGACTAACAACTGGTTATGCTATTGAAAGTGTCAATTCAAATTCTGTAATCACTACGCATTAAGTGATAGAATAATGGATGATTCCACGTTTAACTATGACCCACCCATCCATAGCTAAGCCCCACCCATCTCTAGCTAACCACAACCCATGCGTTGATCGTGTTGGGATCGATTTATATATTTTGAACTCTGATTTACCAGCAGTGTCGGATCTAAGGGGAGTAGAGGGGGGGGGGTCACTCGGGGTACGGTACGTGCCCCACCCCACCAGGGCTGTCAAATTGTTTACTGACTAACTGTTGAATGGAATTAAATTTGCGGTGACCCACTCCCCGACAAATGACCTGGATCCGCCCCTAACAGGAATCCAATTTCAAAGATAACTTTGTTCATATACCATGGCCATGTTCATTCAGGCCATGTGTTGGGCTAGATTGTTTATTATAATATTTTCCCATATAATAACAAAAGCTCTAACATGAATGTCCCGTGATTTTCAATATTCTTCTCTCTCTGCTCCGATGTGTCCAAGATCCGTTCCAGTAGGTAGAAATAAGCACTCCTAAAATATGGCCTAAATACATGGCCTAAATACATGTGAGTTGTTGAATATTTTGAAACTTATTTGACTGGCCGCTCAATCAGATTAGTCAAAATATTCAACAGAATGTTTAGTAAATTGCAAAGACATACACTTCATACACTTGGCGGACTATTAGTAAACGTTCATGACAGACTTAAGATACACAAGTCATTATGTATTTTGAGAATGACGTCAGCCTACATGTGACTTGATTGACAGATTGGATTCATCCATTGCGGTTTTACAGTTCAAATGCCGTATTGTAGCCTATTGAACTCATAGATTCTGATATACAGATTCAATTTCAGTAATTCCCAGCCCATTCAAACGCCAGACAATTCAGATTACCCAGATTCGGATTTAATTCAATGATTACATCCTTTTTTCCTATAGCACAACCTATTAGGCAACGGGAAAAAAATTCAACAGAAGTAACAATTTCAGTAATTCCCAGCCCATTCAAACGCCAGACAATTCAGATTACCCAGATTCGGATTTAATTCAATGATTACATCCTTTTTTCCTATAGCACAACCTATTAGGCAACGGGAAAAAAATTCAACAGAAGTAAATCCATGTACGCTGAAGTTTGCCTAGTTGCGAACTCTATGTTGATCTGTCTGTCTGTTCGTTAGTCTGTCAAATAGTTTGACATTCGTACGTCCTATGTAACTAGGTGACCAGCTTCTCATGATTTCTGTTGGGAATAAAAGTTCTGGACAAGCGCGAGGGGTCACGCTTTGCCCTATTCGGACATAGCGCGCGAGCGCAAGATTTTGTCTGTGCTTGCATATGTGAGTATGGTCTCTCTCTCTCTCTCTCTCTCTCTCCCCCCCTCCCTCCCTCCCTCCCTCCCTGCCTCCCTCCCTCCCTCCCTCCCTCCCTCCCTCCCTCCATCCCTCTCTCTCCCCCTCTCCCTCCCGTCCTCGCTCCCTCTCTCCCTCTCCCTCCCTCCCTCTCTTCCTCCCTCCCTCCCTCCCTCTCTCTCCCTCCCCCTCTCTCTCTCTCTCTCTCCCTCCCACCCTCCCTCTCTATCTTCCCCTCTCCCTCTCCCTCTCCCTCCATGTCTTCCTCTATCTCTCTCTCTCTCACTCTCCCTCCTTCCCTCTCTCGCTCTCTCTCTCGCTCTCACTCTCCCTCCTTCCCTCTCTCGCTCTCTCTCGCTCTCTCTCCCTCTCCCCCTCTCTCTCCCTCTCCCTCCCTCTTCCTCTCTATCGCTCTCTCTCGCTCTCTCTCTCTTCCTCCCTCCCTCTCTCTCTCTCTTTCTCCCTCCCTCTCTCCCTCCATCCCTCCATCCCCCTCCCTCCCTCCTTCCCCCTCCCCTCCCTCCTCCCTCCATCCCTCCATCTATCTACCGCTCTCTTCCCCCTCTCCCTCTCTCTCGCTCTCTCTTGCTCTCTCTCCCTCTCCCCCTCTCTCTCTCCCTCTCTCTCTCTCTCTCTCTCTGTCTCTATCGCCCTCTCTCTCTCTCTCTCTCTCTCTCTCTTGCTCGCTCTCTCTCACTTCCTCCCTCCCTCTCTCTCTCCCTCCTTCTCTACCCTCCCTCCCCCTCCCTCCCTCCTTCCCCCTCCCTCTCTCTCTTCCCTCCCTCCATCCCTCCCTCCATATATCTACCTCTCTCTTCCCCTCTCCCTCTCCCTCCCTGTCTCCCTCCCGTCCTCGCTCCCTCTCTCCCTCTCGCTCCCTCTCTTCCTCCATCCCTCTCTCGCTCTCTCTCCCTCTCCATCTCCCTTCCTCCCTCTCTCTCTCTCTCTCCCTCCCTCCCCCTCCGCCCCTCCCTCCCGCCCTCCTTCCCTCTATCTCTCTCCACCCCTCTCTTTCCCTCTCCCCCTCTCTCTCCACCTCCCTCTCTCTCTCCCCCTCCATCTCTCTCCCCCTCTCTCTCTCTCTCTCTCCTCCCATTCTCTCCCTCCCTCCCTCTCTCTCTCCCTCTCGTCCTCGCTCCCTCTCTCCCTCTCTCCCTCTCCTTCCCTCTCTTCCTCCCTCCCTCTCTCGCTCTCTCGCTCTCTCCCTCTCCTCCTCTCTCTCCCTCTCCCTCCCTCTCTCTCCCCCCCTCCCTCCCCCTCCGCCCCTTCCTCCCGCCCTACTTCCATCTATCTCTCTCTCTCCACCCCTCTCTCTCCCTCTCTCGCTCCCTTTCTCTCCGTCTCTCTCTCCCCCTATATATCTCTCTCCCTCCCTCTCTCTCTCTCTCTCTATCGCTCTCTCTATCTCTCTCTCCCTTCCTCCCTCCCTCTCTCTCTTTCCCCCTCCCTCTCTCCCTCCCTCTCTCCCCTCCCTCCCTCCTTCCCCCTCCCCCTCCCTCCTCCATCCCTCCCTCCATCGATCTACCTCTCTCTTCCTCTATCTCGCTCTCCACCCCTCTCCCTCACTCTCTTCCTCCCTCCCTCTCTCTCTCTCTCTCCCTCCCCCTCCGCCCCTCCCTCCCGCCCTCCCTCCCTCCCTCTCTCCCTCTCTCCCTCTCCCTCCCTCTCTTCCTCCCTCCCTCTCTCTCTCCCTCCCACCCTCCCTCTCTATCTTCCTGTCTCACTCTCCCTCCCTGTCTTTCTCTCTCTTTCTCTCTCTCTCACTCTCCTTCACTCCCTCTCTCGCTCTATCTTTCTCTCTCTCTCTCTCTCTCTCTCTCTCTCTCTCTCTCTCTTCCTCTCCCTCCCTCTCGTCCTCGCCCCCTCTCTCCCTCTCCCTCCCTCTCTTCCACCCTCCCTCTCTCTCTCTCCCGCCCACCCTCCCTCTCTATCTTCCTCTCTCCCTCCCTGTCTGCCTCTCTTTCTCTCTCTCTCTCTCTCACTCTCCCTCCATCCCTCCCTCTCTTTCTCTCTCTCTCTCTCACTCTCCCTCCATCCCTCCCTCTCTTGCTCTCTCTCGCTCTCTCTCCCTTCCTCCCTCCCTCTCTCTCTTTCCCCCTCCCTCTCTCCCTCCCTCTCTCCCCTCCCTCCCTCCTTCCCCCTCCCCCTCCCTCCTCCATCCCTCCCTCCATCGATCTACCTCTCTCTTCCTCTATCTCACTCGCTCACTCTCTCCCTCTCTCTCTCTCTCTCCCTTTCTCTCACTCTCTCCCTCTCTCTCTCTCTCTCTCCCTCTCTCTCTCTCTCTCTCGCTCTCTCTCCCTCTCGTCCTCGCTCCCTCTCTCCCTCTCGCCCCCTCTTCCTCCATCCCTCTCTCGCTCTCTCTCGCTCTCTCTCCATCTCCCCCCTCTCTCTCCCTCTCCATCCCTCCCTCCCTCCCTCTCTCTCTCCCTCCCTCCATCCCCCTCCGCCCCTCCCTCCTGCCCTCCTTCCCTCTATCTCTCTCCACCCCTCTCGCTCCCTCTCTCGCTCCCTTTCTCTCCCCCTCTCTCTCTCTCTCCCTCTCTCTCCCCCTCCCTCTCTCTCTCTCCCTCTCTCTCTCCCTTTCTCTCACTCTCCTTCCCTCTCTTCCTCTCGCTCTCTCTTCTTCCATCCCCCTCTCGCTCTCTCTCTCGCCCGTCGCTCTCCCTCTCTTTCCCTTTCTCCCTCTCCCTCCCTCCCTCCCTCCCTCTCTCTCTCTCTCTCTCCTCGCTCTCTCTCTCTCTCGCTATCTCTCTCTCCCTCTCTCTCACTCTCTCCCTCTCTCCCCTTCCCTCCCTCCCTCTCCATCCCTCCCTCCCTCACTCCCTCCCCTCCCTCCCTCCCTTCCCTACCCCTCTCTCCCTTCCTCGCTCCTTCCATTTCACCCTCTCCCTCTCCCTCGCCCTCTTTCTCTCTTCCCTCTCTCTCGCCCTCTCTCTCTCTCTCCCCTCTCTCTCTCCCTCCCTCCCTCCCTCCCTCTTTCTCCCTCCCGGAACTGGCAATTTGGATAATTTTGAAAGAAAGTGTTCTGTGTTCTTGAGAAAGTTCCTTTGTCTATTAGCAATGGGCTTTAAATAGTAATCCAACTATTCTGAAGTGCCATAAGGCGCACTGCCACAGTCTGAAATGTTGGATCTTCCAGGTGGTGTTAATGGATCCAATCAGGCGCTGATTGATTTAGGGATTTAATGCAAGCTCTAAAATGTCCGACTTTGTGGATTATTCTCACCTAGCAGATCTTATCTATGGACTTATCTGATGCAATGAATTAAGTATTTCAATGAAATCTAGTCTGTTTTAAGGCCAAATTAAATCATAAAGTTTTCTGTAAAGCTTGGTGTTACTTAGCTGCCTTTTAGCCTCGCGGATGTAGTTTTCTCTATACGTAATGACAGTTGCTGAACCTTTAATGGCTGGTATTATAATAATAGTCTGATTTCTACGCAATTTGTTGTTAGCCTGTCGTTCACAAAATGAAAGGTTTTGCTTATTGTTTGTAACTGGTAACGATCTAACTATATCAGCAACCGTTTTTATGGTTGCCTTAATATTGCCATCTAATACCATATCTGGAGGGTCCCAGCAGGATTGTCCAGTCAATGGTTTTGACTCTCCATTTCAATTTGAAACTGATGGGCTATCTTTACTGAATGAAAAAACTTAGCTAGTTCAATAAGACCTGTGTCTAAAAGCAAATCTAATCCTGTTTTTGGTTTTGGAATCGGTACAAAAGTAAGGCCGCGGTCGAGGATTGATTTTTCAGATGGTGAGCGATCATAGCTACCTGATAAATTGGCACGGTTTGTTCCTATGTTAGGGGAGCTATTACCTTGACCCACATTCAGTTTAAACCAAGTACGGTCAGTCAATGGCTATCAATACAATTAGCTGTTTTCAAAGTTCAAAGTTCAAAGTTCAAAGTTGTTTACTTCATACCATATTTTACATATTGAAAATGGGAAGGCCATCAAATATACAGCCTATGAGTCGATGGACCCCCCCCCCCCCCCCCTAACATACAGCACGAGACAGTGTACATGCCATAGGGGATGAGAGCTGCTATGATGCTGATGCTATGACATGTAGTACACAGCATATAGCATGTAGCTTATACTTTTGCATGTACACACACGCACGCCCTCCCTCCCGCCCGCCATGACGCCCGCCCGCATGCACACACGTACGTACGCACACACACACACACACACACACACACTCACACACACACACACACACACACACACACACACACACACACACACACACACACACACACACACACACACACACACACACACACACACACACACACACACACACATATATATATATCGGTTATCCTCTTGCTGTCCGTTTTTTATTATTCCTTCAAATAAATACATTATGGAAGGGTTTGTAAGTGAATTTAAAGAAAATCCATCTATTTCATGGGTTGAAACTGTTGGGAAAAGGTTTTTACTGCCATTATGTAATCACTACTAGTTACCCACACCACATCCTGTGCGTAAACCAGATTTATTACAATTTACTATTACGGCTTTAACAGACTTGGGCGTTTTTTATGTCGATGAAGATGAGGATGACAACCCTGCGCCTCGTTTCGATGAAAGATGTCATAGACCACCAATTGGTGGAGTCAGGCCCAAGGATATTAATAATGTCAACCCTAAACAACTGTATGGTCATTCGGATTCTTTATCAGAAGGTGACACACTTCGGATGCAGTTTAAGATGACAGAAATGGCCCTTGAAGGAAAACGCATTGACCATCAAAGGGCAGAACTGGAATTCAGCAGACTTGCGGTTCCTCCACCAATAAATCATCCTCGTGCATTTAGCATTGCACACGTAAAACACGCTGTACCAAAGTTATGGGAACGTGAACCTCAGTAATTTTTGATAGTTTTGAGCAGGCATGCATAAACAATTCCTGGGCCCCCGTTCTCTGGGTAGTATTGGTACGCACAGCACTGATTGGACGAACACAAAAGGCTGAAGGATCATTACCAGCTAACGACCAGTCTGACTACAACAAGGTAAAGTCCTTCTGGAATGCTCCAGGATCCGAGAAGCATACTGTCAAGAATTCTGAAATAAAAAACATCATTAGGTAGGGGAGACCGGGGTTGGTTGTCACACGGGATGGTTGTACCAGTGCCTCTAACTCTGCTAGCAAGAGCAAACGCTGAAGGGTACGTCCAATTCATACGCGATCACCATTTTTTTAGTTCACGTGGTTCTTAGCTGCTATAAGTTTCAGAAGATTTTCTCACTTTTCATGTGCGGTAAGTAAAATATTAACATTTTATAATTTTTGCTCTAACTCCCTAAACTACGATATTTCAATTGATCTAATTAGCTAATCTTACAAAGCCAAATATCAGCTCTAACATGTGTATGAACAAACGCAATACAGATCAGACATGCTTGCAAAGGGAGATAATTTTAACTACCACTACCACTACTGCTACTACTACTACTACTACTACTACTACTACTACTACTACTACTACTTTTTTTTTCTTTTTTTTTTGGTAACATGATTAAAGGATCATGTGGAAATCCTTTACTACCCAAAAAACTATACTGACTGATAAAAACACCAAAAAGATAACATAGAAAACCTAATGATCAGGTGAGGACCACTGCAACGAAAAGAAAACTGAAGAGAAGACGCGTTCCCTCTCCCGTCATTGGATCATTGCCACCAGTTACCAGCATGGCTTCGGCATCACCGGCAATGAATGTGTGTTGCAGTGCGGTATCAACTGATGTGGATATGCAACAGGTTGAGAGAATGGTTAAAAATGTCTCTGGCAGTGCTACTCTGTGCCGACATCTTAACACCCATATATATTTATTTAAATCTCCCCTTCATATTTAAATAAATGGTAAGATTTAATGTCATTTAAAAATCTTAAAACAAATCTATACTTCACTTAAAAACTATGTAAATATCATTTAAAACGTATCATTATATTTATCCAAAATTAAACAAAACACCTAAGAGCATTACATTCTCATAAGTTTAACATTATAAAGTTAGTTGTCATTACCTCTACTATATTATTAGCACACCAGATATCTTTGAATTTATCTGCTTGCATTTTCTGTGTGAACCTGTAAAGTTCACCTTGAAGAAATTGCACCAACAACACTCGAAATATCACTTTTAAAGATGGTAATTGAAATATACTATTTGTTTTCAATGCATGGGCACAGCGATATGCCCATATCGACCAGAGGCCTATTATTAATAAACACATTAGAACATCTTTCACATTTTTCGTAATATGTCTTTTGGCAATCGAGATATCTCTAAACAGAATCATAACCGCATCTATCTTTACAGAAGAGATCCCAAATAACAATATAATTTCCTCAATGTATTTCCAAAATTCTTTAGCCTTTTCACAATTTACGAAAAGATGTTCACATGTTTCTTCTCCCATTGTGCAAAAAAGCATTGGTTTCTGGTCGTAACATGGCACTTTTGTAGCAAATGACCAACTTACAACCTATGGTGAAGGAGTTGCCAAGCTACAGCGTGTGCTTTATGAGGCAAAAATGACAAATGTAATACTTTCCAAACATTATCTCAATCTAACGGCTCATAGTCTTTTTCTTTTCATTTATCAATGGCCTTTGGTTGTTTAGTATGTTTTTGTATCAGAAGTCGATACCAATCACGAGAAGACATATGCCATTTAAAAACATCGCCATTGTGAATTAAAACTGGTGGGGCAATATAGTCACCATCTCTGGAAGTAGGCAAATTGAACCACTCCACTATAACTGCTTTCTTGATTTGTGTTATTTAGCTGATAGGCCTATGGTAGAAAGCCAAACACGTGTCTGTGAATTAACCAAATCTGATAAATACTGAATTCCAGCACATGCTAATGATCGGAAGTACAGTGCCTTGTTCTGTAGCTGAATAAGGTCATTTCCCCACAAAGGCTGGCACATAGCATGTTCCCAGACTGTTGATGATGGAGTTTCTTTTGAGAACATGCTTAGAGCCTTGTTCTTGGTAAACCTCCGGAATTGGGGCGACATTTGGTGGCGTTGTATTTGAGAAAAATATACAGCTTACATCAAAAGACCCATATACTTCATAAGCAATTTCCGTGAAACGTTTGCCCAACTAGCTTGAGAATAAATTAGGTCATTTAAGAATTCTAGCTTTAATGATGTGCATTTGGTCGGAATGTGAACTAAACCCAGCCCACCCTTAAGTTTCTCATTTATACAAACTGCTTGAAATACGACATTTGTTTTATCTTCCCACAGATACGAAAGGATTAACTGGTTGATTTCTTTTTCTACATTTTTCGGCATGGGAATGACTGAGGCTGTGTACCACAAACCAGACATTATCAGTTTGTTAACCACAAAAGTTCTACTAAAAATAGATAAATGACGATGTTTCCATTGGCCAAACGTTTGCTTGACCTTACTAAGCCGATGTGTCCAATTTAACAAAGCATTCGTTTTCCTACTGAAATAAAATCCTAAAATCTGTATATGATCATCTAACTATTTAATACACATAGGTTTGTCTGTTCGGTTATGCCATGAACCAAGAAATATTCCAACATATTTTCCTCTGTTGATTTTGAGGCCAGACGCTGCCCGGAAATTGTGTGATATATTAACAAGTGAGGGAAAGTCTTTATTTTGCCCAACAAAAACAGTAGTGTCATCCGAGTACTGCGAAACTTTTAATGGTGTCACAATACCGGTTACAACTATTCCTGTAAATGAACTATCTTGCCTCAACGTTGCCCAAATCATTTCGATTGTAATCACAAATAAGAGAGGTGAAAGGTAACATCACCGTCGCACTCCACGTGCTAAGTTAATGGGTTCAGTTAAACAGTTGTTCACCAAGTATCTACTATTAACATTGGTATACAATATCTTTACCCATTTTATAAAATGTTCTCCTAAGCCAATACATTTTAATGTTTCAAAAAGGAAATCCCATTCGAGGCGGTCGAATGTCTTTTCATTATCAAGCCCAATAATGGCTGGGATTTCATCTATTTCAACTAAAGTAATCAAATCTCTTATAAGGAAAGCATTTGTAAAAAAAATACTTCTTCCTGGAATCCCACAAGTTTGATCTGGATCAATAACCTCATGTAATACTTCACTCAGTTTCATTGACGAAGCTCTTGAAATTATTTTATAATCTACGCACAGTAGAGATATAGGTCTGTAATTTCTCAAATCTTCCGTCTCACCTCTCTTGTATAAAATGCGGACATATGCTTGAGACATTGTAGGAACAAGATGGACATTTTCAAAAATTTCGATTACCACCTGATGAAACGGAGGGCCAAGCAAATGCGCGATAAAATTCTACAGTCAACCCATCACATCCTGGACATTTTCCTTCATGCCTTGCAGCGACTTGGACACTCTATCTAATGATAAAGATGTACTGTAGCTTTCGCGAGATGCATCTGGCAACGTGTTCTCTATATTATCCAGGAAGATTGAAGTTGTCATAGCATCGCTCCCTTCAGATGTATACAACGATTTATAAAATTGACAAACTACTTCCATCATATCTTCATTAGTATATGTGACGCGACCAGTACTTGATTTTAGAGATCTAGTTATCTTCTCAACACCCCTTGTCTTTTCTAAATTATAAAAATATTTGGTTGATTTTTCCCATTCTGTTTGTATCTTGGCCCTTGATCTAACTTTGGCCCCTTCATATGTATATTGGTCTAATTCGGTTATTTTTTCCTTCAATTCAACCATAAGGCTGCTTAAACTTCTTTTCCCGCGTTGATTTTACAGGAAACTCGATTTAAATGCTTTCCTGTGTTTTCGCGTGCTTTTTTAATCGAGTACTGTCTCGTTATGTGTGCCAATCCAGACTTCCAGTAGCCTATGCCTCATTTAATCCAGGCAGCACTATCTAAGGTGATACACACCATATGATGGTCAGAAAATGCCACTGAGAAATTTGTATTTGTGTCAGATTACCCTTAAGTGGCTGTTGTATCTAATCCGGATGCTACCTGTCCATTATTTGAAATCCAGGTATAGTCTTTACCATTAGGACATAATATCCAGTAGCTATCAAGTAAATGTTCTCTGTCACAGATCTGCTTTAGCTCAAGATATGATGTATCATTATATGCAGCCTGTGACCGTTTATCCATATTTGGCTCTATAACACAATTAAAATCACCAGCTAAAACTAAATTTTCAGATGTGCTTTCCTGAATAACTGATGATAGGGTAGTGAAAAAGCCTGGCAACAGCCATGTAAAGAAGGGGCATAAACGCATAGGATATTTACAGCTGAATCGAAAACATCAAGTGTAACTTTAACCCAACGCCTGCGTGTATCAGACGCAGATGATATAACGTTGACCGATTTCAGACAGCGAGGAAAAATCAGTATAGCGACTTCAAACTGTTATCAGGTGATAATGAGTAGTATATTTCACCCTTAAAAATCCCTTTAAATAAATCAATACATTCAGGCTTCTGGATTTTAGTTTCATGAAGCAAGGCAATGCCAACATTTTGTTTTCCAAGTTCTTCAACTAGACATCTTTGTTTTTTTAGAATCCGTATTCAAACCTCTGCAATTTAAGAAACAAATAATCATAAATAGGAGAATAATAACCAAGACTGCCATATTTATCCTAACTGGATTTAGGTTTCTTACTCGCCTTGCCGTTCCTTTTAGCCCATTTCCCCATTTTACCATTGAAATCGTGATTAGTCAGCTAAACCGTTTTCAAGTAACTATATTTTTTAATGTCTGAATCACATCTTAAATGTCTATAATGTACACCTTTTGTTGTTATATAGGGTACTAATACCTCGCCATTTTCAGATCGAAACATAACCATCTCATCAGATATTTGTGAGCTCTTGGTCTTAACAGAATATTCTGGCCCAGCAACAGATATACTGTCATCTATATCACTTGCCTCTACCTCTGATTCAGAAATGGAATCTGTTTTATGGCGTTTAAGATTAACTATGCTGCCTTTAATCGCCTCGCCTACAACGTCTATCGCCGGCAATGTATCCCCTGCACTAGTAGCTCTCGGACTCTCAGCATCATTAGCAATTTCTGAAAACTGACTTAAAGGAAACGGGCTTAGAGGAAAGCCAGCGACATAATCTGTAGATCGTGATCGGAATTTCCGTTGACCAACGGCCAAAGGCTGTATCAGAGAGAATTCCTCTTCACTTAAATTATCATCTTCATCATCATCATCATCATCATCATCATCATCATCATCATCATCAGATACAGCATTGGCTGGTTCATTGGATTTATCAGTGTCATCTGGTGTACGACTTTTGCCAGTTTCCAAAACATCAATGCAGTCACTGATGTTCTTTATTACCGGATTGTTGATTGCAGTTACCGGCCCTTGGCTAGCTGCTGGATTAATATCAGCAAGAGCAGTGACAACAGCTGGAGGGGGTGATGGTGGATTTTGAGACTCGCTCGCCCGCTCTTCAGTTGTAACATTGAAATCTTTATCCAATATTGGTTTGCGTGACTTATTATTTTCTGGACATTGTCTTTTAAAGTGTTCAGTGGACCCACAATTTAGACACATGTTCTTTCTTGGACAGTCTCCTGCCAGGTGGTTGGTGCCTGAACAAATCCGGCATTCCTTTACCTGCCCTCTGTACCAATGAGGCAGGATAAATTTGTCATCTATAGAAAGTTTATTAGGCAGCAGTTTATCTAGCTTATCAAAGTAAACCCCCCTTATTCCATTTTCAAGCGACCTGTCAAAACGGTATGTCTCCCTTTCAATCTTCAAGACATGCCCATACTGAAAAAATTCAGCCATTAGACAGTCATTTGGAATTTCATATGGAGTCTTAATTTTCACAACCAGTTTGTCCGACTCAATTTCCTCCACCACACACACTGCACCCTTTACTATGGTCTCACTCTCCAGAAGCTTATTCTTTACGTCACCATTACCAACCGTGACGTTCCAGACATTACGAGTAATGTTGATAAGTCCCTTAAGGACCAAAGGGCCAGCACCAACAGCGTCTTTCAGGCCATGATAAACACCAATGGCTGCAACGTCCCATCCCTTCGTAACGATCTTTAAACACAATGTCCTTTTATATTCTGAAGACATTTTTCACTAGCAAACGGCCCGGTATAATTTCCAGAGACAGTAGCTTATGTAAAAAAAGATTTCATTTTTACGTTTGACTATATCAAGATTTGTCAGCGGTTCAATTTTGTCTGACAAATTAGACAAATTTATACGGTGCCTAAAACACGTAGTTATTTATAAATAGACACGTCTCTAAACACCGGCAATAGCACGAGAAGCGTCTCGCTTCAATACAACAGGTACTGCTACTCATTGACGCCATTGAGCCGATTCATAACCGGCAGGCTAAGTAGATCATATGTACTTTAACGTAACACACCGTATAGTATTGGCCCAAATGGCGAGTGCAGCTCGCCAACTAGTGGCGAGGTGACTCGTCAATAAGTAACAAAATGTCACTCATTGACGCCAGTTGGCCGATTCTTAAATACCGAGCAGGCGTAGTAGCCTTTATGTCATAAAATGCACAAAGCAAAAGTATACAAACTATGACTACATAGATGGCGCTCTGGGTTCACATTTTAAATTTACTTTTAAATTACCCTGCAACAAATACACCTACAGTAAACATTTACAACAGGATGTTAATTGTATATATGTACGATGTCATACTCTGTTAACCTAATGAACTCGAAAGTCGGATCACCTCCAGAATATTGACGCGATGCTCATTTGATATTTAAATATACCGATTCCCAAGGTTACATTATTCGTCAAAATTATCATCTCCTAAGACATTAAAATTTTTAAATTAACTCAATTAAAATACCATATATATTTATATACAACAAGCAGCGAGTGTGCTAGCTTATACAAGTTCTGCTTCTGCTATTTTTAGATATCCATGTTCAATTGATACTGGGCCAGTTTTGTACCATATATCTTTAAATCTACTTTCTTTTCCATGTTCCACTAGCCTGTAAAATTCACAATGAATGCAGTTTACCAACAATGATCGAAATATAGCTTGTATGGCTCTTTGGTGGTTGTTTCCTGTTTTATCTCTGGCCTCTGAACACCGATGCTTCCAAATGGCCCACACTCCTACAGATAACAGGGTTACTAACAATTCTTTCTCCTTGCTATTAATGATTCGTCCGATAGTTGAGCAATCTTTGAACATAATTGTTTCAGCCATTAATTTCACATATTTGATTCCAAATTTAGCAAGGAGCATATTGATATACACCCAAAAGCCTGTAGCTATACAACACTGTGTAAACAGATGGTCTATTGTTTCCTCCTCGGTATTACATAATAAACACCGGTCTGTACTTGTTATTTTGCACATATAGGTCAGATGGCCGACCCATAGCCTTGGATGGAGTAATCGCCATGCCAGGTCCTGTGCGTTTGCTGGTAGACAAGGTAGATAGATGTATTGTTTTCCACGCATTTTTCCAGTTTTTTGGCGTGCATCCTAAAGTGTTCCAATACCTAACTGCAACAGGAGTCTGTCTCCGACGTTGCATTAGCATTCCATACCAGTCTCTAGATGCCATGTTGTATTTTATATGCTCTGACTTAAATACTAATGTTGGTTGCAACATATCTCTGTTGCCACGTGCTTTCGGCAATTTGAACCATTCACCAGGTATTGCATTCTTTATTCTAAGAAATAAGCGTTGGGCAGCAATATGCCTCATTGATGTTGCTCTTGCTACATCCTGCATCGCAATCCATTTGCGAGATTTTGAATTAACTAAATCACGTAAATATTGAATGCCATTTTTGGCCAGAGAGGTCAAATATAATACAGCATCATTATCACGAATCAACTCGTTGCCCCAAAGACGTTGCTCTAAGGCATCTTCCCAACAACTGGGTTGTGGCATTGATCGTGTAAATATCTTTAACGCTTCGAGCTGTTCTTTATATACGTTTGGTATCTTCTGATGGTTAGGTGGCAGTTTATAGCAGCACAGAAATAAACATTCTACTGGAAATGGATCTACGTACCTTTCTAGACGTGTTCTTGCGACACTTGACCAAGATGAGTTTGAAGTGAGTAACTTATTCAAGAATTTCAGTTTTAGCGAAGCACACTTTGCTAAAACATTAACCGAATCCAGGCCTCCACCATGCATTTCATTGGTGAGGATAGACTGCGATACTAAATAAGAAGGACAAAAGTAACGTGTTGATCTTTGACTCTACTGATTTGGGCATATGAACTACAGAAGTGGTATACCACAGTCCAGATAAAGGGAAATTATTAAGGACAAATGTCCTGCCACATACAGTTAGGCGACATCGTTTCCAATTTACTAATGCACACTTTAGATGGATAGCCTTTCTTCCCAGTTTAGTATTACATCCTGTACTCTACTAAAGTAAATACCCAAAATATTTATGACATCATCTGACCAGTTAATATCCATAACATTGTCGGGTCTGTCCTTCCGAGCACCCAAAAATAATCTCTTAGATTTGTCTCTATTGACTTTAAGCCCTGATGCCTTTTGAAAATCTGATAATACTCCATTTAAAATTCTAAAATCTGAATTTTTACCTGCAAACACAGTCGTATCATTTGCATATTGAGACACCTTTAGTGGCCTTTCTATGCCACGTATACATATTCCTTGAAAATAATTACGTTGCCTCAATGTGGCCCCCAACAATTCCATAGCTATGACGAATAGAAGCGGAGAGAATGAGCAACCCTGTCTGACACCTCGTTCCAACACTACAGGTTCAGATAGATGAGTATTTACCAAATAGTAACTTGTTATATCAGTATATAAAATATTGACCCATTTGATAAATCTGGAACCAAAGCCAATATGGTCTAAAGACTTAAACAAGAAATCCCATTCAAGTCTGTCAAACACCTTCTCGTTATCAAGTGCTATTATTGCTGCTGGGATGCAATCCTGTTCAACTAATTGAATAAGGTCTCGTATAAGCAATGTGTTGTTTAATATCGTTCTTCCTGGTACAGAGTACGTTTGATCATCATCAATTACTTCGCCTAGGACTGCGCCAAGTTTTAATGTTAGTGCCCGAGTAATAATCTTATAGTCTACACAGAGTAGAGAGATTGGTCTATAATTCTGTATTTTATTTCTGTCACCCCTCTTGTATATAAGCCGAACATATGCTTGGGCCATCGATGGAGGGAGATGCCCTTGCTTAAAATGCTAGCTGCTATTTCTTCTAATACTGGACCAAATATGTGCCAGAATGTTTGATAAAATTCGACTGGAAGTCCGTCGCAGCCAGGAGACTTTTCTAACTTCATACCTTTGAGGGATTTTGTCAAATCATCAATTGTTAGTGATTGGTCACAACTTTCGCGACATGCATCTGGAAGTCTTTATATTAGCTAAAATATCTCTAGTTGCAGTTTCACCACTTCCATAAGATTTATACAATGATTTGTAAAATTTGGATACTGTTTCCATCATCTCTGCATTTGAATACACTGATACACCATCATTAGTCTTCAGTGAGCGCATTAATTTCTCTATACCTCTTGCTTTTTCCAAGTTACAAAAGTAACGCGTATGCTTTTCACCCGCGGTGTGCATTTATGCTCTTGCCCTTATTTTGGTCCCATCAAACTGATATTGCTCTATTTCATTTAGTCTACCTTTTAATTTAACTAATAGTTCGTAATAATTATATTCTCCATCATTAATTTTCTTATTAATTTTACACACCGACCGCTAAAGCGCCTTTTTACGCGTTCGCATTTCTCGTGCTTTCCTGATCGAATACTGCCTTGAAATATGTTTCAGGTCGGATTTAACATCCTCCCACCAGTCTGTTATATATTCATACACACTTCTCTTTTCATCCCAAGGCCTCCAACAACTTTCTACACATTTGCGATAGCAACTATCTCGTAACAACTCTATATTGGGTTTCCAAAATCCATCTCCTCGTTTGATCCAGTCAGCATTGTCTAATGTGATGGAAAACATATTGTGATCAGAGAAAGTTACTGGTTTTATGTTGGTTTTACACATGTAACCTTTCACTGATCGTTCTACATAGATCCTGTCTAATCTGGATGCTTTCTTTCCATCGGTTGAAAACCAAGTAAAGTCCCTGCCCTCTGGATTTTCAATCTGATAAGTGTCTAACAATCTTTTATATTCACAGATGTGTTTCAAAATATTATGAGATGTGTCATTAAAATTAGACCTAGCGTTTCTGTCTTTAACTTCATCTAATATGCAATTAAAGTCACCGCCCATAATTAGGTTTTCAGGCGTTCTGTCTTGAATTATTGTGGAAACATCAATTAGAAATTCACGGCGCAATTGATGAGAGGTTGGCGCATAAAGGCACATCAAATTTAAACTTGTGTTTAGTAGACCAATTGATACACAAATCCATCGTTCATTTGTATCTGATGACGACGTTATAACATCAACATAGTTGAGACAGTGGGGCAGGGCAGGATAAGAATGGCCACTCCCGCGCTATTATCTTGTGATAAAGAATAAAAAATCCGCCCTTTTGAAATATCGTTGAGAGATTCATACACTTCAATTTTTTGAATTTTGGTCTCTTGTAGAAAAGCAATATCAACTCTCTCATTTGCTAATTCTTCAAGCAAGTGGCGCTGCTTGTATTCGGTATTTAATCCTCTGCAATTGATGGTGCAGATAATCATAATTTGTAAAATGATGTTTACAACCGCCATCATTAGATAAACATGATTTGGGGTTTTTAGCTCGTTTCTTAGAACATTTACCTAATTTTTCTGCGAATTCAATGTTTCCTAGTTCTACCACAGACAAATATTCATATTTGGAAATATAAGAATCATGGCGCAGTAGACGATATTTCACGCCTCTCGCCGTTACATATGGCGCTAACACTTCACCCCCTTCTGATCGGTACATTACCATTTCATCTTTCATCTGTGAACTCTGTGTTTGAATGGACACATCTGATTCTGCAACTGACATTGTATCATCATCCATACCATTTACTTCAATCTCAGATTCTGAGCTATTGTCTTCTTTATGACGCTTATTGCTACTTAAGTTACATTTGGCAGGAGCGTAATTTACCATATCTTCAAGCTGACTTAGATCAAGTGGGCTTAGCGGAGAATCGACTGAACTTTCCGTCTTCTGAGTCCTAAACTTATCTTGTCATAATTTTAATTCATCTTCTAAGGAATTGTAAACTGGCTCTTCTGTAAGATCATCATTTTCCTGCGTGTATTTTACAGCCACGTTTGGCTCCACTGCATTTTGATTATTTTCTTGACTGAAGGTTATACCCTCCTCTAATACTTGAATTTCATCAACTGTAGTTACTTTAACAGGATTTGATGATTTGTTTGTGTCATTTTCAGTGGCATGAACCACAACAACAGCTTCCGTAGTGATTGCTCCAGAAGAATTTGACTCAGTTGCATCCTTTAATGGGCGATTATCTCCTGATACTGAGGGCTTGTTTTGATTTTTTGGACAGCGCCATTTAAAATGGTCAACTGAACCACAGAGCAAACATTTGTTTCGATTGGGACAATCTGTTGCCAAATGGTCAGTACTTAGGCATATCCGGCACTCTTTAATTTGCCAGATGTGTCTTACACCTTTTTTTTAGCGTTCTGTCAAAGGGATACGTTTCCCGTTCAATCTTTTGCACTTTGCCATACCTCTTGTGTTCATTCGTGATTCTGTCATCTGGAATTTCTAGTGGAACTTTCATCTTCACTAGGAACCTATCTGACTCGATTTCCTCTACATTACAAACTTCCCCTTTTACAATAAGAACATCTTCTAGAAGCTTTTCCTTGACCCCCTCATTTGACACTTTTACATTCCATACAGTTTTAGAAACATTGATAAGCTCCTGCAAAGCAGCAGGTCCCGCGGCAACGACGTCATTTAACCCATGATACACGTCTATAGCCATGACACCCCCCCCCCCTTAGCTGTTATCTTAAGGCTTAGGGTACGCTTATAGGTTGCCATGGTGTTTTTTAAAAAGAGGAAACCCATACTACTACAATATATAATACCAAAATATAACACCAAGACGTCGGGGAAAGAGCTAAACACTAAATAAATAGTGTTCCCTTTTGAAACCCTGACGTCTACCAACAAATATACGAATATAGAGTACAGTCGTATATTTGTTAGTTTGAACCACTTTCTAAGTGGTTCACTAACACCTAGCCGATCAAAGTGGTTCCCTAATGCATACTAACATATTACAGACATATATTTGTTAGTCTGTTCGAGTTGGCCGGGGACAGCCAACTGACTATAAAGATTTTTATAATCAAAGTACTAGGCTTGCGCTTACAAATGACCAAAAAAAAATAAATCCACTCACTTAAGCGATCTTGCCAAATATAATGCGCTAGCCAACGAACTATAGAAATAGCATACTGGCGCGGGGAGAAAAGTATTGCATTGACCACAGTAAGAGGAGCCCTATTAAATGGCTGAAACTACTACTACTACTACTACTACTACTACTACTACTACTACTACTACTACTACTACTACTACTACTACTACTACTACTACTACTACTACTACTACTACTACTACTACTACTACTACTACTACTACTACTACTACTACTACTACTACTACTACTACTACTACTACTACTACTACTGCCACCAGTCACAAAACGAGTAGAGAACAAGACCTCCCCATTGCTACCATTAGATTCTGGCCTTAGAGTTATGCTATTTGAAGCATCATTAATCCAACTACCTGACTCCACTAGGCAATCTAAATGACCCAAACAAATATCCGCCCTTGCCACAGATGGAAAGGGTTAATGGTAGCAAATCTGGTCCACAGACCACCGCTTCTCAGAAATCCCCTCAGAGTAGTCAATCATCGGGTCTCAAGACCCCATCCCCAAAAGGGAAACTGCCACAGTCCAGCTTCTCTCCATCTCCAGGTCCAAGTAATGCACTGAATGTACGTGCTATTAAATTTGCAAATAGGCCCAAACAACCAACCGTGTTGGAGAGAAATAGATTTTGGTAATTTTGACATGAGGTAAAAAAAAATTGACTGGCGACTACCTGTTCTCACGCGCAAAGTACTCATCTTTGGAGCTTCAAACCTGAGTCACATTAATGTTGAGCCCCACCATGAAATACAAGTTGCCTGCTACCCAGGAGCTAAATTGTGTCATGCTAGGAGACTAGTTCAAAAGTGCACTGGATCATATTAAACCAGAGAAAATAGTGATTAACATTGGTATTAATGATATGAATGAACCCATCTTTAGTTCAAAACATAGATTAATGCTGCTTTTCAGTGCGATCAAGCCCAAATTCACAAAGACCGCGATTTACTTCGAAAAGCTAAGCAGAGGTTGGCGATTCAATCCCTCAATTTGATGGCTGAATCATCAAAATATGTGACTGTCATTTCTGCACTTAGACTCTCCGAATTTAATGTTGTTAAGGATAACATACATTGGACTGAAAAGACATCTAGCTCTATGTATTCTGCCTGGCTTAAATTCAAATTTAAACTGGACAGGGGCCAAGGTAACATCCGCCCGGAAACAGGACTGGGCATTAATATTGTCAATCTAACTGGCTCCCCATTAGGTGAAGCAGAGCAGTCACTGCTCAATTTCGGTCTTACGTTTGTCCCAACACCAAAACCTAAAACAGGTTTGGATGCTCTTTTAGATAATGGCCGTATGGAAACATCTGAATTTAGTCACCGTATTAAGTTAGCTTACTTCTTTCGTAACTCTAATAGTAACATTCCACCATTCATTGACAAAACTGGCTGGGCACCAAACGTAAAACGGCTGGACCCAGCGATCGGTGAAATCATAGAGCTCTTTTCAGAACGTGCTAAAGATTCAACATTCCATAATGATCAACCAAATTCACCCTATGAGGAACGCCAGGCCCTAATTGAATTGTCTAAAAACAGCGAAATTGTCATCAATCCTGCAGATAAAGGATCGGCGATTGTAGTAATGCTTAAGGATAACTATAAACGTGAAGCACAACGACAACTTAGTAATCCAAAGCATTACCAGAAAATAAGGGCCACTTTTGCAAAATAATTGCAGCAAATTTAATGAGGTTCTTAAAAAATTGCTCGATAGCAAGAAGATCACCGAAAAGCAACATAAGTATCTCTTTGCTAAGCTTGAGTCAAAACCACGGACTTTCTATCTTTTGCCAAAAATTCATAAATCCATAGATTCGTGGTTGGACACAATGTCACTACCCTGGCGACCTATAATCTCTGATTGTGGTTCAGAATCCTACAGAATGAATGAATACATCGATTACCATCTACAGCTAGTAGCAAATAGACACCCCAGTTTCTTGAAAAACACAGAAGACTTCTTATCCCAGGTCTCTGAGACCTGGATACCTCCGAATTCATTCCTGGTCACGCTTGACATCGATGTTATGTATGCAAACATTGACATCGAGAAGGGTATAAATTATATCCGTAAAGCATTCGTGAACTACCCAGATACCAACAGGTCAGACAGCGAAGTAATAGCTCTATTAGAGCTGTGCCTGAAAGGCAATGATTTTGAATTCGATGACGAAATTTACCAACAAATGTGCGGCTGCGCGATGGGTAAGCGCTTTACCCCATGTTTTGCCAATATTTACGTAGCAGAGTGAGAGGAGGAAGCGTTAGAAAAGTGTCCAAAGCAGCCCCTCATTTATCGCAGGTACCTTGATGACATTTTCATGATTTGGCAACACACAAAGGCAGAGTTTGATGAAATTTTCGAAATTCTAAACAATCATGATCCGAATATCAAATTAAAAGCAACCATTGACTAAAGTATGAAACAACTGGCTACTTAGACTACAAAGTGTGTTTCAAACCAACCGATTCGCATCAGCTGCCACACAAAAAATCGTTCCATCCGCCGCATTCTTTTAAAGGAATTGTAAATCGCAAATAATCCGTTTTCACAGGAATTCAAGTGATAGGAAAAACTTTGAAGAAGCGTGCTCTACCTTATCCAAAGCCCTCAAACCACGAGGTTACTCCTCACGATTCTTGCGCAAAATCAAATCTGAAACATTGGACGCTTTGGAAACCATTCCCGATAATGCCTCAACTCAGTGGCCTACCAAAATTTCTCACAATCGTCCGATTATAGGTGTTGGCGAATCTCGCAAATGCGGAAAGAAATGGTGCAAGTTAGATGAATTTCTCCCAAACAGAACACTTTCACGAACTTTCAGAACAAAAGCAAATTCCAACTTCAGTCTAATCTAGATTGTGACTCTGAAAATGTTATTTATCTAATTTCATGCAAATTGTGCCAAAAACAGTATTTCGGCGAAACCAAATGTCCATTAAGATGGCGGGAAACTCGACACCTCTCAGATAATAGGCCAGAGGAATACACACATTTTTCCAAACATTTTAATCTTCCTGACCATTTAGTCCCTCGTGACTTTGAAATTATGCTGATAAAACAGCCAGCTCTTTCAGATCCGGTAGAAGAAACTGATAAACAAAGAAAACTTCGAGAATCGTTTTGGATTAAAGAACTTGAAACACAGAGGCCACGGGGAATAAACTCGGACCCAGACTTACCTGATCAACGTGACAAAATTTCATTCATTCTGACCTATAATCGGAAAAACGTTGAAATATCCAAAATCTTGAAAGATGAGTATCAAAACCTCCGGAGAAACTGAAACAACCCTTCAACAAGCGTCCAGTAATTGCGTTTGAGAAAAATCTGAATCCACATGACATCTTGGTAAAAGCAAAACTCAAATAGCTATCCAGAATATCCATCTCAATCATTCAACATTAACTCTTTGTTGATGGTCAGTCAAATGCGGTTCCTTTAGTGATCTTGGGAAATATCCATTTGCCGACGGGGATTAGGGTATTTTTTTAAATTTACCGCTGTAATGACTGGCTCGGGAACCGCGACAGTCATTCCAGTGGCATATTCTCAGGAATGACCTTGTCTGTGCCTGCAAATGTACATTAAATAAGTACGCGCATATTTGGATTTTATTGAACAAATTTAACCAGTAAAGGGTTAACATTAATACCATATGGCTTTCCTCAAACAAAATGATAAATCTCAGGCAGTAAGATAAACCAAAATATTTACATTTTTTGAATTTTTCCAATTATTGAAGATTCTGAGCCAGTGCGTTGATAATATTAACTACTACTACTACTACTACTACTACTACTACTACTACTACTACTACTACTACTACTACTACTACTACTACTACTACTACTACTACTACTACTACTACTACTACTACTACTACTACCACCACTACTACTACTACTACTACTACTACTACTATTATTATTATTACTACTACTACTACTACTACTACTACTACTACTACTACTAATACTACTACTACTACTACTATTACTACTACTACTACTACTACTACTACTACTACTACTACTACTACTACTACTACTACCTACTAACTGCTGCTGCTGCTGCTACCACTAATAGTCCTGCTAATTGCCATAGTAATGGTAAGTGTTGTCATTTTACTAATTATAATCTTTTGTTTTAAAATTTCTTGTGCAGTTGGAAAACATGGTGCGTAACTTCAAAAGAAAGACCACTGAAGGATCAACAGAGTCAGATGTTATGCTGTGAGACAAGTAAAACTGGAAAACAAATCGATTCGAGCAACTGCTAAAGACTTTAATTTCAATTATCGAACTCTAACACGGTATTGTAAAAAGATCAGCTATGAAGACGTAGTGGCAAACATCAATGCCATCTATCCCAGTTGGATATATAAAAAATAGATTAATATTTACCCCTGAGCACGAAGAACGGTTAGTAGACTATATTACGAAGGCATCTGACATTTATTACGGTCTATTGCCTAAGGAAGTAAGGAAACTGGCATATCAGTTAGCAGTGGCCAATGACTTGCGAATTCTTAACTGTTGGTCCGACGTTGAACAAGTGAGTGCGGAATGGCTTACCTGTGTCTTGAAACGTCATCCCAATTTATCGATCCATAGACCCGAGGCAACAAGTTTAGCTAGAGCTAGTAGTTTTTCATAAAACTAATGTTGGGTCATTCTTTGATAATTTGTCAACTGTGTTAACGCGGTACAACTTTGGTCCTGGAGATATATGGAACATGGATGAAACTGGCGTAACGACGGTGCAAAGGCCAGATAAAGCAGTTGCCCGTCATGGATTCAAACAAGTCGACTCTTTAACATCTGCCGAATGAGTGACACATGTAACACTCGCATGTGCTGTTTCGGCTACGGGAAACAGTATTCCAACTAACTTTATCTTTCCCCGTGTACATTTTCGTGATCATTTTATCGCAAATGGACCAACTGGTAGTAACCGTGGTGGAAATCCATCTGGTTGGATGAAGGAGAACAACTTTGTAGATTTTCTTAAACATTGTGTTGAATTTTCTAAAGGCTCCAAGGAAAAGCCATGTATACTGCTTTTAGATAACCACAAGTCACACCTTTCTGTAGATGGTCTGAACTACGCGAAAAACCACACTGCTCCCACCGTTTGCAACTCGACCGATCTGTTTAAGGACCAATAAAAAAATATATTAACACGGCGTGTGATGCCTGGATGCTGATTCATCCAGCACAAACAATGACGATATACGATGTTCCCGGGGTTGTAACAACTTCCTAGCCACTTGCGGCAACAGCAACCAACATTCAAGCTGGCGTTAGAGTAGCTGGTATATAACTTTATAATAGGGAAGTGTTTCCGGATTCAGAGTTTGTACCTTCTTATGTCACTGACCGTCCCATGACTGAAAATACTGTTTTGGAAAATAATCATGCACTTCAAGTTGCTGACACAAGTCCCCATAGCCCTGAGCATAATGTCACTGGTCCACCACTCGGAACTCCGGGACCTATGCCCATTACCGATGACATCCATAGCAACTCCACACGTGGGACCAGTACCACCATACCAAACATTGGTGACAATTCTACACCTGTACCCCATTTGACTATGTCTAGTATTGATGAAGATTCTACACCGAACCAATCTAGATATGTCCACATCTGTATGCACTTCCAAACCTGGACCAAGTAAGACTATTCCTACCATTAATGACAGTTCAACACCCGGACCTAGCCACAGCATAATTCCAGCCATACCTGAAGATTTGCACCCACTACCAAAAGCTGGTCCCCGTAAAGCTGTCAAGCGACACAATAGTCGGAAACGCAATACAGCTATTTTGACGGACACACCAGTTAAGATGACAATTGAGGAACGGAAACAAAAAAGTAAACCAATCCTTAAGAAGAAATCAAAGAAAGAACTATTCACTAAGTCAGAAACGGTTCCACCTACAAAGACTAAGAAGGCAAATCGAAAATCTCGACAATCTAGCTTTTCAGAACTTTCAGAAGAAGACGATTACTTCTGTCTGGTGTGTGCTGAACCATACTCAAATAGTAGATCTAGAGAGGTGGATACAATGCACTTCGTGTAAACAGTGGGCTCATGCGGATTGCACTCCATGACAGCGAACATATATTCGTCATAATTGTGACTCCGCTGACTGTGACAGTAATTAGCTTTCCACTATCAGATGTAATTGTGTTTGTTGTAGATACTTGCAAGTAGTACTTGTATTTTATATTGTATTTGGTGTTGCCTAATATAGTCATTGCATTATTATGAAAAAGTGGGAAATATCGTTTTAATTATATAATCATGTGACAAACAACCCCATATATTGTGACAACCAACACCTATAGGTGGTTGATTGTCTCATACTAATTTACATATATATGGAGAGAGAGAGAGAGAGAGAGAGAGAGAGAGAGAGAGAGAGAGAGAGAGATAGAGAGATAGAGCGTTAATTTAGAACCCTCTGAGCCTTATAACATTTTATAAAAAATTGGGAACAATGAAACATTATAAACTGTGACAACCAATCCCGATCTCGCCTGCAATTACCCAGGAACAGCAAAGCGTCGGCGTCAATGTTTTATTAATTGGATTAACTAAAGAAAAGTAATGTCTCGAGAGGAATTACAAGAACTATGTATTCTTGAACAATTCAAAGAAATACTTCCAGATCCTGCACGAGCTTATTTAGATGATAAACCTGAAATACGATCAGTTGACGTAGCAGCAGTAGCGGTTGAACGCTGGAGCATGTCGTGAAATCGATCGCGCACAGCATCAAATAATTCCTCAAATAATAACAATGATAATCAGTGTCTAAGTCATCCCTCTCAAACTAATAAAGCGGTAAAAAATCGTGATCAGTCACCGAGTAATAGTAAATGTTACAATTGTGGTAATGAAGGCCATTTTGCATCCAATTGTGCGCAACCACAGAACAATTTACTCGGAGTAGGGTGAAGTCATCAATGACTGTTGGTCTTGATGATACAGAAACGCAAATTGAAGAGGACAGCGCATAACAACTAACCACGGTCAATACGGTTAACTACCGGAATGTTGATAGGGATTATCTCCCTTATTGTTGGACTGGACTGGTGAGCTTAACTGTAAATAAAACGAGCCATAATACTTCGAGATACGGGTGCTAACCAATCACTGATCTTGCGTTCAGCTCTCCCATTCTCAAATGAGACTTACACCAGTAATAGCGTTTTATTCCGAGTTGTAGGCATGAACTTTTTGAAAGTTCCATTACATAAAATCCAGCTCCACTCGGGTAGTAAAAAACAAAACGTTATAGTTGGTGTCCGACAGAAATCACCAATAAAGGGTATTTCTTTCATTTTAAGTAATGAATTAGCTCGAAATCTTTCGAATAGTGATGCTGCGTTGGCAGTAGAGCGTAATGCATTACCGACTGTGTCTGATACGCCAGTAACTGATCCTGTATGAGCTGAGGTGGATCCCTATGGTTTCCCTCTATGCGTCGTGACGCGTAGCCGAAGCCGGGAACAAGTGGCAGGTGATGTTAATACGGGAATGGGTTCAGACATAACAACAGCAAAGAACACTTATAAATGTGTCACATTTGTGGACGACCCTGAACTTGAACTAAGTTCAGATGAGCTAGCATGACTGCAAATGAAGGATCAGACATTAAGACGATTAACTCCTCTTGTCAAGGGCAAGGAGGAACGTCTTAATTACCGCATCTGTTACTGGTCAACCTAATCAACCAATTCCAGTGGCGCCATTAAAACCAATTCCGGCATTCCAAACTCCTTTCTACCGCATCATCCTAGATTGCGTAGGAGCAATGCCTAAAACTAAAGCACAAAATCAGTATTTACTAACAATTATGTGTGCCTCAACTCGTTTCGCGGAGGCAATTCCACTCAGAAATATTACAGCGAAATCAGTGGTAAAAGCTTTAATAAAATTTTTTATTATTTTCCTAACCCTAACCACACGAAATACGTTTGTCAAGAACTTGGCATTAAACATGTCTTATCGACTGTATATCATCCTGAATCACACGGCGCGTTAGAACGCATGTATAAAACATTAAAATCGATGCTCAAAAAGTTTTGTCATGAGAGTTTGCGAGACTAGGACGAAGGGGTTAATTAATTAATGTTCTATTTACGGGACACTGTAAATGACTCATTAGGATATTCACCTAATGAATTAGTCTTTGGTCATACAGTACGAAGTCCATTAACAGTACTTAAAGAACAGTTATTAACACACACACACACACACACACACACACACACACACACACACACACACACACACACACACACACACACACACACACACCCACCCACCCACCCACCCACCCACCCACCCACCCACCCACCCGTATGTCGAACGCGATGATATTTCAGATGAAAATCAAAACGTAGTGTCGATTGTACAGGTCGATTCAAACAAAGGTTTTCAATACAGATGATGCAATTGACCTATCATCAGCATCGGCAAATTTTTGCGAACCAAAGATGGATAACTCTGGAGTTAATTTAGACAAGATGAGGTGAACTTAATACGAGAATTTTCGGTACTATTTACAAACACACCAGGGCGAACTAAAGTAACGGTGACGGTGAACACACGTATTCTCACATTGTAATCTGTCATAGGCCTACGTTTCGCCGGTTTCAGGGTGGATACATCTACAAATTCTAATCATAAAATATAATAGGTCAGTGAACGGAATAGGCTTACTGCTCAATATAATCGGTGTCAGGTATGTCAACGACAGTCATTAACAACAACTATAAAACAAAAAAACACCGCCTACAGCATCAAAGACGCCATCAGTAGAATGATCATCGTTTCGGCGTCATCTTCATCCGCGCCGTTCTTCTTCTTCACTGCATAATTCATGTCATATTTCAAAGCCGTCCTTGTTAGGGATATGTTTGACTGATGTACAGTGGAGACCAGAAAAACGACATGATTCCAAAACAAAATAAAACGTACTTTTGAAAATTTGAAAGTTTTAGCGATGCCCGTCCATCTTTAGCTAAGCTCCATGCACCCACGCTTCGCCGTGTTGGGCCAACGCTTCGCCGTGTTGGGATCGATCCCTACACACCCTGAGACAAATTTCAAGAAAACTATGCAGATAAATTGTTGAATATTTTGAAACTAATTTGACTGAGTGCTGTTACTGCTTATGACAACAACAGCGCCCAGTCAAATTAGTTTTAAAATATTCAACAGCATCTTTCTTAAATAGTAAATTCGGACAACAATGTTAGTCCATCATCAAGTATGCGTTTGTGACGGATCTATCTACGTCATTCATGGCACCATTGATTATGAAGTCATTCTACACGCCGCGTAGTTGATTATGACGTCATGTGATTGATGGATAAACTGGAAAGTTGCATTGAATTGGAAGACATGTCTAGCTACGGCAACAATGTCGTCCATTGACTGCAATTACATTATACAGAACATTTGTTACATCTTATTCACAATAGATTGTACTAACTAAAATGTTTCTGTTTTTGTTTTGCAAACATGTTGAGCTGTGCTATAGGGTCCAACGTGCATACGACCCCACATGGCCTTGGATTCTCTTAAAGACCCACAATCATCTACCCCCGAAAAGGAATATTGTCTAGATCACTTGTATTTTGAACTAGCAAGTCAAAGACGCCTAAATGTAACACTAGAACACATTTACTGAAGTAACTTAAAGGCATTCCGCCCTGGCCAATACGGATTAGCATAATGTCTCTTCTTATATAGAACATGCTAACTGTGTTGGAATTGATCGGTCCCTGCAATCTCTCAACCTCAATTTCCAGAAAACTATACACGGAAGCTGTTGAATATGTATTAAGTAGGAAAGACATACACTTCCTCAACTTGGCGACCTTATACGCGTTTACAGCAACAGCTTCAGGTATCAGACGTTATACTCGTGACTGGGAGCTTGTACTCTCCGCATAGGCAGAAACAACGTGCATACTAAAGCAATGGGTGTAACGATATCGCTAACTAATGATAGCTTCGGGAACATGGGCTCAGTGTATAGTTACATTGAAATTGGGACTAGGCAAATTCAAATTTCAAAGTGTTAAAATTGATTCCAATACGCGTATAATGTGGGCGAACCTTAACTAGAAATGGGTGGGGCATAGAGAGAAACCAATCACTTCAGCTGAGGTATTTAGTTCTATATCATCCTGATTGTCTCCATTTTTCTAACATAACTAGACGCAGCAAAATCAATGAACGCAGTAACGCTTTGAACCGTAAAGTCCAAATAGGACAAATGGTTGATGTATGAAATATTATGTTGATTGTTTTGAAGATAATTTTACAAAGAGCTCTTGATTAGTTTCACAAATATCTAACAGCTTACTTGAATGATTGTGTTAAATCTGATGTTCTCGAAGATGTGTCAATTCCTTCCTACACCTTCCATTCATTGTAGTCACTAATGTGTTATAGTTAAACCTTAATATTTTTGTTATAAGAAAGTAAATAACATATTAACGATTTGAATCATTAATACCATAATATTAAATTCAAGGTAATTCTTGGAAGAATCCAGTTTTAGCTATTCCCCGCCCACACTTTGCCTCGGTTGGAATCGATCGAACCCTGAACTCTATGAATCTCAATTTCAAGAAAACTATACGTGTAAGGTGTTGATATTTTGAATCTAATTTGACTGGGTACTGCTATAGCAGCAACAGCGGCCAGTCAAATGAGTTTCAAAATATCCAACAGAATGTTTATTAAATAGTAAAGACATGCAATTCGTACAACAACGCTTGGTCCGTCAAAAATTATACGTTCGTGATGAACTTATCTACGCCATTCATGATGTCATTGATTATGACGTCATCATGTACTTGTTTATAACGTCATATAATTGATGAATAAACTGAAAAGGTCCATTAGACAGGAAATTGTTGTCATATGCAGCAACAGCTTCCAGTCAAATTACCTTCAAAATTCAACAAAATATTTGTTAAAACGTAAAGGATATTCAGGGTTTTGGCATTTAGAAAGGATATTCGTGGTTTGGTATTTAGTGTCCAACTGTTAAAATACTAGTGACTAAAATTGATATATTTGTCTTTCAGATTGTCGTTACCACGGAAACAGGGAGACATTTGACAGAAGAAATGGAGACGTGTGGCGGAACACATGCAGACAAGCTAGATGTAACGTTTATTATTGATTGCATAGCTAGCATGCAATCTTACATCGACAGCGCGCGGGAAAACGTACGCATGATCGTGCAGCGTTTGGTACAGATGGAGCAGATTAGTGATATTCAGCTAGGTCTGGTCGCCTATCGGGATCATCCTCCGAATGGGCAATACATTTGTTACTATGACATACGGATTCAACCCGTACCCAGATAGAATGCGTAGAAGATTGCCGAAGGTGAAAGCGGGTGGTGGTGGCGATCTACCAGAAGCTGTAGCTGACGCTATGAAGAAAGCGTGTACATTGGCCTGGCGACGTGATTCCACAAAGATATGTGCGCTAATCACAGATGCCCCTCCTCATGGTCTCGGTATGGCAGGTGATACTTTTCCAAACGGTTGTTCGCGAGAGAGTTGGCGCAGAAAGACATTACTCTCTACGTTATTGACAGCGAACCATCTGTTGCAGCATACAAATCGTTCTATGTAGCTCTGGCCGACGTGACTGGTGGTCAGTATGTGCCACTGGTGGACGCACAGCTCCTTAGGAGCGTCATTGTTGGGGGAACGCGGGAGGAACTTTCCCCTCATATGTGGGTAAATGACGTCAAGGAGGGCGTAATGGCAGAGGTGGAGAAAAACAAAAACGACATTAATATGGATAAAATAACAAAGCGTATGTACGCAAAACTCCGTTCTAAAGGTACTCGAGCGAAACAATTATGGATGAACAATGAATCTTTACAAGCTCCAAGCAAGCATGAAAAGGATCTAGCGCTTTGTCCCACAATGGTTGCTGTCAGCGGCAAATTTAAGCTGGAAATGAGTACATTTGTAGCAAGTAAGCTGAGGACCGCTGCAACGAAAAGAAAACTGAAGAGAAGACACGGTCCCTCTCCCGTCGTTGGATCATTGCCACCAGTTACCAGCATGGCTTCGGCGTCACCGGCACTGAATGTGTGTTGCAGTGCAGTATCAACTGATGTCGATATGCAACAGGCTGAAAGAATGGTTAAAATATATATATATATATGTATACATTGTTTAACTTTTAAAACTTTGATGTCAATATTCTAAGCTTTACTCTTTCAATAGCAAAGAATCTTGTGCATATTTTTCAACAATTTTGGTGGATAATGTTGGTGTCTACGACAGCAACATGATCCACCAAGTGTGTTGGAAATTGAACACCAGTACATCCTTCAATTTGATTTAAAATTTTTAAATTTTGACACAAGGGTGATAACGTTTGGGAAACTACACACACGTTAAAAGAGAAGAATGAGACTTCTGCCGACCACCTCTGACCTCTTTTAAAGAACCACCCTTCTTGGGCACCAAAATTCACAGCATATTTGTTATAAGTACGCCTTGTACTGAGAAGATACATCTAATAATTCTCCGCCCAATTTTTACGTATTTTGGAATCGATCTGAAACCTGGAAGCGTGAATTGCCAGAATTTAAATTTATATACATGTACCTTGTTGAATATTTTGAAACTAATTTCCCTTAGATCTGTTGCTGTCTATGGCAGAAACAGCTCGTAGTCAAATTAGTTTCAAGATATTCAACAGAATGTTAATTACATAACTGGCATGCATTTCGTACACTTTGGTTACGGATCTTTTTCGACTTTCGTGAAGGAGCACCCGCATTATGATTGTGAAGTCAGCTGCAATGTAGGGGTTTAATTTAACCCTCTTGTGCCAACAGCGCCTTAAAGCGCGCAGAATCATACTCATATCAATTAGCCCTTTAATGGACAAGATTTAAAACAATTTCTACGTTTCGCCGATCAAAAGATCACTAGTTAGTAGTAAGAATTTTCGATCTTTTAAGACAACTGCAGATGCGGTTTTTGGCAAGTGTGACCATCAATGTATTAATGGTCAAGAAATATCAGGGGTTTTCAGTGTCCTCTGCAGATGGTCTGAATACATGATATCTCCATCCGGGCTCTTCTGTAGACAGATTTCTAAGCTAAATATCTATGACGTTATAGCACGTGGTATTCATTATCTATTTAGGCATAGCTACTTTTAGTTCCAGAATCGTAAAGTGTTTGATGCTTCATTTGTCACTTATTTCTGGTTCTATATGGCGATGATATTCTTACCTGCCCCTGAGTTATAGCGCAATGTGCCATCGTCTTGCAGCACATACTCGTCCACGGAATTGTCCACGATCTCGTCTGGATTGGACATGTGCGGGATCCAGCTCACTTCACACCACATTCCTTGGTACTGTAAAAGGAAAAAGCGAGAGATGTGTGCGCACGTGCGTGTGCGCGTGCGTACACACGAAACGCTTTCAAGTCATTCGGTCTAATCGGTCATTTAAATGGTATGGTATTCTCCTTCTACAAATTGTGTTTCTGCTGTTGCCAAAACGGGACTAACAATTTAAGTGATTCTGCCATCGTTTAGAAAATAAACAAGCATTATATTTTCACTTGATTCACATGCAATTGGAATTTGTTCACGCCTAATCTCAGTTCATAGCGCTGAATGCTTACCTTAGAAGCATCAAAATCATCTTGCACCGCTATATCACCGACTTTACAAGCACCCAGACATCCACGAACCTGCGGCCACAAACACACGACAAAAACTACAAAATACGTATATTTGTGATTCGCCATTTTCTCACAAAAGTACCAGTCTCGCCAAAAGTCGTTATGAATTTATGAGTGCCCGTCATGCAACCAGTGCTATATATCAGGCCAAGATATTAAAGAAATATGGTTAAATACTTAATCTATAGCGTGTCTAGATTACAGTAGAGTCGAGTATATGTTGAGAAATCTGGATACTTTCACGGAGATATACGTTATTTACTGTCCAATATTTACCTATATGCGATGACTATGTTCATACTCCTGAGCACATATATAATACAACGAGGACTAATCTGTCCAATACCCGCGTTGTTGATATATTTTTCAATCAGTCTGCTACGAGGTAAAAGGTATCCATTTTGAAAACAATGTGGCTGAAAGATGTTGTTGTTGTTGTCTTTTCTTAGGTTTCGACGCAAAACATTAGCAGACGTCACGGGCAAATTAATTTCCGCTCAAGTTTGGAGAAGATAACCCCAAGTGAACCAGAGTTGCTGAAAGCTGTTGCTGTTGCGTTTTAGTTCTTTGCCCAAAATAATTTACACACGTCTTGCGGAAATCATGGGGAATATTTTATCCAAATCTGGAGACAATCCCTCCAGTAGAACCACAGTTATTCAAAAGTGTGGAAGCAGAGGTGCTGTAAGTTGTTGCTGTCTTTCAGCAACATTGTTTCCACAATGTACACCAATATTTGACACTGGCTATTTAAAGCCCCATGTCTGACATCAGTGTGATAAGTGTTAAGGGATATCATGATATTAAATTAATTAGTACTAGCATGCCCCTTAACTCCCAGAGCCCAGAGGAATAGACTTAAGTCATCATTTGAAATTTTGAATCTATCTTTTAAATCGATGAGAATGAATCAAGAAAAATTAAGTAACATTGGCTGCTTCAAAATGATTACTGATGAAATGTAAAAAAAACCATCCATGAAATATCGTACCGATGTGTACGCCAATGTACAGTATACGAGGGGAGATTCAATAAGTTTCTGGCCTGACTATGAAGCGAAAGAGCCACCTTTATGAAACTTGGCTGACACATAACCTTATATATTAGAAACTATATACACCAATAATTGGTGTAATTCAGTTGCGTGTACATGAACTACAATAAGGTGTTCACACTAGGGTTATAACTATGGAAAAGCTGACATAGTCAAGGAGATTTTGGAGGGAGTTTTACCTAACTATGAAAGGGTACAGCCACAGTGTTAAAATTTGGTCAAGATATTAAAGCATCTTAGTGTAATATATGTTCACGGTTTCAGGAATGTCGCTCTATAGCTTATGGGTAAACTCAATTTCCTTTGACCCACCCTCTTAAACATTCCAGCTGTTCAAGCTTTTCTGTACTCATGCCCCGCACTGCACACATTTTATTCCAGCCCTGGTAAATGTAAAGCAAATGCTATACTTATTTGCATGCAAGCCTTTAGGATAACATGTTAATGATGTTATGTGTCAGCCAACTTGAGCTAAGTTTCATAAACTTGGCTCTTTCGCTTCATAGTCAGGCCTGAAATTTATTGATCCTACCGCGTGGTGTACCTGCCTTTGGCCCTTTGTATGTCTTACAACCGTACAACCAATTATTGGTTATGTTATTCTGTTCAAATGATTCTCTGCATTTGCTACGCACAAAGTCTTCAATTACATCAGCAAAATCGGGTTGTCTCAAAATGTTATATTCAATGGACATAACTGAAAGCTGGTTAAGCTTACCATCATGCAATCTAGAGCGTAAGTCGTTTTTAATTCGTTTTAGTACGGAAAAAGGAACGCTCCCCACAACAGTTATGGACCCTCAAGGACAAGTACATTCTTATTGCAATCTCGACAGTTGGAAATGTTTCCCGAAGATTATTTTTACGCAGCAATTTGAACATAAACAATTCAATGCAGTCACTGTCATTGTTCTCAACTGGCCCACGTTCAGTCCTCACAAAGTCGACAAACTGAATGAGTTCTGAAGATTCAGATTCCAAATCGCTAGAATACACCTGAGTCAATTTTACAGTTTCTCTATGTAACTATTGGTGGGTTATGTTTAAGACATTGTGGAGAAAACCGAATATGGCATACACGTTAAATATGCCTTCAAATGACCATCTAATTCCGTGCAAAGTTTGTCAATAATCGACAGAAACACATCCACCTTAAAGCGTTCAGAAGGAGAAAACTATGTTTCTTCTGCTGTCTCTTCTCCTGTAATTTATCTTGGTTTCTTGCGCTTTCTTCTAATATCTTCTCTGTAGTGGCCATTGTCAAATAATAACCTTCTACTTTCCACAAATTCTTCAAACCTGTCCTTCAATCCACACACAAACGCTCTCAGTGATTCTAACAGCTGTACTGCTTGATTTAAATCCAAATGAGAACTCTGTAATTTGACACTCACTGTATGAAATCGCTCCAATATTGTTGACCATAATGAGACCAATATTCCATTTTCCAACTGGCCCATCATTTTAATTATTCCCTCTGCTTGCAGGCGCACATCTTTTTTTCTTTACTGTCAGACGTAATGCTTTGTAAAGCTGCAAGTATTTTTCCATAACTCTTTTTTTTGCGTAGAAACTGCATCAGCATGAGCAGACCATCTTGTATCACTTAGCCTCTTCACAACTGGTAAACCGCTAGTTGACATTTGTTTGCGCAAAACAATCCATCTGTGAGTTGAAGTACTGAAAAAATTATACAGATTCTGTACGAAAGAGAAAAGGTGTGTGGCTTCCAAGACACAGTCAACTGCAGTGTCCAACGAGATTCAATGAATGGCCAAAACATGGAATATAATGGGCGAGGTAGTTAATATCACTAATTCGAGCCTGCACACCCTTATATTTACCACTCATGTTGCTAGCGTAGTCGTATGATTGTCCGAGACAGTCAAATATATCAATTCCAATTTCTGCGAAAAATGAGAGCAGCCATTCTGCCAGGTCCTGCCAAGTATGACCTTTCATATCTGAATATTTCTTTAAAAACCACTCGACTGGGCCATCGTCCAATACATAGCGAATCGTGCAAACCAGTTTGTCTGGTGTTGAATCAATCGAAACCGAGTAGTACTTCGCTTCCTTCAATTCTTTAATGATGGTATTCAACACCTTGTCACGCATAATCTGGATTATTTCATCGCAAATCGTAGCGATAGGATACTGACCCTTCCGCTTTCCACCATATTTTTCAATGTGGGCTGCTAACAAAGGATCGAATTGGGCTAAGAGTTCCAACGTTGGGAGATAGTTACTATTTCCGGGAGACTTCAAGGTTTCATCCTTGCCTTTGATGCCAAACCACGCTCTGGCTTTGCTAGAAACCTCACGACTACCGCTATCCTCTGTAGAACCGATCTTACATATGCGCATTGGGCTCTAAATTGTTGTACAATCTGGGAATCAACTCTTCCCCCTTCATGTGCTCTCTTGTTAAATACAATAACAGCATTCCGATGTGAAAGAGAATTCTCATGTCGTTCAATGCGAGAATTTGCGTTTTTCCAGTCACACAATCCATCTTGTGAAAATGGATTTTTTACTTTGACAGAATTTTTAAAGTCTGCCATTTTATTCTGACACGGTTCACTGCCCTTATCCACCCGGTAGTTTCGAATTGTCTCGGTAATTGAAGGGCAGGTCCATACATAACATTAAAATCCTTGGAAGGTACCACTCTTAAGTCCGCTGTTAGCTAATCAGCTGATTCATCGTCGTCTGCAGGTTCCTCTTGTTTGACATGTCCTTGGATTCACTGTCGTATGCAGGTTCGTCTTGTTCGGCGTGCGCCTTTGATGAAGTCGACGGCGCTGTGAGCTCACTGGCAAGAATATTATCCCTAGCATTAGATTTTGCGAAAAGGTTGGTCAGTTTTTGCATTGAACAATCTGTGCTTCATGTCGACGTTTCTTTTTAGCATGTTCCTTTGGATTTTTCTGCTCCAGACTTATACTTGTAGAAAGCCATATCTCAAGACTGACCTATGATATCACTGGTTCACACTGCAAGTCTGCAACTGCAACAAAAGCCAGATTTTAATTACATATATTATTATGAATATGAATTGGACAGGAAGACTGGCACGTATTTACAGCCAGGACAGAATAAATGTGAGAAACAGTATTAGTAACAAATCTTGTGACAATAACATGGTGAGGCCATAATGGTTGGGTCAAGCCAACTAGTAGGTCACTTATGTTTGTCATAGAATTGTCATTCTGTAAATGAATGAATGAATGAATGAATGAATGAATGAATGAATGAATTAATTAATGAATGAATGAATGAATGAATGAATGAATGAATGAATGAATGAATGAATGAATGAATGAATGAATGAATGAATGAATGAATGAATGAATGAATGAATGAATGAATGAATGAATGAATGTGTGCAGTGTGCAGTGTGCAGTGATTGACAAATATAACTAACTGGCATGACCCCCTCCCCACCACCCCAAGCCAAGCCTCCCTCATAGTCTCAGCATGTCATTATCACAGGGTTTGTTACTGATTTTAATGACTTAATCAGTCTGTAAATATAAGGACAAGTGCAGGAAGAGACTGGGGACACTTGAGGGAAAATTTGTTTTTAATCTTCAGCAGCCAGGCCTCTAAAAATCTCTTGGCCGTATGTCTGTGTCTAACGTGCCTAGTGGATAATCCACCACTGGCTATAAGGCAGACTACTTCGTTGGTACATACAATTTTACAACTGGGTGCCGTTTTGACCTAAAAGCCTTGCAAAAAAGCTGCAATTCAGCAGTCGTTTGTGAACAATTAGACTAGTAAAGCAGCCTTTTCCATATGGCATGCACCACACGTAAAACGCTGCTATCCTAGCTTGATGCATATAACAAGATTAGTCATTTGTGACCAATTACCAGCCCAATACTGCTTTCTTTGCATGCCATGCGGAAAAGGCTGCAATCATATCTTAATGCAGCTTTTTTCGTATGGCACAGTCGCCAATGCGAAAAAAGCTGTGATGAGGCCTTCCAGTCGGTATATGCATGTAGTTCAGTGGCCTTCCTCCAATCAAAACAGAGGTTTAATTTGCAACCGCCTCGTCAACGTAAGAAGAGATTTACGTCATTTTAATTTCTCGGCTGTTTAAGCAAATTTTCTCGTATGGCTGTTTCTGTTTTGGATCTTTTCATGTTGGCCACTTTCATTACTCAGAATGGATGCGCAATAAGGTTCGTTCACGCATAAAATTTCATAACTGGGTGCCGTATTAGCCTAACATGTAGAGCCAAAAATATGGCCACGGTATAAACTAGTCTATAGTACGCCCCCCCCCCCCCCTCCCCCAACCTCTAGCCCCCCCCCCCCACCCCCCCACCCCACCCCCCCCCCCCCCCCCCACCCCCCCCCCCCCCCACCCCCCCCCCCCACCCACCCACCCCCTTTCTTAGACTGAGTAAATTGAGTAGAAATCTGTGTATAATAGACTGTCTATAAAAGTCGATCTAGTGCATTTAGATAGAACCATTTCCATGGGAGCGTCTCCGTGCAGCGGGTACAAGTGTGTGTTGTGCATGTTGATCTTGTGCGCATGCGTGTTGCAGGTTATTTTGCAATATTGACTATGAACGCTATGCAAATATAATAATGATGCCATGCAACAGCCATTTTCTTTTGTATTATTTGCGGAAGAGACAAAGAACTCGCATTCATATGACGCAGTTAATGCAGTTGACAAACGAAAAGAGAGCACAGATTTTGGGTGCAGATATTGTTCTACCAGATCAATTAACTGCTCCTGTTTTTGAAGGCTCAGCTGCAGAACCTGACCTTTGCACTTTTGCGGCATGACACATATAGTGTGTAGGAAAGCAAAAATTGATCAAAGATATGCAGAACATGGAAATAGACAAACCATATGGAAAAGCTCACATGGAAAGCGGGACTGAAGATTGTTGGGTAGTCCGCTGCTATATACTGCTCTTCAATCTATCTCCAGGAAAACACCAAACAATGTTAATATTTATTCAAATCTGACACTATAGACAGTGCATATATAAGAGTAGTCATTTGTGAACAATTAGCCAAGTAACACAGCGTTTTCCGTATGGCATGCACGATACGGGAAAAGCAGCAATCATAGCTAATTAATGCATGTATAACGACATTAGTCATTTGTGTACAATTAGTAGCATAATGCAGCTTTTCCATATGGCGCGCGCGATATAGAAAAAGCTGCAATCTTACATTACTCCTACCTTAATGCAGCTTTTTTCGCATAGCGCACACCTTGCAGTAAAAGCTGCAATGCAGCAGGCATTTGTAAACAATTAACCTAGTATTGTGGCTTTGTCGATGTGACAAAGCTGCAATCCTAGTTTAACGCAGCTTTTTTCGTATGGCACGCGTCCTTGATAAAATTAAAGGTCTACCATAACTGTTATAGATACTTGACTAAACTTTTCTTAGCTGTATGACGTGTATGATATACTACACCCTAGGATAATCCTGATAATTCTCCGAATACCAGAAAAGTAGTAATGGGCATGCCAGTTAAGCAGCGTTTTCTCTATGGCATGCGTGATACGGACACAGCAGCAATCATAGCTTAATGCATATAACAAGATTAGTCATTTGTGAACAATTAATAGCGTAATGCAGCTTTAGCGTAATGCAGCTTTGGCACACACGATGCGGAAAAAGCCATACAACTACACAGGTAAGCTGTTAAATATTTCGAAACTAATTTGACTGGGCGCTGTTACTGCCAGTTAGTTTCAAAATATTCAACAAAATGTTTATTAAATGGTAAGGACATCCAATTCGTCCACGGTGTCGGACTATTAAGCATTAAAGACGGACTATTTCTAATCATTCATGACGTCATGGTTATGACGTCATCCTAAGCGTCGCGTAGTTGATTATATGACGTCATATGATGGGTGGTCTAAAATCTGGGATAATGGCCGGTTCGGACAGAACGGCGACGTATATATACAAATGCGGGTGATTTCCACACACACACACACATCCACGCCACCCCACATTTTCTCTATTATTTTGCTCGCTACAATATTATTTCCATGACTTTTCTTTCAAAATTTGAGCGGGTGTAGCCTCTTCATACTACTACACTTCAGGTGTGCAAAGAAACCGCGTGGTCGACCGATCAGCGCGAGGGTTATACTGCGTCTCTTACTACCGCGCAATATCCGAAGGTGTCGAATCTTTCGAATGTGAATAGTCGAACAAGCAGGCAGACTCGGTTCCAAAATCATCTTCCGCTTGTGGGGCGAGGATAAACAGGGGAATATAATATAGTATAACCTTTGTAATAACGTCCACAAATGGGGCCACTACATAATAGATATAACTGTACAAAAAAAACCAACGAAAAACATATATTCGTCTCCGGCCAACTTCCCACAAAGCATTGCCCTTACTACTGTTTAACGTTAATCGGAACCTGTATTAGGAACATTGCTCCGGTTAAAGGTGCATAGTCACAGAAAAATTACTGAAAATAAAATTGTTTAAATTGTCTCCTTTTCAGGGGCGCCGGAAGCACGAGGGCAGCGGAAGGGGCAGCGGGGGCAGCTGTGCCCTTTACCCATTTATGTGCCAAAAATTAAACGATAGTTTAAAACTTCAAAAAGTGATTTTTAGAATATTCATAGCAGACTGAGCAGTTGTATTAAAGGTCTGTTGTAACGTGTTTTGGCAGTCGGCCCATAATGTAATATGGGAGTGCTTTTAGGCTGGAGAGCCCCTCCGAAACCTCACTACAAGATGTCTATGTAAGAGGCTGCGAAATTATAATTAAAATCACTCATTCAATACACGTTATAGCTGTTGAATAGTTTGTTAATTTGACTTGGCGGCATTACTACCTCAGGCAACAACACATTCCAATGATATTCGTTTTCAAAGGTTCCCCAGAATATTTAACACACCCAAAAGAATGTATTATATTTAGTAATCAACTTATTTTATGTCGTCCGTCCGTAATTCACCTTTCTAGAGTCCCCACCCATCTTATGACGTCATAATGAACTGCGTGATGTGTACAATGACATCATAAAGAATGACGTCATGAATGACGTCGATAAGTAAGTCACGAACGCATATTTGAAGACGGTCTATGCGTTGTTGTACAAATTGTTTGCTTTTACTACAAAAATTAAATATTCTGTTGAATATTTTGAAACTAATTTGACTGGGCGCTGTTGCTGCCATAGGCAGCAACAGCACCCAGTCAAATTAGTTACAAAATATTCAACAGCTTCCCTGTATAGTTTTCAGAAAATTGATAGCTACGGCATTTGGGGATCGATCAATCCCAACACGGCGAGGTGCGGGTGGAGCTTAGCTAAAAATGGGAAGGTCCATTTGTCTATCCATCCAGCATATGTCCACCTTTTTTCTTTAAGCGAGTCCTCAAGAGCAACTGGGCAAGAAGGATCCATATGGTCGAACCCACCAATGTCCAGGGAAACTATTTTAAAAATTACAAGATCTTCTGTGAACCTGCTTAGGCCTTTGACGTGAAACTAAAACACTTCATATGAAAATCTTTGTTCGCATGTTCAAAATGATTAGTCGAGTTGACTTGTTTTGGATAACCTAATTTTCATTAAAAACACCATTCCTCTGAAACCGCTGAATATATTGGGGCACAATAAACCTTTTCCGGATTGACGTTCTTTTTTAAATACCTTCCCACAATGCATCGCTGGCAAAACCTCTGGCTGGCAAACTGGCCAGGCGATGCTCGAACAGTATTACTTGGCTAATCGCTATTTGGTTCCGATACAACGTATTTAAGCCTTTTATGTGAAGAAGTATAATTATAGGATCATGATATTATTGAAGTCGTTACATCATTGAAAAACGCATCAGATTTTCTAAACATTTATGTACTATTAAAAAAAGGATTTGTCAAGCTAATTAAAATTTTGAAATACACCCTATTGGCCACTTGATTTACTAAATCTAGTGACAATGGTGTATTTTATATATGAGAATAACTGGACAATTGGGTGAGCTTTGCAATGGCGCATAGCTTCAATCATTTTGTGATTGTAGTTTAGGAGCTCTTTAACCTCTCTTGTGTCATCTGAAACTTGTAATCGCGACACCCAGAGCCTCTGCGGTGCTTGTTGAGGAATGTCCATTTGCGGACCAAGAGAAGACTATTTTTGAAAATTTACCACTGAAATCACTGGCTCGGTAACTGAGCCAGTCATTCCAGTGTTAAAATTTCAAAAATAGTCTTCTCTTGGCCCGCAAATGGACACTGACTAAGCAAAAATGTTGATTTACTTGACCCTTCAATCGCCAAGCCGGCAAAAACACGCTCCTAAAAACTATTCTCCTACATTCAAGAAGTAAGTAAAACACGCATTCTTTTGGCCAGCAAATGGTCATTCACTGAGCAGAAATTTGAATTTTCTTGAAAAATCGTGATACATTATACGGTTAATTGATAAAAGTAGCATTTCGAGCGCTAAATGCGCTGTTGACATAAGAGGGGCTAAGATGCGTTGTCTTTTAGCGCAATACTGACCCAATACCGGCCATCTGCTGGCTGAGCAATTTATCTGGGAAAAGTGTAGTTAGCAAATTTAATTAGGAGCTAAGAAGGTCCATTCAAATGTTCTTCAAGGCAAACTCCGCAGGTCCACCTTAAAGACTTGCATGAATGCACACGCACACACGCACTTACAGACAGCGCACGGTCACTCACACCCGACCCCCACGCTCCACCCACGCCCGCCCGCTCGCTTAGTCTCTCACTCGCTTGCTCACTTACTCTCTTACACACACGCACGCACGCACACACGCACGCACACACGCATTCTCGCACGTAACATACATGCATGTAGAGTATACACACAGGGAGATGGCTAAACATCGCTTAGTCAGTTTCCAATTGACGAGAAGCGGGCATCAGAGGATCATTGCCCACTATAACGTGAATTGGGAATAGGTGCAAGTGACTAAAGAATACTAAGTTCACTCAACATTGCTCTAACGTTTATATATGGATCATAGGAAACTCAGAATGTAGGAAGACGATTCGCAGAGCCTGCACCTTTCACTGGTTTTGTGGCGCTTGGGTGGGTGGGTTGGTATTCCAGCCCATCCCTCCATGAGAGGATGAAAACACCATTTCAGATCTGTGCGTCCTTTTTGTAGAACCTGCCCCCGCCCCTTATATTTGCTTCCGGCGCCCCTACTCCTTTTAGAGGCTTAAACTGTGGGCCTAGTGAAACAAAATAATGCATAACGTGTGATAATTTCTGTATGTACAAATAAGTATATCTTTTATCGTGGGTCATCAGTTTGAGTTGTCGTATTATTATTATTATTATTATTATTATTATTATTATTATTATTATTATTATTATTATTATTATTATTATTATGTTATATCATACCGCCATTTGTGTAAGCCTATGTCATAGAAATCATGTTATATATTAACATAATAAGATTGATATCGCCTATGTATGTATATGTAACAGGAAACCATTAACGTTTTCATAGCGAAGCCGGTCAAAACCGGCATCTGCAGTGGTTCTGAGGAATGTCCATTAGCTAGCCATGTGAATACTATTTTTGGAAACTTACCACTGGCTGGATAGCCGCATCAGTCATTAAAATGTTCAAAAATAGTATTCTCTTGAATTACTCACGGTTAATACATAATAGATGTTGAGTATTCTGCGTAACGTGGGTTAATTTGACTCGTGCCCATTTGGTTTTAGAAACATCTTAATTCGTCTAATCTTTCAGGCAATGAATAAGCTGATGAATATTTTGAAAGTAATTTGGTTGGAAACTTTTGTACACAGCTGACAGTCAAATTACACTCAAAATTCTCAACAAATGTAATGAACATGAGATTGGAAACTAGAAAGTATTAACTGTTACCAACAGACATGTCAAACGTTTGATTTATACATAGCTAGAGGGTCAAAGTTTGTAGATTTTGGAAATAATGTTTTAGAAAGCTGTTGCTGACAAAGGCAGAAAACAGCTTACAACCACATTGATTCTAAAATCAACACCATTTATACTATGAAATGCGACGGGATTTAGGAATACAACAATCCAATGATCTAATGTTTAACCCATTAGTAGAGTAGGGGTAAGCTGGGCGCCTTTGAAAAGTAGTTGCTGTGTCAGAGCAACCAACTAATTTGCACCATTATCACCTTTTTCCCTTTGATCTTTGCCGCTTTTGTGTAAATGTGTGAAAAAGGCGCTCAGCTCTCCTCCAGTTCTGATTGGATGTTAGATGTAAAGGGTGAACATAAGCCCCTCCCCCTCATTAAATCACGTGCCTCCTGGCATCAAATGAGTTGAACTTAATGGTAATTTGCATAATGGTTGACAAGGGTTAATGACCGGGTAATTAAGGATGATTGACAGGTTACATGTCTGGAATCATTCGATCATGAAACCTCGCCCCTCATTAAGTCATGTGCCTCCAGTAGGAAGACGATTCGGAGAGCCTCCAGGCATCCAGCACTGCGAGCTTAAGGGTAATTTGTGTAATGCTGATTGACGAGGGTTAATGGGTTTAATTAAGGATGATCTCATGGAGCCATGCCAAACGCTCAAGGGTTAATGTATTACATCATGAGGGATGACAAGGTTACATGTCTGGACACGTCTTTTTCTGGGAACTCGTTCGATGATGAAGCCCCGGCACCTTACTAAATCACAGGTCTCCAGGTATCCAATGAGGCATGCTTAAGGGTAATTGACATAATGACGCGTGACGAGCATTAATCAATAGGCATAAGGATGATTGACAGGCTACATGTCGGGAGACATCTTTTTCAGACTCTGGGAACTCGTGCAATCATGGGAGAGATTATAAGTGGTCAAGCTATAGAGTAGAGTCAATCGTGGAAGACGTCTCCATTAGTCTAATGGGTTGAGCATTATTAAACTTCTGAACCTCAGCACTTTTACAAGAGTCAATAAAATATACAGCCAATAAATACACAGATAATAATAATATACATCCGAATAAGTGAAAAAATAGAAAAACGAAATATTAGTAGGGTTCACTATGTATTTTCGTTCAGAATTTTTGGGGATTTGTAACACTATATATTTTTGGAAAGCATTTTATATGCCAATTTCAAAAACCAATAATTGCATTTGTATAAATGTCTTCATGGCGGCCATTTTGAATTTTCAAAATGGCCGCCATCTAACTCCTTCGAAATCCAATATATCTGCAACCATGTACCCTAAATTCACAATTTTGATGTCTATATCTAGGTTTTCTGGGTCAACGAATGCATTGGTAACATTTATAATAAACTTCAAGTGCCAGAAATAATGTTTTGGTTGATAATTCCCAAAATAATAAGCAATTCTCATACAACATCTGCAAATGTCGCACCTTTTTTCTAAATCAATATTTGTTACAATATTTAATGGTAACAGTAGCCCATAGTAATCCTATAGAGGGGATAGAATGACGATATAGCCCAATGGCCTGTTATCTACGTAATCACATTATCATCATGTTTATTAATAAACATATTATGACAGAGTATGTATATGGTGAGCGGTGTGTCACAATTTTACAATAATGGATGGCCCAGGGTAATTTTCAAATTCACCAGTAAAAGTAAACTGAAAGCAAATTTTTGCAGAAAAGTTGTTCAAATGATCGTCTGCTCATAGATTTGCAACAAGCATAATCAGACAGCAATAATCTTCAGGATTATCGTTTGTAATCTTGCAATAAGCATTGATCAAATATTTTTTGTCATCAAATTTGAGTAAATCATGGGCGATGTACAGCTTGATGCAACACAGGAGTTAACAAACTGGAAATAATGCATTTTATACCAGACAGATGCTACTGTTAAAGGACCAATGGTGCAGCATCCAAGAATAGACTCATTTACCAATTTGTTGCAAGCAGTCGAAGAGAGAGCAACATTGAAAGATGGTTCACACATTGAAATTCAGAAAAGACTTTGCACCCATGGTGACCTATCTTCACATAAAGCGGGTTGGCATCGCAGTTGTTACTCTATTGCCACTAACAAAGAAGAAATACGACGTGCACGAAACCGCATAGAGGATGCACTATCTAGTGGGTCTTACATTACTAAGAAACGTGGGATAAAGAGGAAAAGTGCTATTGATGAGGCATCGACATCAACTTCAGTATTTACACGTTCCTCGACAATTCCACTGTGTAAGGAACTGTGTTTCTTCTGCCAGACAGACGATCATAATCAGCAGTTGTTCAAATTACGAACTCATAATGCTGGTAAAGCCCTAAGAGATGCATTGGAAATAGCACAAGATACAGCATTACTTACTAGATTAAATACCTCGCTTTCCCCGTGTGATGCACATGCAATTGATGTCCGGTTTCACAAGCCATGCTGGAGGAAGCATGTTTTCCACATTTTACGAGATTCAGATACTACATGAAATGCTGAGAATGAGCTCTCCCTACAAATGGCATCTCTGATTGAAATTATCCACATTGTTGATACACACACCTGAAATGGGGCTTATCTGTCTATGGCTGACATAGAAATAACATATATAAACATGTTTGACCATAAATCCTTGGACAATCATTCACCTACATTTAGTAGGCAGTGGCTGAAAGAGAAAATCCTTTCTGAGCTAAATCATGTAAGATCTGTCCTTCAAAAGGACAGGCCCAAGTGTGCCATTCTGTACTCGCTAGAAGCATGTGAGGAAGAAATGGTTCATTCTGCGATGTGTGAAGATGATGGTATGGAAGGCATGAAGGCGATCTATAGGGCAGCACAGATTGTTCGAAAAAGCATCACAACATTCACTAAGAATGATGGTGAACCTGGTTCAGTCCTTGTTTCCAGCAATATGGATGACATCCCATGTGAACTATACACACTGATACGATGGATAATGGTTGGACCTGTAGATAGTTTGGCTAGCAAAACCAGAGATTGTCTCATTGATAGAGCAGTGCTTACATCTTGTCAAACCCTCATGTTTGGACTTAAGTCGGATAGGCAAGTGATGCATAAACCTAAAGCTGCCTCGTCTGAAAAATTCAGATCCCAGAAAAGAAGAGAAAATTCTCAGGTTCTAGGATTGGCATTATCTGTGCATCACGACACCACGAATAAGAAGATTGTGAATCTTCTTCATGCACAGAACTGTTGCATATCCTACCACCGTACCATGCTTCTGGAAACAGCAATAGCTAACTCTGTCGTCGAAAACATGAGGCAATTCAATAATCTGTATGTACCACCATTTCTAAAGAAAGGGACATTTGTTTTCTTTGCTGTGGACAACACCGATTTTGCTGAGGATACCATTGATGGTAAAGGTACTACACATGGAACACTTGTTGCGGTCTATCAAAAAGCTTCTGCACCCGGGGAATCCATTGCACCACCTTTAAACATTGGTGATGCAAAGAGCTTATCCATCACACCACAACACACATCTATGTTGCCATGCGTCAAACCAAATGCTCAACCTGGAATGCAAAGTAATTTTGTGTTGAGTAAAACCGGTGTTGCAGACTCTTATCAGCTGACCCATATGGGTTGGGTCATAGCATCTGTTGTTGCGAGGATGGATGAAAGGAAAGAGATGTGTTTGGTTCCTGGGTGGGCTGGGTATAATTCACTCCTGTCATCAAGTAGATCTCTAACCAATGTTGGTGCATTGCCTCTTCTCCCAGAGCTGGCTCATGAATGGTCAACGCTATTGACTGTAATTAAACAAGCACAAACATTGAAGGAGATGGCTGTTGGTAAAGACCATCTAACAGTCATTACTTTTGACATGGCCCTGTATGAGAAAGCAGTGCAGCTAGTAGATGTCAACGCCAATTTAAAGAGTGGTGTTATCCCAAGACTTGGTGAACTCCATGTCGTTATGGCTGCATTGAGAGCTCTCGGTACTTCTATTGAAAATTCCAGAATAGACGATGCATGGATCGAGGCTGATGTCTTTAGCTCTACCACAACGACACAAATCCTGAAATGCAAGCACTACTCACGTTCTCTTCATGCTCATATCTACTCTTACATCGCATTGTATGAACTGGTCTTTGACGAATTCTTCAAAGAGTATCCAAATCTAAGGGATGCATGCATATCAGCTACTGATGGCATAGAATAGGCATGCAGTAAATCAAACCAAGCCAGCCGGGCAGAATCAGTGATGCCGGCTCATAGCAATCTTCTCCAAGTGCTGTCTAATACTGATATGCTGAATCACTTTCAGACATAGGTGACAAAAATTCAAGATGGCCGCCATGAAGACTTTTGTGCAAATGCAAACATTGATTTTTGAAATTGACACATTAAAAGCTTTCCGAAAATATATAGTTTTACAAATCCCCAAAAATTCTGAACGAAAAAAATATTTTTTACACTGTGACCCTGACTATATATGTAAAATGAATACATATGATAATGATTTAGTTAAAATATAAAATTTTCAAATGATTCGAGCGGCATCCAGGACCTGTACAAGTTAAGCGATAGACATAGAGAATGGTTTGACTGAGGTATTACGTGAAACTGATTTTAGAGCTATTATTTAACTAAATATGAAACCGATCTAAGCGATACTGAACCCCTAACAGGTTGGGTGTAAAAATAGTGTAGAGATTTGTGCAGAGGTAGGATTTGAAGATATTAACTTTCAAAGTGTTGGGACGAGTGTGTAGAGTATATTTTAAATAGGATAAATAATGGTTTTAAAAAACCGGCTCAATGTATGAATATATAGCAATTTACTCGAGGCACACACACACACACACACACACACACACACACACACACACACACACACACACACACACACACACACACACACACACACACACACACACACACACACACACACACACACACACACACACCCTCCTCATCCCCCACCCCTGCCCACACTATATAACTATGTATCGCCCTCCACACACGTGCACATTTCTAACCGATAATAATAAAGCAGAAGATTACTTACTCCCCCTCAATGAAGGGTATGCTAGTAATCTTCTACATTACGAGTTAGAGCATTATACATAGTACAAACATGACATCTCAACCACACCCAACCCCAACCCCATCCTATAGCTGTGTATCACCCCCTACACATATCTAACCGATAATAATAAAGCAGAAGATTACTTACTCCCCCTCTATGAAAGGTATGCTAGTAATCTTCTACATTATGGGTTAGAACATTATACATAGTACACACATGACATCTCAACCACCATCCCCCCAACCCCACCCTCATTCTATAACTATGTATCACCCTCTGCACATATCTAACCAATAATAATAAAGTAGAAGATTACTTACTCCACCTCGATGAAGCATGCTTCTATGGAGTAACGTTTTTTGTTACATAGGTTAACGTACCTCATAACAGGCAGATCTACTAGCTTATGCTCATTTAGGTAGTTAGTCCTAAACACCTTATTAAATAATGACGCTAACGTCATAGATGACATGAAAGATGGTATCCCGGTTTCATGGATGAACATCTCATGCAACTTACCACAAGCCATATGTAGAATCTCTATGTCAGACCTACATTTCATGGCATCCGTAAAATTGAAGACACCATCTTTAACCGTGTCATACCATGAGTCAAATTCCTTACATGCTGGCACAGATATACTGTCAGCATCATAAGCATCAATCGAGGGGTACACGCCTACGTAATCAAGGAATATGTTACTGTCTAGGAGATATGGAAAAAATCATTTCTTGCTAGGTAGATTGAATATCATGGGTAGTTCACGCAGTTGAAACGGAAGAAATGCTAGACTGTCCTTAAAATGAATGTCACCGACATTCAAATACACCACTTTATTACCGTTCATTATTATGCTGGCCGGTTTAATCTCGGTGTTTCTAAAGAGCCACTCCATCACTAGATACAAATCAAAACCACGACTGTTATGAGCTATAGTGATGTAGTCACAAAAACGTAGAACATTAGTCTTACACTTACCCTTGTGCTCGGATTTCGTAGCTAATAACCATTGCATGAAAGCGGATAGCGCATTAGACCCTTCGAAGATAACCTCTCTTCGACGTTCATCGCAATCTGAGCAGTACACGTCATGCGGTTTGCTAATGCATATGGAGCAAGCTCTGAGCTACAACATAAATAGCCTCGTGACGCTTTGGCACTTCATTTCAAAATCATAAAAGATGAAACATTGAGTGATGGATGATAAGTCCTTATTCCTGTTTTTAGGGTCACGTACCTTACACTTTGCCACTTAGCTCATATGTTCTTTGTTATAACTCGGCATACAACAAACGTGGTCACGTAAATCAATTTCAGCCTTGCAGCTAGGACATTTCCCCATACCACAATAATGTTTAGAGTGAGAAGCAACATCTAGAAGTTTGCCATAGTCCACACAAGACTTACGCATAGTGCACATTCCAGAGTTGATGTGATTGTTGCAACAACCCTCGCTCTTAAACCATCTGCTACAAGCTTCGCAAAAGTGAGTAGTGATCTGCTTACAGGGTGGAGCTGCTTGAGGTAAAGGACAGCATTTTACACAACTGTTGATCACAGTTTGCGTAAGCTATGTCGCAATTGTTGCAGTAATAACCACACCCTTTCAAGGCCTTAACACTGGTTACATATGCATAATGATCATTATACAGATATAGGGGCAGAATTTGAACGCAATTATCCGCACCCCTGTATACAAAGCATTTATTCTCGGCCTTGCTATACACTCTTAGAGAAATGTCATGTGGGGCCAAAATGTCTTGGAATGCATGCCAACCATTGGGCCCGCAAGCCAGCTCAATAGGCACACCTGCCTGAGCATGCAGTTCTCAAGCTTTCACCGATTGATGATGATTATCACCTAAACTGCCTACAACTAGGAGTTTAGCCTGCCTTCTAATCTGCATATGGTCAGTCTTCGATGCTGACGAATCTAGATAACATAGCCTGATTGCTATACATCAGGCCATACACATATTATCTAGATTCTTAACAGTGACACAGTTTTTTTTCAACGTGGCTTCGAACTCCAACTCATCAAGATATAATTTGGCAAGATTACTATTCCACCCCCATCTGCTAGGCATTTCTATGTGAAAAATCTCCATAGAACAGTCCCCATTGAAACATACGTCTCTTTGAGATTGACTGACTTCAGAAATTGTGTTCATTATTTCTGTAGCCATCAGATCACGGACTTGGGCAAAGTCCATGTGCATCGGGTGTTAAAGGTTGGGTGATTTATCGTGACCCTGCTGTAATCTTGAGGTGATGCATTTATGCTAGCATAAAAGCTCTCTAATATTCTTTCGAATATAGAGTGCATGCACTCTGAAACTTTAACCAAATTCTCGGTAATAAGGGCACCTGGATTAAAGTTGACAGAGTAAGAATTTTCTGTAATATTAAAATGCCTGGACTGAAAGGTGCGCGTGAGAGTTATATCATACATATCATCGATGTCGGGTGTGCCAGGTCTAGGCATAGCAGTTATAACATTATAAGAATGTCAGTCACTCCCCAGACCCGCCCCCCCCCCAGAATCCCACCTCTACAGTGTTAACCCCTCCACTGATCATATTAGCTTCCATATTTATAGCATTAGTTTGAAATAAATTAACTCTACAGACTTGGGCCGATTTATTTTTGCAATTCTTGTAGTTATTCTTGCTAGTCTTCTTAACCAGTGTATAGGGAGCGCTAACAAAGTTGCTAGAGGTGGGGCTGGGGTTGGTAGCTGCAGGGGTTGGGTTGGTAGCATTGGGGTGGTGTGTGGTCGAGTTGGCTATGGTGGTCTGGGGGTCTGGGGTGGGGTGTTGGTGGCATTAGAGTTGTTGGAGATTGGGGACTCGAACAGTCTCAAAAATTTTGGTTGGAATTTAGGGGTTGATGGGGTTGCAGGGTTGTAATGGAGGACATTACAGGTTGATAATGTTGAACACTTGTTAAGAGTTCAGTATCACTTAGACCTTGCATTAAAATATCTATATTATGTTGCAATACATCGTCGTCTTGAGAATTAGAGCAGGTGTGAAGATCTTGGGAGATATTTTGTTCTTCAAAGCTATGAAAATTAAAAATATCTCCCAACATTTCCACAGATGTTATAGTATTTAAAACAGTTTCGCTCAGTAACCCACCTGAATCCCTTTTTTTGGTCAGTGATGAGTTGAGGTGTTGTGTGGATGTGGCGGATGGTAGGCAACGGGTTTGGCGATGTTTAGGAGAATGGTATGATGCAGCCAACATCATTCAGCATGACAGATTCGGTGGTGGCAGTGTCATGGTGTGGGCTGGAATCCATGAAAATGACAAAACAGATCTTATTGTGATTTAACGGCTCAACATTACTGTGAAGAAGTTGTCGCCCCTGTTGTCATCTCTTTTATGCAGCATCATGCAGACATTATGTTCCAGCAAGACAACGCCCGTCCTCATTCAGTTAGGGTCACCAGTGATTTCTTTGAGGCTAACAACATTCCGGTGTTGGACTGGCCAGCGCGCTCACTGGACCTGTCTGCTATCGAACACGTGTGGGACATTCTTGGCTGTATGGTGCATGAGAACCATCCACATCTTCACAACGTGTGGGAGCTCGAAGCTGCACTGTCCAGGAATGGGATGCGATTCCTCTTCGTGACATCAGGTGCTTAATTCGAAGCATGAGAAAGTGATGTACAGTGGTGGTCAATGCGCACGGAGGTCACAACTGGTATTGACAGCTCAGTGTCATTATTTAAATTGGACCCTTCCGTTGAATGATGCTGTGTTAAAGGCGCGACGCTAGCATTACAGTAACAAAAGACTGTTGTTCAAATTGGAAAATGACCTATCAATTAAATAATATAGTTGAATCAATTTATTGTTTTTGTTAAATAACATTTATACAGTAATATTCTTAATGTTGCTAAACTTTTTTGGTTCAGTATATATATTAACGTACAGCTTAGCGTATTCATCGGGTAACAACGTTGATGCACGTCTATCATTAGTTTTTATTATTATTGTTTTATTTTATTTTTTTGTAGGTTTTTACTTATTTAGGTAATGTAGCTCAACAGTCGATGAGGCTCACTTAAATAAGTAAAAAAAGATAAAATAATACTGATAATTACGATAATAACGCTAATAATAATAATAATAATAATAATAATAATAATAATAATAATTACCTCAAGCTCGACAGGTGAGTTTTCTATCAGGATAGGATACTCCGTTACAACTCCGTAGGCAATGAAACCATTAAGTCTAGGTGGCGACCCAATATTGACCTTAGCTCTAGTGTTTTCCATTTTAATCAATTTAAAAAAGCGGTTAAAACAATGACAGAGTGGCTAAGCTTTTAAAGGTACGTGTATGCTTTTTAAACGCAAGCTTTCGATTGATCTTTTGCTTCGAAACGCTGAGCTTATATAGGATCTGTCACAGACAAGCAATACCCTAAGCACTAACTTATGATTAGGTAAACTTCAAAATTGAGTACGTCATCTCGCACATGTTAAGTGTCAAAAATCGATATACTATTCCTTCAGTGCCATTTTTAAAACACATGCCGACCATTGTTTAAAAGAAATAAAGATTTTTATATTTTAAGCCCAGTTAATGACGATACAGTGACATAATCTTTAAACTCAGACAGCCGAGTTCCCATGTTCATGAGCTATTTGAATAAATGGTAAGCTCCATAATAGTTGAGACACACAGCTGCAGGATTAGTACGCTAATGAGTTTTGGGTCAAGCTTCAAATTTGAAATAGCTAAGGATCAAAGTACAAACCTGAGGGAATAGATCGATTTCATAAGTTTCTAATAGAAAGGGACACATTCTTAGGATGAATAAAATTCTTCCCAAATTGGCACGTGAAGCTAGCATAAACTGGATTACTCTATACATCAAGATAGCGATTTCAGCCTTATTACCATCACAAAGCTCGACGAGCTCAGCCATATTCATCTGAGCATATGCTTCCATGATTTCAATAATAGTATTATTATTATAAGGGGTTTGAAACGTTGTACACCCTGATACACACTCTAACGCTCTTCAAGCTGTATAAAGCAATGTCACAAAATATTTACACAATTCAAACATCCAGCTAATATCTTACTTAGCATGAAAAGTCTCAAACATGAAAATTCACACTATTAAGCAAAATAATTAGATACAGAGCTCAGCTATGTGATAAAACACCTGAACAAATTATATTATGTTATGGGGCATATCAACCTGCTTATGAGATGCTCGGTGCAGATGTAGAGCTATATTCAGGAGTTCAAGATTTAGAAATAGATTCCAACATAGCTAATCTAATTATCCTTGATGATCTGATGGAGGACGTAGATCACAGGGTTACTGCATTGTTTACAAGACGAGGTCATCACGAGAATTCAATGGTAATTCATTTGAGTCAGAATATTTTCTCAAAAAATAAGCACCACAGAAATATTTTGCTGAATTGTCATTACATAATCCTATTTAAGACTCCTAGAGATGCATCCAGTATAACTACACTGGCTCGTCAAATGTATCCTAGACCTAGCTCGACATTGCAGGATTCATATAGCGATGCCACTACGCGAGCTCACAGTTATTTCCTCATAAACCTCTGTCAGACAACACCTGAACATCTGCATTTATGTACCAATATTTTACCGAACCAAGTTTGCGTAGTGTATGTACCTGTGTTTAATAAGAAAGCTTAAGAAAGTCAAAATGGCTAACAGACGGAGTAACATTGTTAATAATGATAATAATAATAATAATAATAATAATAATAATTGTAGACAGGCTATGGTGGCAGTTAGACACATGGCTAAGTTTAAAAGAGGATGTAGAGCTGTCTATCTCTCAGATCAATTACCAGTCTTACAGAGTTTAGCTATAGCCAAACCCAAGAAATGCAAGATAATTCTAGAATGTTGTTATAAGTGATTAGCTGATGCTGTGTCCGAATGCTGTTTAAACCTAAATCGTGGAAACATAAAATTAAATCAGATACAACATAAACACTTCCGTAGATACCATGATAACATTAGATTTCTCAGTAAAAGCAAGATGCCATTATATGAAAGGCGACAAGTTATTTAACGGGGTGGGTTGGGGTGGGGGTGGGGGTTCTGGCACCAGCTACTGCCAGCAGTATTACCACTTATTTCTAAATTATTCAGATAATAATAACAATAATAGCGATGGGTACCATTCAGAAAATGGCGTTGGTACAGCATAAGATGGTATATGGTATAAACATGACATCTAAGATTAGTATTCTAAATAGTGATCGAAACCTTAGATCGGCTGTGAATTTAGATCAAGAGACGGAATAAATTTTAAATCGTAGTGACTTGACGGCTAGAGAAAAACTTAATTTGTTTTCTCAGATGCTTCAAAAGGTTAGACTGCAGATAGATCATTCTAATCAATTCAGTTCAGCAGTTAAGTCATCAGATGATTCGCAGCATTCATGGAATCTCCAGACTTCAGCGCCTAGGGGTTTTAGTTTGGATAATGCTAGAATTAAAGAGTTAGTTCAATCGTTGGGCCCTAGCTTAAGAATTAAAGGCGAGAGATTAATCAAAATATTAAATTATAGTGCCCCAGGCTTATCATTAGACAACTCCAATCATGTCACCATAGATGATGTAGCCTATCCGAATAGCAATCTTGTAGATTTAATAGCCTCAACAGTGATGCAGAATCTGTATACAAATTCTAAGGATTTTTTAGAATTTAAATTACTGACAGCCTTCAATAGACTCTTAGCCGATACCAATATACCTAAACAAGTAGTGGGTAGTCATAAGACTTGGGCTAAGATTCATAATACAGATGAAGGCAATGAACATTGTGGCTAGAAATCTGAGATCTCGAGATGCTAAGCTGTCCAAAACTTGGTTAAACTATGGCGAAAAAAGCTCACAAAACCTGTAAGAAATAAGCGATCTATTAGTATAACTGACAGATTGAAATGCTGATATTATGATAGCAAACACTCTAAGCCCTTAATATGAGCCTGGTTAGCTGAGCAAGCTACGTACACTTTGCATAGACCTAAGCAAATAAAATTTAAGAGGGATCGATTTAAAGTAACCAGCATTGATCAGCTATGGCAAATGGATCTGAGCGACATTACTAGTTTCACCAGATATAATAACTCTATGCATTATCTACTATTCATAATAGATTGTCTATCAAAATATGTTGTGTATAATTCCATTAATGAATAAAACTGTGTGAACCTTAGCACAAGCATTGGAGTTTTTTCTGAATAATGTCTCTAGAAGCCCCGAATCGATTCTGGGGGTGAATTCATGAATGCTACCATTAGACAAGCATTAATGTCTAAAGATATACATTCCTACACACCTCAGAATGCTCTCGCGAAGGGTGCAATCGTTGAACACATTCAACGCACCATAAAGACTAAGTTATGGAAATATATGACTTACAATAATACTGATAGATGTATCGACACACTCCCTAATCTGGTAAGATCATGGTAGTACAAAAATGAAACATGTAGATGTTGACCTCAGTACAAAGGTGTTAGTTTGGCATAATATGTACTCGAAAGCGAATCCGAAAGCATTGGTAAGGCCGAGTGATTTGAGCATAGGTGATGACATAAGAGTGTCAGAGTTAAAATATCCATTTACCAAGGGCTATAGACTGACATGAAGCGAGGAGATATTCAAAATTAGATTTGAAACTAGCTCACAGATCGGGTGTATATAAGCTCAATGATTATAATCAAAATCCAATTATCAGTACATTTTATTCTGAAAAGTTGCAGAAAATTCGTTTAAACGAAGCTAACCATCATCTGTATTGAGTAGAAAGAATTATTAAAAGGCATACAAAAGATAATAAGCGAGAATGTCAAATGGCATGGTTATCCTAATTCGTTTAATTCAAGGATAAATTATTAAGAACTTAAACGTATTTAGAATCATTACAGAGCTACAAGTACAACCCTACCCGTCAATCACCCACCCGCCACACCCCTACGCTAACATTGATGTGTTGTAGAATTGCCTCTAAACAGTCCAAAAATATGCATTAATGATTATCAATGGTCATTTTGCAGTTGAAAAGTACTCAGAGACGAGATAAGATATCTCTCTGAGGTCATAATTATTTATGTTATAATAGTAACATGTTTAATAAATCTGAGTATTCAAAATGGAGATAAAGGAATTTGGATAGCGGTAGAGTCCAGGTGTTTGGTATATATATTACCAGCGCTGAGTATAAAAATGTCCAAAGCTGAGCGATTGACTCTGTCGCCAGTTTAGAAAGAATAGCTAGAAACATGAAGCAGTTTTATATTATGCTACCGAGTAACAGTAGCATAGATTACTATCCTGATAATAAGATTTCAGAATTCAGAACGCATCTTCAAACGCCTTTAAGATTCTCAGGGGAATGGGAAGTCAGTTTGTCATCCATATTGTATCTGACCAGTTGGTTAACATTAGCGAAGCCTTTGACGATCCTGCTACATTCTTATGAACCCTTGAAGCCTAAAGTTCAACCTAAGCAGAAGCAGAAGAAATCAATAAGCACTCTGAATGCTGTCGATGAAATCTTTGATAAAGTTATCCAGACTAATAATTTAATAGTAGACCCAGTGAATTCAGAGTCTCAACATAAAGCTGCAGATTTCCTCTCTACATCCAACAAATAGAAATATCAAAAGGCGTTCTTTACCGTTAAAATTCTAAAAGAGTTTATAAATAAGCAGGTTAATAGATAACGGTCAAAATGGGGCCATTATGTAATCTGTATATAATGGTGTTACTGTGCAACCACTATTATCGATTCATTGTGGAGAGTATGCATATATTTTCTGTACCATAGGATTCATGGCCTGTTGATGATTTCAATTATAACGACATCACTAGATTTAACAAAAAAATGATCGAATCATCCAAAGCTTAGCCCATAAATTATTAGAGTATAGACTTATAGTGCTTAAAAGAGGAACATTGCAATAAAAAATGCAGTGAATCTAAATTTTTGCTTTGTTTGGGTTTTTTTTTGTTTTTCAACCCATTAGACAGGCTGCAGATGTTTTTTAAATGATAAGGTTTAAGCTCACTTTTACCGTATTCGTGTTAAAATACATTTCAAAGTCTGTTTCTCACATTCTTTTTAATTTTCCAGTATTAGAATTTTAACGTAGTTCTCCTAAAGTTACGTAGATGTCTGATGCCTCAGGATAATGCCACGTATACAGGATTACAGTTTTGAATGAACAGCTCATCAGAGATTTTTTTTTTGCTGATAGCTATTCATAAACCCTGTCGGTAGGGAAGGGGTGGTTGGGGTGGTGGGTGTGAGGTAGTGTGTCTGGCTCAGTTACTCGTTAACCTCCTCCTACTACTACTACTACTACTACTACTACTACTACTACTACTACTACTACTACTGCTACTGCCACATCAGACATCTACGCAACTCGAGGAGAACTACATCAAAAATATAATTCAGTGAGAGGAGGTTTGCTGCTGTGTACGCTGGAGGCGGGGCATATACAATACCCAAACCTTGGGTTTCTGCATTAGGTTGGGTGGGTTAGGGAGGGTTTGACCATTAGCGAATAGAAACGCTGCTTTAGCTTGAGACTTATATATATAAGCATTATTTAATAGCAATAATGTGGGGTGAGATTTGATTTGAGAAAACACAAATAATTTCGATAATTATAGGTTATAACCTTGTCAATAATAATAGCAGGTTATAATTATATATTATTCGTGCAGCTTATAAACAGCGCAGAGTACATCATTCAGCCATACAGTCTTACAGGCTTTGTATAGCTCACATACATTCCAATATAAATCCGGATCTATAGACAATGCCCGAAAGAAATATCTTTTAGGTTCGCATTCTAATGCGTTTAAGTAATATAATTGTCAATAGTTCTTTAAAATAATCGATACCCATACACTGGTGTTCACGTTAAGATGGTCTGTCATGCTGGCACCCATAACAGTCACAAACTGCTAGTCTACAGATCGCTAAGTTCAACAGATTTGTGAAAATAGCAGTAGCATTGGCTCTGGTAGATTATGGAACACTTTCGCAGTCAAAACTCAGATATTCACATTCATTTATATCTCGATGACCGTTATCGGGGGCGTCCTGCATTGTGGTTGGTTGAGCCTATGTTTTTACAGCATCGGGCGAGTCAGACAATGTAAAACACTCCTCTTCTTCGTAATCCTGTGAATGATTAGAATCCAACATATCTGGTAATGGTTTGAATCCAATGGTATTTCTTCCTCTACAATCGTAGATGCTTGTTGAATAGCGTAATCTAACTCTCCGACTCTCGAGAATATGTAATCCTTAGTCTTTACTGTGTCACCCTCTAAAATTGTAGTTAGTTCAAGTTCGTCAGCCTTAGTAGTAATGTATAATCCGTCTGATATTAACTTTGATTTAACGTTTTTTCTTCAATCAGCATTATGCTAATTACCTTTAAGCTCACGGCACTGGATGCCTGGAGGCGCGTGACTTAATGAGGGGGCGGGGCTTCATGATCAAACGAGTCCAGACATGTAAGCTGTCAATCATCCTTAATTACCCGGTCCTTAAACCGTGTCAATCTTTATGCTATTTACCATTAAGCTCACCTCATTGGATGACAGGAGGCATGTGATTTAATGAGGGGAGGGGCTTATGGCCACCCTCTACATCTAACATCCAATCAGAACTTGAGGAGAGCTGGGCGCCTTTTTCACACCTCTACACAAAGGCGGCAATGATCAAAGGAAAAAAGGTGATAATGGTGCAAATTAGTTGGTTGCTCTGACACAGCAACTACTGTTCAAAGGCGTCCAGCTTACCCCTACTCTACTCCCGTTAATGGTGAAATAGAAAATGTCATGTCCATTTGCAGACAAACGGAAGAATATTGTGAACATTTACAACTGGAACGACTGGTTCGATAAGCGAGACAGTCATTCCAGTGGTAAAATTAAAAAGGTTTTCTCTTGGTCTGTAATTTCCTGAAGACCAGTACTGTTATGTACTCATTAATTGTACACGGATTTAACCTGAACTATTCAATGACTATACGGGAACTGGCCTACACTAGCCACGTCAGGCTAAATGCATAAGCACCAGGAATGTGTAATATGCTACTAGGGCATACAGGGTCATTCATATTCGTTACTTAGTACTGGGTGACTAGAATATATATTCGCTATATATGACATCCCTCCCCTATTCAGACTTTAAAATACAAATTTAGATCTTTTTAAAAAATTGCAACACGATCTCAACAAAAGACTATTGCAATAAACTAGTAATCAGTACTTGAATTCTAGATAAATTCTCATTCATTAAAACCTAGACTGAACGTTTAAACAGATCTCAATTTTTAGGCCACATATTCTGACACCAACACAACATCGCTTGTGTTAAGGTCTCGCAATATCTTGGACCTAATACTGAGTTATTTTAAAACAAAATCTTCCAAATGTTTTGGTACCCGCAAGACTTACGCGGAGCGCAGATTTCAGAGATTTCAGAGTTGACGTGATTGTTGTAGGAACCATCGCCCTTAAACCATCTGCTACAAGCTTCACAATAGCGATTAGCGACCTGCTTGGGGGGAGCCGCTTGACATAAACGACAGTATTCTATGCAAGAGTGGTGATCGCGTTGAGTGTAAGCAATGTCGCAAGCGTCACAGTAATAGCTGCAACCTTTCAAGGCCTTAAGGCTGGTTACATATGCACAATGATCACTATACAGATATAGGGGGAGAATGTGAACGCAATTATCTAAACCCCTGTATACAAGGCATTTATTCTCAACCTTGCTATACGCTCTTACAGAAATACCACGTGGGGCCAAAATGTCATGGAATGCATTCCAAGCATCGGGCCCGCAAGCTACGTCAGTAGGCACACCTGCCCTAAAACTCCTCCAATTAGTGTTTTAAGGCACTTTCTAATCTGCATACACTCGGCCTTTGATGCTGACGAATCTAGATAACATAGCCAGATCACTATACATCGTGCCATACACATATTATCTAGATTCCTAACAGTGATGCAGCTTTTTTTCAGCATGGCTTCGAACTCCAACCAAATAAGATATAATTTAGAATACTATTCTAACCCGGCATTTCTACATGAAAAATCTCCACAGAAAAATCCCCATCAACACATGCGTTCCTTTGAGATTGACTCATTTCTGTATCCGTGACTCAGACTTGGGCAAAATCCACATGAATTGGGGTGTTTAAAGAGAGGTGATTTCTCGTGACCCTGCTGTAATCTTGAGGTGACGCATTCATGCTAGCATAAAAACTCTCTAATATTTTTTCGAAAATAGAGTGCACACACTCTGAAACTTCAATCAAATTCTCTGTAATAATGGCATCTGGGTTATTAAAATGCCTGAACTGAAAGGTGTGCGTGAGAGTTTTATCGTACATATCAGCGATGTCAGGTGTGCTGGGGTTAACCATAGCGGTTAAAGCGTCATCAGAATGTCTGTCACCCCCCCTCACCCCCAGAATTCCTACCCTCTATAGCGTTAACCCCTCCCCAGATCATATTAGCCTCCATACCCGTATCAGTAGTTTCAAAAAATTAACTCTGCAGACTTGAGCCGATTTATTTTGGCAATTGTGGTAATTATTTTTACTAGTTTTCTTAACGGGTATATAAGGCACACTAACAGAGTTGCTAGAGGAGGGGTACAGATTGGTAGCTGCAGGGGTTGGGTTGGGAACGGTGGAGTGAGGGTGTTCGAGTTGGCTAGGGTGGGCTGGGTGCGGTAGCTGCGATGGGGCGGTAGCATTAGCATTGTTGGAGATCGGAGACTCGAACGGCCTCCAAAATTTTACAACAGTATTTGGGCGTTTAGAGTTTGGCTGGGAATTTCGGGGTTGATGGGTTTGAGGGGAGGGGGTGGGGGGGGGGGGGGGGGTAATGGGTGACGTTACGGGTTGATAATGATGAACCGGGGTTAAGAGTTCAGTATCGCTTAGACCGTGCATTAAAATGCATGGTCGTCTTCAGAATTAGAGCAGGTCTGAAGATCTTGGGAGATATTTTGCTGTTCAAAGACATGAAAATTAAAAATATCTCCCAACATTTCACAGATGTTATAGTATTTAAATCACTTTCGCGCAGTACCTCACCTGAACACTGCTCTACGCCCCAGTTTAACTTCGAAGGCACTGGACCCTGCACAGACTAGTCACTCTTCGAGATTGCTGAAGCGCCTCCAGGGTTCGTTCTTCCTGAATCCTGCATCTGTGTCATAGGCGTCATAGCTGTCATCATCATAGGTGTCAGTTTCAGCGATGATATAGCTGATGTCACTCCAATCGCGACCGCCGACCATGTAAATTGAGAGCAACTTCACGATACTGCAAAACAACAAAGGATAAAACAGATTAAATTTTATATTTTATATAGGTTTTTTCTAGGTCCTAAGTTACGGTCATAAGGCTCTCCTACCTGACAAACCCAACACCTGCACTACAATCCCATCAAACCCACCCCTGCCCAAATGCGTACCCCTACAGTACCCCAATCACACACACACACACGCACGCACGCACGCACCCACCCACGAACGCATGCACGCGCACACACACACACACACAACAACAACAACAACAACAACCAGCAATACTCCAATACCTGCAACACCCGTCGATAACAACCCCAATATACACCACCCCCTCCATACCCCCCTCAATGCCACAACCCACACCTAAACCTTTGTACATTCGGCAACCATCCAGAGTCCACAGCAACCCAAATAACCTGACACAGTTCGAACAAAAAACAGTAAAGTCTATACTCACCTACATTCAGCTTGACCAACGAACATTTCTATGTGATCGTAGTACACTGAGTAATCAGTCTCAGTCATAGTCATTCGGATGGTTTCTCTCAGATTTAATGCTTGTAGCACGTGGCTTGGAAGACCATCTGAAGGGATCACGTGAGAGTTTTATATACTCTCCAGTATGGTAAATGGAGGCACCATAAACTCTCGTTCGATGGTTAGCGCTTGTTCTAACATTGGAGGAATCGAGTTCGTTATGGTTGACTGCATCTAACACATCCTCCAGAATAGCTATGGGTTGGGGGGACGTGTGCTCTATCGATCTGGGGTGCTGAATACCCCCTGAGCACTACCGTCTCGACATTCATCAGGTCATAACCGCATGCTGTGTGTCCGACATACGAGATTCGGGCTCTTATTCTTCGGAATTGTTGGCGGCGTCATTCTCGTAAGTCAGATGCCTTTTACAACTGCCCGACATCTGCCCATCATCGGAGTCCAACTCATCGGCCGAACGTTTATGTACGCCCTCAATGCTCTCATGAATCATCTGTAGATTAAGAAAAATGACAGATGTTTAAAATAGTACTTTGTAAAAAATATATTATGTTAAGGGAGGTAACTACGTCATTCTGCGCTCGAGATATAGCTCAATAAGTCAAGGGAGGTAACTGGCTTTTTTGTTGAGATCGTGCTGCAATTTTTTAAAAAGATCTAAACTTTTTAACTAAAACTAACATTATACGCGCGTCTAAATGGTATAATAACTTCGAGTTACATTCAGCTATTAACGCGTAAAAGTTCAATCTAGTGTTTAATATACATTAATAATTAATCGAAAGATTGTATTTCTATTTTTAAAAACTAGTGCAAAAAAGGCCCATGACAAAATTTAACACCCCCAACCCCCACCCCCAAAAATTGGTGCTTTTTACGTGCTAATCGCCCTACCAATGTAACTCGAAGTATTTCGGCTTAATTTTGATTCTTTTTTCTTTCTTTTTTTCTTTTTTTATATTTGAACCTTAGGATGGCGTGACAATACTCGACCCACTTCATACCTTATAAATTAATATATAATTTTTTAAATACGAATTTTCGTCATTCAGAGGGTGTTACAGCCCAATTTTTTCTTTAATTTGTGAATTTCGGGAATTTTATGAATTTGAAATAGAGTTACATATAATAGGTGACGTATGTAGTATGACCAAATCATTTAGAGCGATTTTTATGGTACCAGCTCACTGTTATTGTTTGCTGCCTGATGGTTAGAGCAGGCGGGGGCTATGTCATCATCATGTCTAACTAATCTCATAGTAATTACAATACAGCTGCATAACTTTCCTTGTATACAATACATATTAACACTCAGCATAGCGAATTTTAGGTACCAACGCTGATACACGTCTACCATTAGTTTTATTATTATTATTATTATTTGTCAGGTGTTTAATTATCTAGGTAATGTAGCTCAATGTTCGATGCACCTCACTTAAATAGTTAAATTATAATTTATAATTTAAACCCAGTTAATGTTGTTACGTTGACATAATCTTTAGAATCAGACCCAGCATTCTCCGGTCAGTTATTGTTCATGAGTTTTTTTAATAAAGGGTAGCTACTTAATATTTAAGACACACAGCTGCAGGATTAGTACACGAGTTTCAGTCAATCTTAAAAATTGAAATAGCTAAGGATCAAAGTACAAGCCTGGGGGGAATAGGTCGATTTCATAAGTTTCTAATAGCATTTGACACATTCTTAGTATAACTAAAATTCTGCCGAAATCCACACATGAAGTTAGAGCAAACAGGATTACTCTACACATCGAGCGAGCAATTTCATCTTTATTACCATCACAGCCATATACACCTGAAAATATGCTTCCATGATATCCATAATATTATTATAAGCGTTTTGAAACATTGTATAACCCGATATACCTGCTAGTGAACATCTAGATTAGTAAAACAATGTCACAAAATGTATACACAATTTAAACATCTGGCTTAATATCTTACCATCTCAAGCAGGAAAATCCATGCTATTAAGTGAGATAATTAGATTCAGAGCTCAGCTATTCGATAAAACACCTGAACGAATTATATTATGTTACGGGTCATATCAACCTGCTTACGAGAGACTCGGAGCGGATGTAGAGCTTTATTCATGAGTTCAAGATTTAGAAATAGATCCCAGCGTTGCTATTCTAATTATCCTGGATGATCTGATGGAGGACGTAGATAGTAGGGTTACTGCATTGTTTACGAGACGAGGGCATCACGAGAATTCAATGATAATTCATTTGATTTATAATATTTTCTCGAAAAATAAGCACCACAGAAATATTTCGCTGAATTGTCATTACATAATCCTATTTAAGATTTGCCTCATCAAATGTATTCTAGGCATAGCTCGACATTGTAGCATTCAAATAGCGATGCCACTATGCGAGCTCACGGTTATTTACTCATAGATCTCTGTCAGACAACACCTGAACATCTGAGATTTTGTATCAATATTTTTACTGGATCAAAGTGAAGCCAAGCCCAAGCAACGCAAGAAAATCCTAGAATGTTGTAATAAAGGTTTAGCTGATGCTGTGTCTGAATGATTCATGGAAATATAAAATTAAATCGAATACAACATAAACACTTATGTAGATACCGAGATAACATTAGATTACTCAGGAAAAGCAAGACGCCATTATAGGAAAAACGACGAGTTATTCAATGAGGAGGTTTCTTACACCTTCTACTGCCAGCAGTATTACCACTTATTTCTAAATTATTCAGATAATAATAATAGTGATGGAAAGCCTTCAGAAAATGGCTTTGGTCCCACATAATATGATAGATGGTATAAACACGACGTCTAAGATTAATAGTCTAAATAGCGATCAAAACCTTAGATCGGCTGCGAATTTAGACCAAGAGATGGAACAAATTCTAAATCATAGTGACTTGACAGCGTAGCAGCCAGATTTAAACGTATATATTAAGATAGCAAACATTCCGTGTCTTTTGGCAGTTTGAAAAAACTGTATAGGGCCTTTAATGGAACAATATCTAAACCCTTAATACGCACCTAGTTAGCCAAGCAAGGTATGTACCCTTTGCATAGACCTAAGTGAATAAAATTTAATAGAGATCGATTCAAAGTAACGAGCTTTTATCAGCTATGGTAAATGGATCTGAGCGATGTTACTAGTTTAGACAGACATAAAAACACTATGCGTTATCTACTATTCATAATAGATTGTCTATCAAAATTTTTTTGGATAATCCCTTTAACAAATAAAACTGCGAAAACATTAGCTCAAGCATTGGAGTTTTTTCTGAATACTGTCTCTAGAAGGTCCGACCCAATTCAGAGCAATAAAGGGGGTGAATTCAGGAACGCAACCATTAGACCTGTATTAACGTCTAAAGGTATACATTTCTACACAGCTCAGAGCTCCCACACGAAGGCAGCGATCATTCAATGCATTCAACACACCATAAAGACTAAGTTATGGAAATATATGACTTACAAAAATATCGATAGATATATCGATATGCTCCCTAATCTGGCAATATCTTACAATAGAACTGTACACGGTAGTACAAAAATGAAACTGGTAGATGTTGACCACAGTACAGAGGTGTTAGCTTGGTGTAGTATGTACTTGAAAGCGAATCCCAGAGCATCGGTAAATCTGAATGATTTGAGTGTAGACGATGACATAAGAGTGTCAGAGTTAAAGGATCCATTTACCAAGGGCTATAGACTGGCATGGAGTGAGAAGATATTCAAAATAAGTTCGAAACTACCTAACAGATCGGGGGTATATAAAAACAAAATCCCATTATCAGTACAGTTTATTCCGAAGAGTTGCAGAAAATTGTCTGTATCGAGTAGAAAGAATTATTAAAAGGCATATGAAAGATAATAATTGAGAAGTCTATGTCAAATAGCATGGTTATCCTAATTCGTTTAATTCGTGGATAAGTTATTCAGAACTTAAACATATTTAGAATCATTACACAACTACAGGTACAACCCTCCCCATCCACCACACTCCCAGCCACATACACTTGCCCTAACGTTGGTGCGTTGCAGAAAGCTCTCTAAAGAGTCCATAAATACATAATAATTATTATTGTTGGTCATTTTGTGGTGGAAAAGTGCCCAGAGACGGGATAAGATATCTCGCCCAGGTTATAATTATTTATATTCCGACAATTTCAAGGATCAAATCAACCTTGTAACATTAAATGTTAAGCAAATATTTGCTATTGAATTTGATGCCTACCTAGGTAAATTCTTAGGCTATACTGATCATATCATTAGTGGGCCAACCCCCACGGGCGGAGCTCTATCAATGCGTAAAAGTAATAAAATTACATTAAATATGGCTTACGTATATTGTGATATCATAAGCCATAATGTAGTCGAAGATGCTACAGCGCCTCTGTTAAGAGCTATGCCATTATTTAGCAGTCATGGCGGTGATGATATTTGTGAATAGACATTTCCTGACATTCAATATAGAACCGTATCTAAGAATTACATCGACACAATAGGCATGGTTATAAGTGATAGGACTGGAGAGAAATACCATTTGAAGATGATGCATCGCCGAGCGTACTATGTTTACATTTTAGATCTATGTTCTAAGGATTTATGCATAAGTGCTATTAATGCAGATCTAAACATTCTGACTGTAAAACAAAGTAAAAAAATGACTTATACGTGTAAACCGGATTAAGCCATTTTGAAAGCTTATTACGCTAATCAAGCTGGTAGCCATTTTCCACTTTTCCTAGTCTCAAAAGGGGCATGGATTGGGAAATACTATAGGTTCGCTGTTCAGAGCAGCCATGCCATTAGCTAAAAGCATAGGAAAAGGTTTGGGTAAGCGGGTCCTGTCAGCATGTTTAGGGGTGGCTGAAGATGTTTTATCCAGTAAAAAATTGAAAACACCTGTGAAAAATAGGGCTTAGATGCAAAAATGCTAAGAGTGCTCAATGATCCGCTAACCTTCGAAGAAGTCAGTCGAAGCATAACCATTGATGGAGAAGCATCAGAAACGCTAAACAAGTGGACATATGTAGGTAACTAATAAGATGGCTGCTTGTCACTGTACTAAAAGCGAATTGGATGTGTTTACTGTGAAACCTGTAATGACTACGATGGATCAAGCTCATTGGCAAAGTTATCAACCTGTTAAGAGCTTGTCTAACTCTGGGAGAAATCTGGAGGTTTTCATCTCTGGAAGTAGTAACGAATACATAGATTTAGCTCAAAGTTACATTTACATTAAGACCAGCATTGTACAGGTTGTTGCAGGTGTGGAATCTATGTTAACCACGAACGGTG